>JAFBJQ010000435.1:69866-99255 GCA_016785345.1 Trinectes maculatus
GTTTTTGTTTTATGTTTTTGTTTTCCAGTTCAGTATTTTAACGATCTTATTTGAAGACTTTGTGCTAATCTACGTGCCTCAGTGCACTCGTGTGTTGTAACTGCAGGATCTGGCTTCATTTGCAAACAATGGGGGAAACGTTGTTCAAGTACAGTACACAGGCTTGTTCAAATAAACATGACAGCCCTGCCTGCTGCACACGCAGCTCCCATTACCTGCCCGCCGAGCCCACAAGAAACCGGAACAACTTCCAGAGGGATCAGGGAATAGAGGATATCATGCTGGGTGCACAGAGGGGAAACGAGCGGCAGGGGAAAACAGAGGTCTGTTTATAAAACACAGAGGAGGAGGACGGGAGGAAAGGGGACAGACAGACAGACAGACAGACAGGGGGACAGCTCCGGTGTCCTGACCTCTCTGAGGTGTCTTACCTCGCGTAAGGACTCGGCAGTGTCCTCTGTGGTGGTGGTGGTGGTGGAAACAGTTCGTCCTGCACCGTAGCGAAGCATGTCTCCTCTTCTGTCCACTCCTCACTTCTCTTCCTCTCCCTCTCCAGGCCTCCTCCCACCCTTCCTCTCACTCTCCTTCCTGACTTCTGCTCAAAGTCTGGGAGCGACCATCTGCCCCCGGCTGCAGCCTGGGAAGAGGAGGGGAATTCCACTGGAATGGTGGTGGGATTCCACAGGGTCCTGGGACGTCCTCTTGGTCAGGGGAACGACCAGGTGTCGTCCACGTCCACGCTCAGCAACACAAACACAAACATGTCATTGTCTTGACTCCGGCTTGACTGCTCCTGGATCCACTGGGCCGACAGGACTCGTCAGTCACTCAGCGAGCTTCCTGCCTGACTCTCTGACTCGCCCTCTGTCGCTCTGTATTCCCATCAGACCTGTCGGCCCACATTCAGCTGCCTGGCTGATCTGCAGCTCGTTCACAGGGCGGGTCCTCTCACCCGGGGCCGGGACAGGTGGAACTCCTCTTATCAGAGGGAGGGGCTGCGTCTCACTGTGAACTTCACTCCAGCAGTGTGACAGTATCTCCCTGGTTTCACTATAACACAATAAGATATACAATAAGAAACATCAGCGTGAACGGCTCCATGACACCGTTTCCATAAGAGCTAAACAGCTGTTATTAGTGGCCCTTCGTTAGAAGCCTTGTGGCCCCTGGTTGCAGCGGTGGAAAGTAACTGAACACATCTAACTACTGTTCTCGTACTGAATGAAATATGAAACAGCAATATGATCAACACATGGTAAAAAAAAAAATTAAAGTTCTTTGCACTATGAAAAAAAAGACCAAGGTTTATGTCTCTCTTGCATATTAATACCTAAATAACAATGTTCATCTTTTTACTATAAAAGAAAAGATCATAAATAATTTTGATCCTTCTAATGCAGCTGTGGGAGCAGGGACACACTGCAGGGGGCGGAGTCACTGTAGCTATATAAATTATTGATCGTATTGATACTGGATAGCGATGAAACATAGAACAGCAAACATTATTCTTCATTCTTTTTTTTTCTTTGCCCACTTCCACACAGCCACTCTATCATTCGGATTTCTACACAGCGGTTTCTACTCACTCTTCCTGGCGGATATCTTAAAGGAGCCGACAGACAGACAGACAGACAGACAGACAGAGAGACAGACAGATCATCCTGACAGCCAGATCACATTCCTCATATGAATGGCCTGCAGTCACTCCCTTCTAATAGAAACCGGAGACTCAGAGAGAATCAAGTTTAGAGTCTCACGTTGCCGGACAGGAGCCTGAACAATGTTGTGCGACAAAGATCTTCTGTTAGCCGACGTCAAAATACTTGTGGGTAAATAGGAAGTGAAGAATTCTCAGAACAATGTACGAGTTTTTTTTTTTTTTTTTTACAGGACTGAGAAGTTAATTAGTAACCAGACATCAAACAAGTGGTGTTTCTTTGCCTCTGCGCCCAATGAGCATGTCACTCAGCGGGGCCTCAGGTCAGATCCAGCGCCACACACACACATATGTGTACACACTCAACACAAATTCACCTGTGACTGTACAAAGCAGGTACTGTATGTTTGAAATGTTTCAAATGAAAAGACATTTTCACTTTGCTCTCGTTAGGCCTCATTAGAACTGAAGTGATTAGTCAATTAGTCAGTTAACTGATCAACACCAGTTCAATATGTGATGTTTTAATTTTCTTCATTGTGTCAATTCGATGCTTCATTTCTTTTTAGGTTTTATGTTGAACATAAAATCCTTCTGAGCGTTGTCTTTGCAGGAGCTTGACTGGTGCTTATTTGCATGGAGGCAGTTTGCTGTTGAAACCAGCAACAATAGCTGTTGTGACTCTCAGCATCCCTGCAGCTGTGGAATTCACACTGACAGAAAGGGGCCATTACCACTGCTGACGGACAAATGTGATGAAACGCCGCGGCCTCGCTGCGCTGCGCTGTTTGCAGAGAAACGTGAGGTCAACTTCAAGTGCCCCAAATAGCGTGAATTTGTAACATTGTTCTGGAAACCAGTTGATCTCCTGATAACATGGATTTTCTCAGCGGCGTCAACTCTTCACCCGAAACAGTAACACCTGCACCAGAGGCACCGCGGCCTGAGGGTTTCCTGATGTTTCACTGTGATACATAATACACGTGGCTGTACAGTCACATCTCAATCCGTCACTAACCAATCAATCAGTCAATCAGCACACACACACACACACACACACACACACACACAGATAATAAAGCTGAAAGTGATAAAGGTGGGAAACAAACATCAATACTGTATGTAGCGACTTGTAACCTGTGATCAGACCTGACTCTATAAACAAATAGTGAATCTGCAAATCTTCTTTTCAATCTAGATCCTAGGACTTGTGGGTGGACGGATTTCCTGTTGCACTTTGTAGACGCCTGACCATAAAGAGTTTCAGCATGACAGTGGCCACTGTTGAAAATTAACAATCCACCTTCACTGCATCACTGAGACACTGCGTTTTTTTTTGTTGGCGTAAATATGTGATAGCTTTTTTTTTTAAATCCTTAAACTCCTACTGCGCCTCGTTTCAGGCGTTAATGTTTGGCTTATTTACTGTTATAAAAGCTAGAGTGGATCATTTACACGGCTTTATTTGTGTTTATATAAAGTTTATAAAATGTCTACACATTGACGAAACACCAAAAGAAGTGGAGCTCCTATCTTGCAATTATCCTATTAGACGAGAATGAGACACTTAAAGTTGCTGCTGACAGTAAATAATTCTTCCATCACTCACAGTGACTTCACAGCCTGAGAGCAGGTTCGTCCTGCTGCACTGAGACGCTCATCGCCCGAGGCCTCGCGCTGGATGTTTAGTTTGGTGTTTCTGAATTTGCCTACTCATCAGTATTTCTGAACACAACAACAACAACAAAAAACACGTTATGGGTGTTGGTCTAAAAAAGAAAAATAGGTGTAAGAATGTGATGCCTGGATCCAACCGAAACCACGGGGAAAGAAAGTGGCTGAGCTAATGAACAAATGAGTCATCTTATAAACCAGTATGAAAGTATTCTATCAGGCCAAGTATTATGCAGAGTTAAATAGGCTGCTTGTGTGGGAGACCCCACCCCCACCCCCACCGTCATGACCCTCCTGGCCTGCAGAGGTCAGGGTGATAAAAACCAGAAACCGCTCCCACACGCCAGTTATCAGCTCGTTACGTCTCCATGATGAATCCTCCTACCTCCTGTAGAAAATGTGAATATTCATTCAAATCCCCATTTTAAAGTCCAACTCCAAAGCAGACCTTAACTTTCTTCATTTCTATTATTATTTAATTTATGATCTGGAGGGATAATCTTTACCACCAGTCATAAACCTGTCATTGTCATTGTTGCAGCTAGGGGGCAGCATGGTACTGCGACACACAGAGAGATAAAAAAAAAGAAAAAAGAAAAATCACAAGCTACTTTCTTTTCTTTTTTTTTGTTCATCCACATTGAAGCAAGTTTGTTTCTGGAGTTCCGTGTAAAACTTGTAAAACAGAGCCTCGTGTGAAGAGCTCCCATCACCTCCACCTCTCTCTCTCTCTCTCTCTCAGCTGTTTACCTCTCTCTTTCCCAGCAGCCCCTCTGCTTCAAGTCACTCAAGCACGTTAAGGAATCCCAAGAATGATCACCACCTTGTTGAGTGCACACAACCCTTTCCCCTCTTAAGCCCTGCAGCCTGCGTTGAGCATTCGTTTCCTGCTCGGCTTGACACGGAGGACAGAGATAAGAGTGAGGCACTGGAGAAGGCCGATTCGCCCGCTCCTCAAAGAACGGCAACAAACGAAGGTCATGCCCTCAGTGTCTCGTCACACAACAACAAAGGCTCATGTGTCCGCCTCCTATAACTGCACGTTGTCAAGTTTTCTCCTTTTCTTTGGCATTCGTCAACAATAACGTTGAACTAAAACTATTGTTTATTCGTGACTTTAATTAGAACTTAGTTCTCCTGCTCCACAGCAGATCTTTGGTTTGTTTATTTATTTATTTGGCCCTGGAGACCGATGGAGGCCACAGCTCCGGGTCGAGTGGTGATCGGACCCAGACACGGGAAGCACATGCTTCATAAGTTCCAGCAGGAAAAACACTGACCTGCTGCATATGAAAGTAAAGATAAAGAGCTGCTATTGACACAGCTGCTTTGACCCCACACAGATTTTCTGTGAGGGTGAGAGAAGTCAAAGTCAAACCAGAAAAAAACTGCCACAGCACAATACTGAGATCTCGACACTTTAACTTTAACATGTAGCTTTTTTTTAATAATAGCGAATAACTTTATAGGCATATAAGGCAACATTTGGCTGAATTTACCGACGATTGAAAATTCATGTGAGAGTAAATGGAAGTAGCTTTATTTTAGTCTCAGCAGGATGTATGAACATTTATGAACAAACATGTACAGAGAGGTAGCGGCGGGAATGGGTTTGAATCCACTCTCCCTCCTCGCAGGCGTCAGAGGAGACGTCAGACGTCAGAGAACAGAGAGTGCAAATCATCACAGTGTAGCAAAACATCGATTGTCAGTTTGTCTCATCGGAGGACGTTTCCTCATTCGCTTTAAGAAGAATCTGAGAAGGTCCACATACTGTATGTTCTTTTACACAGTGGCACAACTCCAATACACACATGAGGGAAAAGACTTACACCATGTCATGTGTGGACACATTCGGGACAGAAATCCCCACTGATCAACATTACATCAATGTCCAGTACAAACAAAGTCTCCAGAGATGAAATGGTTTTGATATTTGTAGCTTTGACTGTTAAAAGTCTGATTCAGAATCGGGAATAGAAAAAGCTGATTCGGGCCTTGTGATCACATGAAGCAGCCTTTTCCAGTAGACGTGTAAGCAATACTGTGATGTCAGTAATATTAGGAGTAACATGCGTGGTAAATTACAAATCATTTCTACTGATGACAACTGAAGCGATATTATTTAGTGTTATTATTCATCAGTTATATAAAACTGTAAAAAAAAAAGGATGTGTACAGAGTCCCTCATTTATTGTTCCCTATAACCTCTCAGCCATTTTCTATATTCAACCATGAATAAATAAAAAAAAAACATCATGATTCTCACTCCATATTTTTGGATTTGATCTTCCTTCATTTAAAAAAAGGTATATATTTGAATTAAATGAATGATACAAAATGCATATTCAAAAACTGTATGTATATTAAAATATCAGATAGGCATTAAAAAAAAGTAAGCGTTAAAAACTTCATATTGTTCACAAAGGCAGGATTGATTTGTTTTTGTATTACAGTGCATTTAAGAGCATTTTCAAGTTTACTAATCTAAAATAATCACTGACAAGCACGTTAACATATCCTTTCATTAACAAAGGGAATGCGACGGTCAAAAACGCTCGAAAAGGTCAGGATTCACGCGTGGAATGCAAAATTACCAAATTTAACTGAATGTACATTTCATTACGAACATAAATCATCATCCACACACCTCAGAGCTGCTCAAATAATACTGAGTGAATGTATGGACATGGAGACCGTACGCGTACGCAGACTTAACATCCACAAGAATTAAGAGTGGATTTTGAAAAAAAACGATATGTCAGAAATTCACGCAGATGTTGATGTGCATTATCTACAGCTTTGTTTCCAGTCATTTGGTCTGACAGTGATGCATATCAAGCAGCTTTTCTGCCGACGTCAGCGCGTGTTTATAAAGTGAGCATGGACAAGATGTGCTCCTGACTGGAGGACCGCTTGTACCCTGATGATGAGCTGAAGTACGTCTCCCCGTCAGTGCTGATGTCGTCGTCATCGTCGTCGTCATCGTCGAGCGTGGTGAGCAGTGGGGCAGATGTGTTCTTACGTCTGGATAAAGCAGAACAATATCATAACTAGGTCAGTGGAAATGTCTGCGTGTTACTCTATTAGTCATACTAATTTCACTAAACGTCTTGTTATGGATGAGTAATTCCAGGTATTGTTGGGTGTTTCTCACCTCATCTCACTTCGCAGGGCTTTGACCTGGCTCTGGAGCTGCTCGTTGGCCTCCTGCTGCTCATCCAGGTCTCTCTGCAGCTTCTTCTTGCTGTGCTCCAGCCGGTCGATCTCCTCCTCAGCCTCATCCATCTGCCTCTTGAGGGCCTTTAGACGCAGATTCAGCTTCAAGAGACAACGTGGAGTGTGTTAAAAATGGTGCGAGACTGAAAATGACTTCCACTCTTCTGTTATTTAGCTTCATGAGTGTGTGTGTTACATACCTGGTCCTTCTGATCTTGCACTGAGTTATGTTCTTCCTCCACTTGCATCATCACTTCTTTAACCTTCCTTTCTAGGCGGCGGTTTGCCAGCTGTAGGTTGGCACGCTCCCTAAAAACACACGCAGGGCAACAACGCATCACCGTACTGAGCGACATAACAGGACAGTCAGGTGATGGAAGTGATTCTCTCCGACCGACTGAAACTCTCCACTTCTTAATTAAACCTCTCTCTCTTAAGTGTTCTCCTCCATCACCTCACTCCACTCATCTCAATCCCCAGATGGTCTTCATCTCACCTTTCCTCCCCTTCCAGCTTCTCCTCCAGCTCCAGTATGCGATCCTCCAGCTGTGCTACCAGGCCCTCCTTGTTGGACCTCTGGGAGCCCTCTAGATAAGACACTCTACTCTTCAGGTCCTTATTCTGGTGAGGTCAGGGAGACAGAGGTAGGAAGGTGTTTAATTAGACAACTCTGTGTTTACACCATAATCGCATTTGTGTGCGGGAAACAAAAAAATGACACTGACGTGAGGATGGATACAATCAAATGAAAATGGTAAAAAGACATGAATGGATTAAATGAGTTGGTGCTTTGAAGTGCGTTTGTAGAGCAACGCTGTGTGTAGCTGTTTTCCTCCAGACAGGAGAGTGTGTACCTGTCTCTCCAGAGCCGTCTTGTCAAGCTCCAGGTCCTGTCTGCTAGCCCTCTCCTGCAGGAGTTCATTCCTCATCTGCTCCACCTGTCAAGCCGAGTCCAGACACTGTCATTCCTACACTCCCACACACTCTGATGACAATTATTATCAGACTGTGTCGGAGCCTCACTAACAACAGGAACCACTGTAGCGCTCAGTGAGTCAAAATGCTAAACAATAAAAGACGTAATGGTGAGACGGCCACGGTTAATTGGTGAGCTGGATTTTCCTGTTTTGTTGCATTGCACCGTTTGTGTCGATCCTCAGCTCTCAATGACAGTGATTATAGAAACAAACAAACAAAAAAAAAAGCAATGACTTTAGTTCCTGTAAATAATACAGTATGTTGCTGCTGGCATTTGAGCGAAGCAAAACTTCCTACGTGCGACTCTTTTGTGCAGTTACACGACAATTAAGGGGCTGAAGTAGTTTGAGGTGTTGTCACTGGCCTTTTGTTTCCGCGAGAGAACGAGACCAGCATCTGTGTCGAGTCTGTTCAGACAACACAAACAGGTAATTAAATACACCTATCTGCGAAACTAATTAGCAAATCATGTCTTGTTTGTGCACAGACTGAAGTTGTGCAACGTTGTGGTTAGGTATATGTATGTAAATTCTTCCCCGTGTATCCAGTCTGCACACTTTGTTTAAAAACATCCTCCCGCTCTTTATGAGGTATGAGAATGGTATATATATTCTCTCATCTATCTCGCAGCACAAAAGCGAATCAGTGTATGTCCTAAAACATCAGATTATTCCTTTAATACTACTGGTATCACGGCGGCGCGTTAAATCCGAGAGGCCTGGCTGCTCGGAGATGACTGCTCAGTGACAGCCCACTTCAACAGACGGGAGGATGAAAACGAATCGATACAGTGGAGATGGTTCTTTCTTTGTGAGAGGGGCTTCGAATTGGTGATATTTTATGCCAATTAGTGGTTGACAGTGGGCTGCTCTGATGAACGATGGCCCCTATAACTGGTGCACCCAGCACAGTGCTTGAGGGAGCTGAATCAGCAGACTGGAACATAGAGCGAAACTAATCTGCTTTGTGAGAGACGGCAGGAGAGGAGAGGGGAGATTACTCTCATTTAGACAGGAGAGGAGCACCTGGTGCCAGGAGAGACGCAGGTGTTCTTCCTGCTGCCTCTGCTGCAGCCCCACCTCCCCTCCACCCCATTCACCGCCCCCACCTCGCCTCCCCACACACATTAAAGCACACACACACACACACACACCGGCGTGTACCCCCGTGCACGTGCGCTCGTAAAAACACACCGCCGGCGCACCACCAGAACTCCATTCTGACTGCACAAAGCCCCGGGGTTGCCGTGACAACCGACCTCAGCCTCATGCTAAACCAATGCCACTTTGTCACAATGCCACTCTTCTCTCATTGCCAGATTTTTTTTTTCTTTTTTAGATGGAAACCGTTTAAGGAGATTGAAAAACTCTCCTCGACTGTGTTAAGCTTCTGTCGATGGCTCCAAGTTTTGAAGTTTTGGAATCTGTGGCAGATTCCGGGCTGGAAGGGAACCCGACAACCAAGCTGAATCTTAAAGTTTCACATTTAATAAAGAGGCGGCGAAAAGTGGCCATGACAACCTCCCACTAGACTATTTAAGATACACAAACCCGACAAAAGCCTCAGATTAGAATGAGCAGGGTTGCGTTATTTCAAAAAGTCAAGAACCGACATCCTCCCACTGATTAGTAAGCACTCCGCCATGACCAAAAACAATCCTGAGAGCACATGCACTTTATCTAAATCACACTTCACAGTGCCTCCGTCAGCAGCTTTATCACAGAGGAAGGAAAACTGGAGCACTCAGTTGCGGGGATACGAGAACCGACTTCGAGCACTTTGAGTCTGGACTTGCTCTCCAGATGAAGTTTCTGAGCATAACTTTCCTCATGAACTCGACAACCTGAGAACCTGGGACACCTGGGCAGGCACATACTTTGGCTCGGACGGTGCTTTAAATTGGACAGACGATGCTCAGACCACTTTGGCAGGCCACCAATCAGAATGATTTCGCAAGATCATCTTACGAAGCAATAACCCATCCACTTTATCCAGACAAGAAGTGTGGATGTATCAGGTTTAAAGGAACAAACTTCTTCACCAAAGCACAGATACAGCCCATGAACCTGCCTCTGAATAATGTCAAGCGGCTCCTACAGGACTGCGTTTGAGACCTGGAATGATTGAAGGTCACGTGCTTCTTTTATTTTGAGATTAGCAGTTGAATTTATGATGTTAGAGGTGGAAGACAGACAGACAGATACGGACAGAAGGTCTGGGTATAATTTACAGACAGATGGAGTGGAGACACCTCTGTGTGAGAACATGGACAGCAGGTCAGTGACACAGGTGAGCACTGATAATGACAATGTGTTGAGTGGGTGTGTGTGAGCGTGAATGTGTGTGTGCTTTGTACCTGCTCTCGTCCTCGGTCTATCCTGTCCATCAGCTGGTCCCCGCTCTGACGCTCTTCATCCAGGTCCAGCTCCAGCTGAGAAACTCTCTCCTACGAAATGAAGCAGTTATATTCATATGGACAATGGGTGTTGACACTTAAATATGGTTCCTCAGTGACCATTACGTTTGACTGACACGTTCAATTAGCCTTAATCATTTTTAATCATGTGAAATCAATAGCAATATCTGCCCATGACCTTGATCCTTCACTTGGCTTAAGTGACATCATGCAGTACCTCCATGAGTTTGAGGTGACGGGTCTTGTCGTCTTTCAGGTGGGCGTTCTTCTCCGCCTCCACCTCCAAATCTTGAAGCTTTTTCTCCAGCATCTTCTCCCGGTGCTCAGCCTCGTCTCGTTCCCTCTGACACTGCCGCAGGGCGTCCCCCTGGCGGGACAACTACGAAACAAGAACAAAAAAAAATGACCGAAACATCCGTTTACATTGATAAAATGAATAGCTTTACTTTAAAGGGAACCAATGTCCCACTGAAGAACCACCATCTGTCTGTAGGTATGTAATAAGCCCCTCCCACAAATTCATCTCACTGTTCCACACATCACCTTATTTCTTATCATGTAATAACCACTGTAATGAAAACCATTAGCTGCTGCTCTGGGAAATTATCAGGTTTCCCCTGAGCGACTAATGAATTTAATATGGCTGCTGTTTGTCTCCGCAGCAGAGGCCTCAGTGCAGGAAAACTGCACCCGCTCCTTCATGTTAAGACAATGAAAATTAATAATCTGGCCTTAATTCTCACCCAGAACAAATATTTGGCCATTAGTACTGAATTAGTGCATATTTCATCTTGTAAATACATAGGTCAAACCTATTTTAAGCCATGGAGCTACAGCTGAGCATGCAAAGACTTAGTCATAGGTGTAATGGAATAACTGCACATCACCTCTCAGGCCCTGGATATCTACACGCTGGTTTGGAGATAAATGAATGATTGCATACATTCAATATTTAATGAAATAGTTAATCCTCTATTTGATCAAATTTGAACGACTTATTGCTGTTTTGCCCAGATTTTGCTTTAAAGGAGATTTAAAACTACTGTTTACAGGTTTTCATGTGGTTAAACAGAGGGAGAGATGAAGGACGTCTCCATCCTACAAGTGATATTTTAGTCACTGCCTGCCAAGTTTACATGGGTGGAGATCCACAGGGCATTTTGGAGCAACTGGAAAAGTGGACTCACTAGGCCAAGTCCAGTGCTATCAGCTCCTCGGGAGAGGCAGAGGAGGATGTGAATCCAGCCAACACAGCTCTCACAACAATGATATCACAACAATGACATCCCCCCTCTTCCCGTGCAGCAGCTGGACAAAGTTGCATTAGCATGGATGTAGACAAACAAAAAGGAAAAACCTGGATACCGACCTTGTCCTCACATACACACTTTAGTTGCTATGACATGAACAGCTGGAATATCTGTAAAACTGAGTGTCAGCTTGTTACACAGCTGATGACTACAGGTTTTTTTTCTCTGTGAAGAAGCCTCTTCATCTTAAACTCAAATCCAAAACCTCTTTTTAAAAGACACCGACTTAATCTTTGATTATAAATAGAAATTTCTGCTTGCAAGTTTGGACGTGGGGTATATTGTGGGTTTTCATATGGTAATGCACTTCCTGTCTTCAAATACATGTTACCGCATTGAAGGGAACATAAAGGGACAAATAAAGTTTTTTGAATTTGAATAAACAATCTGTTACCTTCCTGTGTATTCAGTGCCCATATCAACATGTTAGAGGCATAAAGGGACATGAACAATACAGGGATTTACGCATCTATTCCTATTATTTCTCTACTGTTTATGCAACTAAATCAACCCTCAAATAGGATTCAGAGAAAAAGTCAAATGTGTGACTCCTCTGTTGTTATCTACAGTTTCTGACTCTGATACATTATGTGTCACAGGACCATACAGCGTCTCTGCTTTCGCTTTAAACTCTAAAACATTTCTGTGCAGTCATTATAGAAACAGTCTCAGATGCCCTACCCTGTTAAATAAACACTGATAAATACATACAAATAACATCAGCCGCCAACTTTCCAACAAAAATGATCTACGTTCATCTATTCCTACTTTCGGTGAAAAAATTCCTCACATTCCAAGAGCTGACGAGTATAAATTGATTTTATGCTAATGATTGAGGTTGGTCACAGGGCGTTAAGAAAAGAAAAGGATTCACTACATTTCCATTCTAATTCTAACACTAAACAATCAACATTAATTTTTGACTTTGACTCGATACATTTTCCCGTCTTTACTTTAACACTATGTTTTGGGTTTGTGAGAACAACGGGGAGCAGAAATACCAAAGTGATGACATCGCCCTCTGAAACGAGGAGATGATGCAGCTGGGAGGAGACAAACTGGTTCAGTAGGAACAATGGCTCATCATGGTGTTCTGCATGGACGGGCTCAGCTGGTGTGACTAATGATGGCCGTGATTTGACCACTGTGACCATGAAAGCAGCGTCAGCAGTCAAATCTGTTTCTGGCCAGTACGCTCGATGACAGTGATGTAACCCTGCGTACCTCTTCCTGCAGTGTTTTGGCAGCCAGCAGGTACTTGTCCAGCTCCTGCTCTCGCTCCCTCAGAAGCCTCTGCAGCTCCGTCAGCTCCCGGCGGTTCTTCTCCTTATAAACGTCTATCTGCTCCTGCAGCTCACGAGTTGACGACTGGGACGCGTCCACAATGTCGTTCATCTGCAGGCACAGCGAGAGAGTGAGACGAGGCCAAATGACAGAGACCAATCAGAACTCAATTTCAAATTGAATGTGAGTTCTGAAACTAGCAGTCCAACAGATTCGATCTAAGATAACTAACTCGTGACTAACAGATACACTCACCTCCCTCTGCAGTTTCTCCACTGTACGATCCAGCAGCCTCCTCTCGTCCTCTATGTCATTCTTCATGTTCTTAAACTGCTCCTTCTGAGCCCTCTCGTCTTGGAAGCGCTCCTCCAGCTCCTTGTGTTCGCTGCTCAGTTTTGTCAGGTTCCTCTATAGAAGAACAATGTATTGATGAATACGTCAAACCGTGCTCACGACAGAAACCCACATCACACACTCCTCATGCAGCGCTGCTCATCATCTCACCTGCACATCCTCCAGCCGCAAGGTCAGTGCTCTGTTGGCGCGTGACATCTCCTCTTCTTGCTCCCTAATTTCTGACAATGATTCTTCCAGTTGCTTTTTCTCCCTCTGTTAAAGGAACATCACGGCATGTAAGACTTTCATTTAATATGATATGGCTCTGTGAAGAACTTCACCATCAGTCAGAAGTTAAAGTTCTTTGACCTCTCACCTCCAATCTGCTGACTCGGTCCCCCAGCCTGCTCTCCTGTAGCTTGGCCTCATCAATGATGCGATTGAGTTTGGCCACCTCGTTTTCCAGCTCCTGTGCCCGCCTGCGCAGACGCTCGGTCTCCAGGCTCAGCCGTCCTGCTTGGCCCTCTGCTACACTTTTGGCTGCCTCCACTTCAGTCTTTTCGCGCACCACTGCTGCGCTGCTCTGTAGATCAGAACAAAACACAGGGGTTCAGCACAAAGGAAGCAGGAGACTGTGACTCTCAACACAAAGTGGAACATTTGAGAGTTCCTCAAATGTCTCATGCGACAAAAAGCTTTTTGTAGAGTTGAGTTCGTCACAGAATCGTTCATGCTTTGAAGACACATAATAACAATTTCCCGTAATTCCCTCTCACTTCAGGATAACCCACAAAATAAAGGCAACTAAATCTGAGCCTCCATTAGCTTCTGGGAGACAATCATACAGTGGGACACAGACATACAGTACATGTGGGAAAGACAAAGAAGGCTCAGAGCATCGGCGTGACTCGATCTCGACGATAGATTACAGCTTAAAAGGTTTCGGTTGCAGCGAGACTCGTCCAGCGGATGGCAACATTGGTAACCCATCTTACCGTGGTTTGTTTGAAAACAAGATTTTTTTTTTGAGCATGGAGGTGGAATGTTAGAAAACTGGTTTGTCAATGTCATGTTTATGATAGCACAGTGCAGACACATACAGTACCTAGAGATGTCCTCTATAGTATCGATTGTTTGAGTTTTATGACAGAACAAAGCTGAAACAGGTGAATAAATGCTCTTGTTTGGTTTATGTGAAAAGGTGTAAGTGAATTCTGTCCCCCTGCACCACATTCAGATGTTACCTGGGACGTTTCTGGACCCTTGTTAATCTATTTTCTCACTAAAATGAATAAAATCGTAACTATTTGTACAAAGCACTGATGAACCTACAGAACGGAACTGTGTGTCATAATGTGACTGTCTAAAAGCAACATTGCATCGAGCACCTCCTGTGAAGAAAGGTGACGGGTGCCTCCCTGTTTCAGTGCTGGCAGGCCAGTCGGACCTGTTCTCCCTGTCCCCACAGAGCCGCCCTCATCTCTGCCTCACTGGCTCATTTATTCCTCCTTCAGACTGCCAGGTCAGAGCCATTTTTTGGCACATGCAGATTCATTTTAGTTTATGTTTAGACAGCAGAAAAACACACGACTTTTGCAAAATACGGACTGGATTTGCAACTTAAGTCTGACCTTTACGAATACATCTCAGTCTGGACTTTTGACCTTTGACCTTTGAGGTCTCTACAAAAAAACCTAAATCATAATTTTATAATTGCAGAGAAGGTTTACTGCGTTACTGTTGTGCTGATATTAAATCCTATTACAATAACTGCATGTCATACCATTAAAAATGAGCAACAGTCTGAGTGAGCACAGTTTCAGTTTTCTGTACTAATGCATCCACAGATTTGAGAAAGACGATTAGGTTTTGTGTTTGTGTAGCAGCTTCCTCACGCTGGTTTGAAAACTCACTTATTAAACTGCCGGTTGCGAAATCTCATTTAGTAAAACATCCTAAATCTGCCTCCTTAACCAGGTCCACCACAAAAGGCAATGGCTATACTGTGATTGTGTCAAGAGTGAAAGCCCAGGGAATGAATAAAGGGGTCGGGTGAGATGTGGGACTAAACATAGCTTTCACTGTGCTGATAATAAAGCAGTGATGGTGTGTGTCAGCATTGTGTCAGTGTTCTATTTTAACAGCACACACAACTAGATCAGGCCTCACACTTCTCCGCCTGTCCCACTTCCCACACTGGGTCACAACCATGAAAAAAACACCGGCAATGCCACCGGACCAATACTTTCACATCATAATTTTATATATGTATGAAATAACAAGTCTGAACATCACTGCAACTAGTTGCATCAATGTCTGCTGCAGATGGAAGACTTCATTAACTTTTTTATTTATATACTAGAATAAAAAGTTAATTATTTATTAAAAGAGTGAAGGCGTTATTAAATATTACCCACCAGTCACTGAAGGATTAACACTAGCACAACAAATCAGTTTAACAGCTATTAGACGATAATTTGTTTCAATTTTAGATCAAATAAATTCCTTCATCACCTTTAGATAAACAAATGAAACAAAGAGACCAGCACCACAAGCTGACGTCAATGTCAACAGCACAATAAGATGAATGAATATGTGGTAATATCAAGCCACAAGTACATTTCTTTTTCCTTTTCCTTTACTCAGAGTATGACATGGGTGCCTTTGTGTGTTCCCACTGTTTGACTAAAGTTGCACATTAACTAACTTTGTGCTGTCTTTGAAGTGAGGCACAAAGGCTGAAGCGGAGTTTTGTCCAGGGTCGTGTGCTGTATAGTGAAATCTTAAACCAACAACTAATGAGTTGTTGGTTTAAAAATAAATTCAGGAATTCACAACAACACGAGGGTCCATGATTATTGTCAAACTCGTTATAGTAGCTAAAATAAAAAATGTTGCCTTTGGAAAGAATCTTGATATGCAGACCCGATTTAATAAAGTACATTTTGTGACGGATCAGAGTGCAGGTGATTATCTGGGTGGTATCACATTGTCTGAAACCTTTAGCGGTGTAGCTGCCTTGAGTTTCTTGTGCCAGCACAAAGTATGTCACAAAATACACCAGCGTCCCTCAGTAACGACGCTAATTCCTGAACTGAAACAGAAGGCCTGCCGTGGACTGAAAGGAAGGACTGAAGCAGAAATTAAAAGGTGACAGCTGAGAAGCGTTGGCATTTCTTTGGTCAAATTAGGACAGTAATCAAATCCCGTCTTGTCCTCAAAGAAATGGAAACCAAAAACCTGCTTTTCAGACTCTTGTGTTGGCTGTGGTGTTTGAGTACAACAGTGAAATTCAGACACCACTAAGACTGTGAGTATACAAATGATTTAATACACAGTGATGTTCTTGATTAAAAACAAAATAAAAAACAATGTTTTTCCTTTTTTTTGGCTGAAAAGTCTTAAATCAGTCCCTAAGAATCAAATTCCACTGAAGCGAAACACCACAAATATAATTTGACGGAATCTATGGTCAAAGCGTAAACATATTATTAACAGTGTTGGCGAAAATAATCGTCACTGCTTGCATCCAAAAGACTTTCTGTAGTGGTTAGAGTCATAAATAACAACAAATATTTGTTTCCTTTGGGCTAGATTTTAGGGCTTCTGGAAAATAACTGAATATATAGACTTATATTTGTAAAATACTCAGCACAGACTTGTATACATACGTTATTTCAACAATGTAAAACTGAATCATGGAATGTCAAGGCAGAAACATGACCTGACAGACGACTTCTTTAAAATAATTACATTAATTACAGAGCATTCATGAAAATGCTCTGTAATTAAAAGAAGAAAGAAAAGGAGGCGAGTGGGTTCACTTAAGACTTTGACTTATGGCCTTCACAGGGACAATTAAATAACGCACAAACATCCTGATCAAAACCCACACTAAGGCTCAGCACAGTGTTAGCAGAAAAACAATGAGAGCAGAAATGTAAATGTTGGAAAAGACCAGTTCTGGATAAACCTGTAAAGTCAGATTCGTCAAAGTAAAGATAAAATAAACAGAATATCTTGGCGACTGCATGACACAGACCTGACCCCGATAGGACCACTCAGCCACTTTCTCAACTGAACACTTTCAGAAATGCTGAGTATTTAACTTGTGGTTTTTTTTTACAGTGCTTGATGCCATCAGCCTATAAATTTATCATTAAAGCCATTTGAAGACCTAGCAGAAGTAATATTTCAACAAGGATGAACGACGTCTGTCCCATCATTTCCCTCCACGCTCACCGCCGCCTGCATCTCCACCCACCGTTTTCCAGCCGCCTGCTAAATAAGCTCCTAAAGCTACACTGGGAAATTCAGCGCTATCATCAAACACACAGACTCCTGCCGGAGTCCTTGCTTTCAAAACAGGCCTGAGGGAGAACGCTTCTCTGGCTACGTACTGTAAGTTTGATGATCAGACACTGAGACTTCAGTTCACACACCGGCAGAGATTACTTGAGAGGCCGGCTGAGATATGAGCGAGGATGGCACCGGACGGAAAATGAACCGGTGAGCAGGAGATTGCTGCAGAGTCTTGCATGGAAACCGTGGAGTTAGGAAATGAAAAAAAAAAAAAAAAAAACACGCAGCATTTGGGATTGAGGTTACAGATGAGAGCATGATAACAATGTGGATGTTACACGCTGAGGCTCGGAGGTTGTAGGTGAAACATAACCAGAGCTGGAAACGGTGCGATAAGCACAAAGCTCTGTCTTTACTAGTTGGGGTGAGAGTACGGTTGAGACCAATTAAAACCTCCAACACTGGGATTCTGGAATTTCTGCAGTGATGGAGATGCGACTTCAGCAACCGCATAGAGGTATAAATGGAAAAGATCCAAGCCTCTTCCACAGGTCAGATCTGGTGCACTGGAGCAGAGCTGGAGCTGAGGGAAGGAGGAGGTCTCCAGGGAGCACATTCCCCACTTTGACCCAAACATTCCTGGAAAGTAACCCCTCTCTGCTCACCACACCTAAACTCTCACATGTTTTTCTGCAATAGCGGCACATGCTGACACAAAGATGAGCCAACTTCCAAATGTGCCGAGGTGCTGAAATAAGCATTAAGTCGTGAAAGTACGACTGAGATTTCTTTAAACCTTGATAGAATTCCACATATGTCAGCTCAGTGAAAACACAATGCAGCTTTCAATTTAAAGACACAAAACAGGCCCCCTGCTCCTTTCAACTGGGCTGGCCGCGCATCCCCTTCTCTACAACATACTGACCCACTTATTCAACAACCCCCACTGCTATTATTGTGCGAAACAAACTCATCATTCATCATCGACTGAGGTCCACAATTACCCCTGCCGCTCTTTCAGGGCACAGAAAGAAGAGGAGACACGACGCAACGGAGGAATGGCAGCTCATTAGATTAGTGATGGCTTGCCACTGCAATTAACTAGCATACAGAGCAATTTAGTGCTCCAGTTTCCACCATTCTTCTCTGCGTGGACTGCTCTGGACAGCGCCAACGCCAGGGACGCAAAGAGGGAGGCCACGCTCTGCTTGGAGATGAGGCACAGGCATGAAAACATGTATCGTTCACTGTGTCTATTTTTTTCTACGAGTACAAATTTGATATAATTTGATATGAGTTGATAATAATTCCTAATAATCGATGGGTGCAATCGATGGTCTGATCTACAAGTGTCTAACAAATTCTGACCTGAAAACAGAACATTACTTCACAGACATGAAACAAACCTCTTTCGTATCTAAAAAGAGAAACAAACAATGACTTCATCTCGACAAGTGTTTACAAAGCACTGAGGGTAAACCCCCGATGGCACGCTCCCATGGGGGAGCAGTTCATTTGTTTAACAAAAGGAAATGTTCTCATAGACTCCTGGTCCAGAGCGTTGCCGCGGACCCCCGAAGAGTTAGCAGGAAGCCGAGAACAAGGACGACTTCCACTCTTTGAGACAAACAGGACACACGTGAGTCACACGGAGACCTACTGAAAACAATGCGTCTTCAGTCCTTTTGGTGTGCTGTCTCCAGCCATGCACCTTCTGCTCGTCTCATCTGAACTCACTCACCAACGTTTCAAAACAACAGTGGGTAAAACCCTGCCGATTCCTCCAAAGAGATACTATTCATCTACTTTCAAACAGTGTCTGATTCATCACTGGTTCTGCTCACCTAAGAAGATCTCAGTTCTCATGAGCAGCTTATCAGAGGTTCATTGTAACTGTTTCCAAGGATGTCAGGGCTTTGAATTGTGACTTGTTAGTAAGTTTCAATAGTGGCCTTGTCGAACAGGTCGGCAGGCACAGATAAATGTTTCTATTTTTGTTATTAAACGTCCTCCTTCCTGCAGCTAAGACAGGAAAATACCTCCAAACCTGACTGGCATGAGAGACTTCCCATGAAAACTGATGAGCAACTCCATTTGCCTGTTTTGTTGACCAGTGTGTAAACCTGAGCTGAACTTAATATATGCACACATGTCATTTGAAATAAAAGTCCCACTGCTGTTGTTAAAAATTGTTTTTTAGAAAGTGCAATTATATAAACTATTAAACACCAAATTACAACCAAATCTCTGATGACAAACATATGGCACAACATTCATGCAACACACACAGAGCTCCCCCTGATGAGATGCTTATCTCCACACTCCTCTGTGACACGGAGTGTTTCTGGAAGGGGGGCGGGGGGAGGGGGAGGGGGCAGTAGGAGCAAAGGAAATGAGGAGGGAACGCAGGGAATCAAACTGGAGGAGAGGATAGGCAGTGGAAACATTCGGGAGGTTGATTACCTGCTTGGCCTCCTCCAAAGATGTCTGCAGCCTGCTTATTTCCTTCTCATACTGCTCCTTCATCTTGTCTATCTCCTGATCATGTGCGGCAACTTCCTCCTTCAGGGCTCCTTTCAGAGCTGTTAGCTCCCTCTCTCGCCTCCTCAGCACTTCCTCCTGCTCCTCCTTGGCCAGGACAACTTCCTGCATCTCCACCTTCAGCTGCATCATGTCCTGTGGAAAACAAGGATGGTTCAGCCACTTTTTATTCTAGCAGTATTTGCAGAATCAGACCAGACTTGGTTAGAAGTAAAATCAGTATTAACAGTTTTAAAACTGTGAAATGTTACTATTAGAGAATGTAGTAGGTGCTGAAACCGAGATACAGTGAAACAAGAACTTAACCCATTCAAATGCTGTATTTTATTGATTTTTATACTACAGACAATGGAAGACAAGCTTTTATCTTTATCTCTTCATTTTGATGGATTGGTGAGCTGCTGCAATCATTCACATGTTCATTGATCTTAGGCCAAAAAGTCACGACACCGTGCATTACCGTTAAAATGATGTCTCTCTCCCCATCAGCAGCTGATTTCTTGGCTGAGTCGAGCTCGTCGTGCATCTCGGACAGCTGGTCCTGCAGGTCTCTGATCTCTGTCTGATACTGCTCCTTCTCCATCTTCACCTGGAACAGCCTGACAAACCACATAACATTTCAGGTCACATTACAGCAACACTGCGTACTGTATACCTGCACGTGTGCACCCACACACCTGCACCTTAATTCACACATCCAATTGAGAACACCTGTTTTGGGCCTGAATGTGAGGCACACAGGCAGCAAAGTTCAAAATGAATACCTGAGTGATGGCAAACCAATTATGTTTAAAATGGCTCCACATAACAACACCGACAGAGAAGGTGATAAATGCTGTGAAGCAGCTCACACAAATCACCACACAAAGATGAGTGCCATATAACCGTCCATGGTTCAGGGACTTTTGTTAAACGGCGAACCTAACACTATTATAAAAGGCAAAAATGCCAAAAATCAATAATGGAAAAATAAAGGCATAGAGTCAGAGAAGCTGGATGACATTTGAAATGGAAACACAATAAAGCTGAAAATACAGATGATCTTTTTTCCTCAGTTGAGAAACAAATCCTTAATCTGAATTATCAATATCATCAATACAAGTTGAAAAGGTGAGGGAGAGAACATTTTAAATTCCCATGTGAAACACTGAGAACCCCAAACCAATCAGCAGGCTATCGAGCGTGGCAGCAGTCTGAATGGCTGTGGATGAGACTATCATTCAGTCAGTTAACAGTTTTATAATATGTGATGGGCTGGGAACTGAGTGGACAGCCAACGCTCTCAGAATGAATTGTAAATCAGTCACTGAGCACATATATATGTATTGTGTATATATATGTGTTGATAGCAAGGTTAAAAGCTAAACTGAGACGAGATGAGCTGACATGGTAACCACTTTCGAGTGGTCGCCTTACCACGCTGTCTACACAGGTGTCTACACACTATGACGGCACATGCAAAAGTCAGGTTCATTGTGATGATCATATCAAACATAAGCTCATTCTTGTCATTTGCTCACGTACTCTTCGACTGTGGTTCGCAGCTCGGCCTCAGTTTTGGCCAGTTTCTCCTTCAGACGCTTGCACTCTTCTTCTCTCTGCTCCAGCTCCTTCTGCAGCTCCTTCACACCTGCTGCCGACTTCCTGTCAGCCTGATTCTTCTGCTGATTGTGGGAGACACACAAACATTAAAAGTCGACAATACAATGCAAAATTGACTTTAAATCCTTTCATCCCAATGTATTTCTGACGGCTGCTCCCAGTGTGCATTAATATTTTAATGCAAAGCAATCTATGTTTGAATTACCGCTTAGACTGGTTCTGCTTTAACGTGTCATTATGAAGTAAACGACGATTGCGCAATGTGATGGAATCAAAATACGCGCTCCATCTGGGTTTAGTTATCAGTTATAGGGGAAAAGAGGAGGAAATGAGGACTTGTTTTAGAAAGGAAGTGTGTCTGTCATTGCACACGCAAAACAGGAAAAGTGTTTTTGCTTTCCAAGTGAGTGTTTTATCCTGCCTCTATCATAGCCCTGAGAATGAAGAGCAATTCGACTTTTGGGATAGTGATGGCAAAGGTACATATGCAACAAAAGTTGTCTGTTTTCACTTTTACCACCCACACAAAATGTATATATTTTTTCCAATAGGTGCAGTCTGTTTATTTAACGATTCACTTGGAGAAAACACGCCTTTGTGTTAAGCTTAGCCAACTGTAAATCCAACCAATCATCCCAAAAAATCTCTAAACTCAACAAGCCGCACTTTAAGCCCTTAACCCGCTTTTCCAACCAAACAGCTCATTAGATGATGTGCTGAAACAACACGTTCTGTAATAAACTGGCGAGCCAACACAAACAGGCCGGTGTTAGGGGTAAAGTTAGTGTCGTCACCTTGGTCTGATCCTCGATTTGCCTTTTGAGTTCGACCACTTCTTTCTCCAGGTCAGCGTTTTGTTCCTGCAGCACTTTGGTCTGGGCAGAACGGTCCAGAGACTGATGGACAAACAGAGACAAACAAGAACTTGGTATTTCGTCTTGATCCCTTATCAGTAAAATACAGAGTGATCATTTAGCCTCTGCCACACACATATTTGTAAAAGGTAAATATTTGATAAGTGACAATGCCAACTATTTAAAATGAATAGCCTGAGATGAGATGCACAACACAGTTTTACTCGTTCCCAAAAGATAGATGGCAGCTGCCCTAAGTGTTTTGAATGTCATTGGATATTAAAGTAGAATTTGTATTGTTTTTACTTTGAAAATTTACAATAGAGCAAATAAGTTTTGCCAAACGTTAGGATTCACTCTGGTAAAATCATAAAGGTTACAGGCCTGAATTAAATTACATGTATATAATATGTATATGTTGCATATGCTTTTCCCAACACACGACCAAGAACATGTTTTAGTTTCTTTAAATGTTGGTGCTGCACAGTCACAATGCTATGACCACTCCTCACTGTGTTGTCGCTCTGTGCACTCGCAGTGGCCCGAGACTTCAACGTCTGTATCTTCTCAAAGACGAGGTTGACCTTCTTCTTTGTCGTTTCATCGTTATCGCTGCTTCTGCGGGCACACACACACACACACACGTATGTCAACACATGCTGATTACTCAAAGTTAAAAACCCCTCTCTCTGTGTTTGGGGGGGGATCAGGAATAAATCCCCGACTGTTCTGGGAACTGGGAGTCACTGGTTCTCAGCCACCGTAGGGTCAGAAAGGATCATGCTGCTTTGATGTGTCACCTCACAGCACAAACAACTTCATTACACCCGTCCAATAAATTAGGAGGCACAAGAGCTCAAGAATCAAATGTACAGACAGCATAATGGGATTACGGCAGAGTCCCATTCCACAACCTGGCAAATGAGTAGGAACCATAACTATAGCTATGCAAAAGAGCCATAAACATTTCTAGTGTTTTTAAATGTGAACTAAATGCAACTGCAAAAAAAGCTTTGTCTTTGCTTTTGAACAACAGACAATTCTGAGTTTATCTGCAGATGAGGAGGAACATTTTATTCTGTAGTAAAGTGAAGAATTTGCAAAACTGGAATTTTACCACTTTCACATGCCAGAAAAGACATATTATTTCAATAAATTACAAGTCTGACACAGAAAAGCCAAACCAACCGGGAAAAACCTCCCATCTCCTCATACAGATGATTTTCATTAAGGCTTCACAGCCCCCGTTGGTGAATGTTTGTCTTCTGGGGCTTGGGAATCTCGCTCTCTTTCAGCCCCTGCACTTCCATCTGTGCTTCCTTTCCTTTGTCCTGTGACTCCTGACCTGTAGTCAGACACACCCAAGCAGTTTCCTGTTCTTCCTACTTTACCCAAAGCTTGTAGCACATGCAAAAACTGTAGAAAACTGTCCCCGTGTGCAACTACTTCACAATAAATGTATTTAGCTAACAAAATGATGGTACTGATGATATGTGGTGTCATCTTTAACCTTTTAACCCAACATGCCTTTCCTTGACAGGCAGTGAGTGTCTGATTACAGAACGCTCACACTGCAGCTAAAGAGAAAGCCGAGAGAGAAAGTGGGATTCTGTAGGAAAACATACTCCAGACAGCTGGATCACTCACAGGCTTAGCTGGGAAGGTGGGGCTGAGAGGAGAACATTCCTTCATTTTTATCACAAACAGTCCAGCTCTGATAAAAACCACACATGTGCTTCCCACAAAACCGCCTCTACCTTCCGAGATGCACTGCCGTATGGCGCAACATGCTGACTCAA
Organism: Trinectes maculatus; assembly: GCA_016785345.1. Taxonomy (NCBI): domain Eukaryota; kingdom Metazoa; phylum Chordata; class Actinopteri; order Pleuronectiformes; family Achiridae; genus Trinectes; species Trinectes maculatus. Next base: position 93,839 of record JAFBJQ010000435.1, read on the forward strand.
GGGTTCAGTGGGAACAAAACACTCCCTTCACGATTCAACTAATGGCAATATATTAAGACTATGACGTTTTCACAACCCACTTTTACTAGTGTGATTTAATAAAGCTAAAAAAAAAAACCTGATCAGAAAAGGCAAGACAACTCACCCATCCTTCAGGTAATTGAACAAAATTTGTTTTGCCGTCTCTTCATGTGTTTGCTGTGAAAGCTCCTGTTGGCCTTTCAGGAGATCAGGTGTCGCCTGCGCATTAGAGAAAATGAAAGCGATCAAAAAATAAGCAAAGCAAAAGAGAGTGCTCTTCCCTTACAAGTCTTCAACTGATAAGATCTATGTGGCAATTATGTGTTGAACAATATTCTGAAATGAAGTAGGACATGAGTTGAAAGAACGTGTTTTGTTTTTTTTTTTACCTGAACATCTGCCTCTGTACTGGCCTTCTTGTCTGGAGAGGAAGAAGGTTTGGATATTGACATTGACACAGTTGTCGTGATCTTTCCAGTTGAGGATGCGGCGTCCTCGCTCTCTTTACTCCTGAACTGTAATGAGGAGGAGCGTGTCTGTGGCTTCTTGTAACCCTGGATGGAGCCGACACCTGTAGAGATGGTGCTCTGCGGGGACACGGGCGCGCTGGTCACACGGGATGATGCGCTGGAGTCAACTTTACCGTCCACGTTCGTGACCCAGGAGTCCTGACTTCCAGCTGTTTTCTGTAGGCGCAGCTGTGAAGGACGCAGGACGTGCTCCATTGATGTGCCACGATGGCGGCTAAAATTGTCCATGTAGCTTGAGCCATCTCGCAGGCCGAGGGCACTGTCCACACTGCGGGAGCGTTTCCTGTCCTCCGGATTGATCCTGTTCCTGCGCCCCGCCCTGCCCCTGTGATGGTGACCGCCATCTTTACCATCAAACTTCTCAATGAGCTCATCGACGCCAGGAATGGACCCCGTGTCAATGTCTCTGCCTGAACCAGGGAGGAAAGGGATGTAACGCCGGTTCTCATGGCGGTTGATGGTGTCTCCATACAGGGCGTCCATCTCTTCATCCAACAGGGTCTTTGGGGTGGAGGGTGATGAGGCGTGACGGGAGCGGGAAGAGGACTGAAGAACTGGCCCGCTGGAGTCGGTCCTGCGTAGGGGAAGGACATCAGGCTCACGGCGGTTGCGCTCAAGGCTGGAGTTGCTGCTGCTCACAGAAGTGGGAGATCTACATGACGTCTTGCTCGACTCATATGTGGAACTTGACACTGAGGATGGCTGAGGCTGGGCTGGAGGTACTGACTGATGCTGAGTTTTAGATGTTGGCTTGGACTGAGGTGGATTGAGACTGGTGGGACGAGGTCTGGCCTGTGGCTGAGCTGTTTGAGATTGTGGCTTGGTCTGAAGCTGTGTGACCTGGGAAGGAGGCACAGACTGAGGCTGTGACCTTGGCTTTGGAAGGGCTGTCTCACTCAGGCCATGGGATGGAAGCTGCCTTTTCTCCTGCTGTGTGGTTTTACTCCGATCCACGCTGGATGACCTGGCGTGAGACGAAACAGGTACAGCAGATCTGGACGAGGCACTCCGGTGTTCACCTCCAGTCTCAGCCACGGGCAAAGGCCTTGAAGGGAGGCTGCGGAAACCTTCAAGGTTGAGGGAGTTGGTCTCTGGGTCATATGGCTGCAATATCTCAGGATGCTTCTGGAAATTCAGAAGGCTGGATGATTTACTTCCATGTGACTCGGAGACTCCGTTTTGAGAACCAGTGTAATGCATCATCTTCTGAGACCTGTACTCCATGAAGGGGCTGCTGGATCCAGCCTCCTTGCCTCCTCTGAAATCATACTCCTGGTAGTTCTCGATAAAAGAGCCCTGCGTATCAATGTACCCATTGGTGTTGGGATCGACATAGGATTGTGGACCCTTGTCCTGGTTGTTGAGAACTACGTATGGGTGTCCGTCTATACCCTGGACGCGGATGCTGAGACCGTACGTCCCAGCTCCGTTACTGTGCGGCCTGGAGGAGCGTGAGGGCTGAGTGTAGACACGCTGTTGTCCATTGTTGGGGATGCCGGTCACTCTGTAAGACTCCATCAGGAATGCAGGAGGAAAATAAATCCCTCTCCCTGGATCAGGTGGCCCGCCTCTGTAAGCAAAGGGCTGATTAATTTTGTGACATCGACTAATTTTTCCAAGCTCCACACTTAGCAGCTAATGAAATACTGAACCTGCATTTAATTACTTAGGCCGATTTTTATTTTTCCTGTGTTGTTCTGCATTGTTAATGCTCAGATTTGTCTCCAGGGAGATCTTCACTGTCAACCTGCTCTCGCCAAATGAGACAATGAGCCTCCTGTGTGGCCTGTACCAAATAAGAACCAGTAATATCACAGACAAATATGACTCAACATCAGCCACACTTAAAAAAAAGAAAAGAAAACAAGCATTACCAGGGGGTGTTTAGAAAGGTCTTAGAGGTGAGTGACTAACAGGTATGGGATAACAAAATCACTGTTGACTAAGCATGACACAGAGTATACGTTAAACAGGTTATGAGAAAGGTATTAACGGAATGCAAACATTCAGTTAGGCTTAAGAATAAGAAGACATCTGCCAGTGTCGCTAATTCTTGTACATAATACTGTTGACCCTACACGAGAGATGTCATTAAAAGATCGTATTTGATTAATTTTGGTCTCTCAGTAATTGCAGGGTTGTCAAAGTTGACGTTTTTGCAGCCGCACCGTGAGAACACGCCTGGCAATAAATATCAAACAGTGTAGACATATTAAACAAAGCCGCTGAACGTTCATCAGACGGGTTTATGCCTGGGAAGCCTTGAAGAAAAGCCATCAGCACCCACCATGTGTTTCACGGGACAATGGGCCTTTACAGGTTCCTGTTTGCTTTACTGATAGTGTCCCATCATGGCTGATGTTACAAGGCAAAGACAAGAGTTGAGATGGGCCTGGAATAAGGAAGCTGATAAGACTGACAACAAAGGAAAAGGCAGGATGTGATCACATGAGGACAAAACAGGGGGAGACTGACCCATGGACAGCTTATTCAGAAAAAAACTGCAAAAAAGTGTCACGATGTGAATACAGAGATGAAAGCTAACACAATCTTTGTTGTACCCTATGTATCTGCCTGCTGACAAATCAAATCAGGACCGCTTTATGACAGTGCCGGCTGCTTTGCTCTGTGATTGGTGGGGTGGTGCAGTATGTTGATTTGTAGGGCACTTAATTATTATTATTATCATTATATTAATTAAACTGTACTTGCCAACAACTGACTAGTTGTTTTGTCTTTGTCTCATCTACCTCCCTTTTCCCATAATGAGAGACACATGAGACATGTATGTGGGTTACTGGTACGTGACTAAGAGTTATGGTCAAATCAAATGATGCATTCGTCTCATAGTCAAGTTAATTAGTAGATGACGGCCTCATCAGTAGACAGATTGTTGAAGTTAAAAACACAACATGGAGATGACTGCGTGAAGACGTGCACAGCAAAGTGCATCTCTTCTGGGCATGTTGTGTCCTCAGAGGAGATGCGTCCTCCAGAGGTTCTTGAACATGGAGACTGATGTCCCAGCTGAGTCACCATCAGCCTCTTCAGTCTGCACTACAGGGGGGACAGTGTCCTGTTCAGGACTGATGGAGCCGTCACGGATAAGTTAAAGTTGAAGGTGACACAGAAGACTACTCGTCATCCTTATCACCTGACACACAAGGGCTCTTTCCTGCCATTGTGTATTTTCTTTCACTACAAACGAAGGAAACCCTGGCCGTGATGCCCCACTGTCCACAGGGGCCACGCCGCCTTCGCTGACCCCTGTGCTGCAGAGCAGAAAGGTCAACGTTGAGCACCGGTTAACATGTCAAGGCCCCGGCTTTGATTTAACCAACTCCTCTGGTGTGGACCAGACAGTGTCCACATGTGTCCACATGAAGACAGCAGCAGCGGGGAGCAGCTGAGGACAAACATCTCAGCAGGGTGGAGGTAAAGCATGGAACAAGTCAGGATTTACACACGGTGGGAAAATATCATGAGGTCACACAACATGACTGGGAATCAGGTAAATGCCACGGTGAGACCAGGGTGTGTGTGTGTGTGTAAACAATAAAAGTTAAATGTAAAGAGCAAACATATGTTAAAAATCACTTTGTCTCCAGTCAGGGTGAGTAAAGTGTTAAAGTTTGAGAGCGGTTTAAGTCGACGCAGTTTTCTGTACAGTTGACATCGCTCCTGTACAGCAACAGGTGGCCCTGAACGCACCACAGGACCGACACTTTTGTTTACGACTTTAACGTACACTTTACAACTTTACACCAACTTCACGCCGAAGCTAATTTGTCATAATGGTAACGCTGAATGTTGATGTAAGCGGCTGTAAACGCTCCTGCTAACTCTGAACATCCACAATTAACTGTTAGCTAGTTACTCACCAGCGTCGTCTCTCCCTCCCGTTCACTTTCTGCAGCTTTTACAAGTTTCTTTGAAGCGATTTGCCAAATATATATAGAAATATATATATTTATATGTTAATGATGAAAACAAACGTCAGCACCACAGTTGGCTAAGTTGCTCAGTAAAGCCTGGTTTAGTGGAGGACACGCAGAATGGCAGTCTTCAGAGAGGACGTCCGACCCTCCGGGCCGCTCCGCCTACTGAATCGAACGCACTGCACCCGCCCACCCACCCAAAACCAGTCAGCCGCTCCAGGAACAGATTTCACATCAGAAAATAAAACCCTCCCGTGGTGCTGGCAGGACCCGGATCAGCTCAGCGGGGGTTTAAACCGAGGGAGCCTGACACCCACTGTGTTACATAGACTTTAATGTTGTTGTTGTTTTTTTAAACAAAACTTTAAAACTTTTTTTAATAAAAAAAAACTTTTTGGACTGAATAAATAAAGTAAATATTTACAAACAGGCAGAGTGAGAATATAATAAAAGTTTATTGCTTGTGAGAAGAAAAAGATGGGTCAACATAAAAAAAAAACAGGTGGAAACATTGGATGGGTTTAACCAGCAGTTAGTAATTGCAGTGCAGATATAACAAAACAATAGCAGCCTAATGGAATATTTTAATTAATGTGGGCGATCAGAATAAGTTACACACTCACTAATGCAGATTAAGTGCACGTACAAAACTTTGTTGAATTATTTAAAGCCCCGGGAGACTCGACGGAAGATTAATTATTGCTTCACTCTTACTACTTAAATGCGATTTGCAGCTGCATGTCTTTAAAAACCGAGAGCGTCATCTAGTGGAGTGATTGCGGGTAGTTAATGAAAAAGTTGTGGGGGCCACTGGTGCATGTCCACACAGTGCCTTAAACGCATCACCATAGATATGTGAGCAGTGTTAGTGATGCATAGGAGGGTGGGAACTATACTGTATATATATAGTTCCCACCCTATATATATA
>JAFBJQ010000435.1:99373-287550 GCA_016785345.1 Trinectes maculatus
ACATACCACAGCGAGGATCACACACACACACACACACACACACACACACACACACACACACACATATATATATATATACTGTATATACTGTAGGCCCTCAGCCTTTGTAGTGGCCCACTGTTTATACTCTCTGCATCCACAGAGAGGCTGTGCAGCATCACACTCTTTAATCTGAGTTGTGTGCCACTGTGTTGTGTTACAGCAGCACACAATGAGAGCTCTGTTTTCTGCTGAGGTGCCACAGCTGGGACCTCTGGGCATGCTCAGGACAAAGCTCAGTCTTAGACCGATTACACAGCAAGAAAGAGTTCAGGGAACCAAATTGACACGTTCAGGTTTATTTCTCCTTATGTAATCGTTCCCATTGTTGTAAACAGACAGTCAAAACGCTCCTAGCAGAACGCCTAACTACAATGCAGTTTTTATAAAGCAGTTTCATCGTAAGTGATGGGACGGGATAAGTGAAATTCAATATATCATTTCTGTTTCTATTAATGTGTGTTTCCTCAAAAAATTGTGATGCCATCCTACAATCCTACAATATCAATGTGCTATTATTGCTCCAGTATAATAATATGGATCACAGTAGTTACAATACATCTCTGTTACACTGTTAAGATATGTATTTATTATTTTATAATTCATGAATTTATATGTACGTTTTATGGTTACAGTTACTATAATGTAACTATATTATGACGAATAGTAAATACATTTCTGGAATCTTGAGGATGTAAGATTGGAGACAGCAGAATGGAAGCACAACATGTTTGGTGCAGAATGCATCCTGAACGTAGCAGAGAAGTGTATGATAGTACAGTTTGGAACAGAAGGAGAAGAAAGTTCTTTGGTCGGGCTTCAAGGACGCAAGCCAAAGACTTTCTGTCATTTGGCCCAGCAGCCATGACAGGAAGTCAGCCTTCAGACTTGGTGGTCCCACTCCTACAGAACACATGCACACCCACCAGGACCATCAGCCCAACACACTCAACATCTCCGCTGTTTCTCCCTCGAGGGGATATTGAAAAATGACAGGCGTGATTTAGGCTGCTTCACTGAGCTCACAGCGGACAGAACGGCAGTCAGCAGTTTTCTTCGGAGTGTCATCTCTGACAGAAAACTGAACTGGGATCAGACCTCTCAGGATGTGATGAGTGCTCTCTTGCTTGCATCTGGGAGAGCATAATTTAGTGCAGATGTACAAGATCTGAGATTTACAGCACAGCAGTCCCTGAGGTCTGGAGCAGCATTTTCATAACACTTTGGGGACTGATTAGCTGATTGCACAAAGTCGCTACTGTCAATAACATGCACTTGAAAATACAATGCAAAATAAATGCATGTCAAAACAAAATGTTAAAGTAAATACATTTGCATTTAAATATTTAAAAATGTTTTCTTCGTACTGCATAAATCTTAACACAAATAACAAAGTAGGACCACAGCACATGAGCAGTATGCTGCTATCACATTTTATTAAAAATAAAGACATATATTCATAGTACTTTTCATACAGACTACACTGGTCCACTGGCATTATTTTCAGAAATGAGTTACATACTATAACACTCATTTGGCCTTAATCCACTGTAGAAATGTCTCAAAAACAAAACAAAGGAAAACAAAGATAGCGATGAGGAAGTCCAAATAAACCCTGCGTCTCTGAGCCTACGTGTTCCTTCCTGTCCCACTGCAGGAAATGATACTACATGGAGATTAGAACATTTACATATGAAGAAGAACTGACAGAAACAAAACAACAAAAACACTGACTCGGGGATAGAAATAAATGCACATACAACTGAGTTTAAAAAAGATGGCACATTTATTGCAACATAAATGTTATATACATTGTGTTTTTCTGTTGAAAAAGACATAAAATTCAAATTCTTGTTGCCGCATTTTTTTCGTGATGTGCATCGACAATACCTTTTCATTTGACACAAGAACAATCTTTTATCAATCAACAAAGGAGACTCAAGAATAAGATGGAGGTTGAACTTTTAGAAATCTGGAGCTCGTACAATGTCTTCTTAAGTACTAGATCACGAGCAACAATTCAGTTTTGTTCTTGAGACGCCATATGTAAATTTCTTGTAATAATGGACAGGTTATGGTAAATAACCGTAGATTTTACTATCTAATATAGTAAAATAAAGTAAGAAACTTTTTACTCAAAACTTTCGCTTTCAAAAATCTAGAAAGAGTAATATTTAGAATTCAAGAAATATTCTTACAGTATTATTGTATAAAAGACTAACTACAGTGAAAAATAAGCCAAATGTTTTTTTTTTTCCTTTTGATTTTCTTTTTTATGTATTATACAAGGGAAAGCATCTGGGAATACAGCGAAGTCTAACTTGGCAAACAGGAGCAAAGAAATATAGGAAGAACAGGAAATTCCAAAAAAAACAAAACGAAGGAAAGAGAGCAGGAAGTGACATACATTATACCCTCAATCAAAGTCTGCCAACATGAATACAAGGGTTTGAATACTGAAATGAAGTGCAAGGCCATATTCAGTCAGTCGTTTTTAGCGATAAAACAAAGTTGTTAAATCATAAAACTTCAATGTAAACTCGTAGCGCGGCATCCTTTATTCTAATTACAGTCCCTTTTTGTACAGAACACTCATTCTGAATGTGGCAGCCTTGTTTAAGGACCAGATGTAATGATAATGATCGAGGACAATATACAACGAAAAAAGTGGAATATAAAGCAAGTCGTAAGACAAAAGACTTAATGAAAGGAGAGATGTAAAGCATGCACACAGATAGGGAAAAAAAACATAAAGCCATGATCAACGTCTTGAAACATAAAAAAAAAAATCCTGAAAACCTTTTTGTTCGTTATTGTGCTACACTATGATATTTAACAAAATCACGGAAATATCTTGTCAGGTGTACTGTAAAGAGTATATCACGGCTTGAATCAAAACATTGAAAAATAACTTAGAAGTTCTCTCTGCTGACTGACACTGGACATGACATTATAATGCTGGAAGCCTAAAGAAAGGACTTGTTAAAACACAAATAAGCATAACTAAAAATGTACTTAGAGTAACTTGTTGAACTTTTACGTCTTGAGATATTAACAGACAGAAACAAACTGAGAAAGTGGTATCTTCATCAGGCCAGGAGAAACTGTGGTCGTCGTTTTCTTTTAAACTACTTCATTTATCTGAAAAGCTGACGGCAGAAAAAATGTAAAAAAAAAAACAACAACTGTCAGGAGTAGACAAGTATCGGAGAAACATGTAAATGCTTACGTTTAACACTATGTGGCAAATGAACTGAAGGGCAGTGAAGTCCACTTTTCCTTTAGTTAAGACACTAAAATATGCAGGGAATGCTAAGGTTCGCAAACAGTTTGCTCTCTGTGTCGTCACTGCTCACTACCGAGGAAAAAGGAACAACTAAATCCGAGCTTTCAGTAAAACTAGAGTTTGCCACTTTGTCAGTCACCTACATATACAACTTTGTAAATGCTAATGTGGTCAGACCTATTATTCCAAAGGTCAGTAGCACAGAAGCTCATCTAAACTAAGAAGAAACAAACAGGTAGTTTTGGTTACAGATGTGGCCAGTCACAGAATGAATAAAATATATATATAAATAATAAATCTTTTTCAAAAATGGGGCGCTTTCGTCTTTGAGTCCTAAAAGCTAATGGTAATTTTCAATTGGGTATAAATATCACTCAAACTTGGCCAATAAATTAATCTCAATCTCATCAGTGCCCAAATATTTTCCCCTCATCCTGGACTTGCCAAAGAATTAGCAGGGTGGAGTGCTCTGTTTTCAAGGTGACACCGGCAAACTATAGATCAACTGAAAAGCTGCATACTTCTCTTTGAACTTTCCCTTTAGGCATACACTTCATACCTTCAATAACATAATAAATAGAAAAAAAGAAACAGACAAACAAAAACAACCGATGTTACAATGCATTCGTCAATTCAGTTTAGGCACGAGGCAATTTCCACAGACTGTTTGAGGAGATTGCGAGTCTCTGATTGTTCACAAGCGACACACTTCTTGCAGACAGTGATATGTGCTGAAGATTTTTCTTTGTGGGGAGAAATTTGCAAATGGGAACTGGTCACAGGGAGCGGGGCGCTTGGCTCTTCGTCAGTCTTAGGACTGGATTGTGTTAGTCTTGTGGTTTTGCTTCAAGTGGTCTGTCTCCTCCAATTGGTGTCACAAACTATGAGTCCTGTCTGTCACTGGGAAGAAAGGTCACTGACTCAAAATGGGTACAGAAATGATCTGGATCACTTTGATCTGCAGAGAGAGGAGGGGAAATACAGTGAGCAGAGGTAAACATCAATAATCACTGGAGGTACAAAATAAATTACGTATATATTTTAGGTTCCAGATTATTGCAAACGTATAATTTAAATATGCAATAGCTAATGTTTGCTAATATCTTTCATCAAATAACAGAATAATAATAATCACAACATGTTTTTTACATGTGTACATTTTCAGCTTCAAAATGTATTTTATAAAAAAGGCAACATTTGTGCCTGCATTGCATTAAAATGAATCAGTGCTAAAATGAATGGAAGGAGAGTACCTGTCTGCTACTCAGAGGTGGCCCATGGGGTTTGATGTGTCAGTCATGCCTGGATGGACTCCTGTGTGGCCTTGTTGGGTTTCACCGGAGCCCCCAGATACTTTCTCCTCCTCCCTTCTCTTAAGGCAGGCTGCTTTGGGATTTAAATTCCGCTCTGTTGGAATTTATAGGAAGACACAGGAATCAACCTTTTGGGAAACTTTTCTGTACATTTTGAGCTAATTTCATCAATAGGAATGGACATTTAAGTTAGTGCAGCAACACAATGTATTTGTAAGATGCACACCGACCTCTGACTTGCTGCTCCAAACTCAGTATGACGGCCACAGCCTGATGGAGGATGAGCAGTTTAGTCTGGGGCTTCTCGCTTTTCAGGTGCAGCTGGCACATGCGACCAAGCTCCTTGAAGGCCTCGTTTATGTCTCGCACCCTCAGCCGTTCGCGGGCGTTGTTGGCCATTCTCCTCTCACGCTCCCGTTCAGCCTTCTGCTCCGGATTCAGGTCCTCGTCTTCAGTGATACTGTGGGTGGGAGAAACCCCAAGTTGGAACAGAGGCGTGCACAAGTCTTTTTTTCTCTGACTGTGACTGAAACTGAAATATGCATAAGAAGAAGAAAAATGGAAGACTGAAACAGATTAAAATGACAGGTTAAATTGTTATTTTTTAAACCTTTCACCAAAGCAGTCTGTTAAAATACAATTACAGGATTAATCCTCAGGTTTTGACCTAGCTGACCTAAAAAAGCTCAAGATCATATGATTTATTTTTCCCACACTTAACATAAATGATAATAAATTATTTCGCTCTCGCTAAATATTTGATGCAATGACATGTTTGTACCTCGTGCGTGTGCCTCCTCTTGGTGTTTTCATATCTCTTCTATCGCTCTCGTCATCAGACTTGTTGTCTGCAGAGAGGCTATCGTGCATTTCATCCTTGTCCTGTTTCTCCACCTTCAGCTCCAGGGTGGTGGGCACCTGACCAGCCAGAGCTGAAGTAAGACCTTGTGAAGACAACGTAAACACAGAGGTTAGAAATAATAAACGATCCAAGTTCCTATCATGTTGAGTCAGCCGTACATAAGACCGTGGGTTTGCACCAGACCTCTGAATGTTTCCACTTGGTGGTTGAGTTCTGTGCTGGACGTGGAGCTGGCGCTGGGCAGACCTCCATGGCTGCTGTTCAGGCTGGCAGCATCGTCAGAGTGGGCTCCACCCTGCTGCAGGAAAGACATGTGAAGAAAGGAATACACTAATTGAACAGGAGAAGAGAAACTTTAGCAGCCCCAAAAAAAAAAGTCTGGTTCTACACATAAAAACATAACCACGGGGGTTAGTCTTTGAAAAAAACATTAAAAAAAAATAAACCATTAAATGTCAACTAATGGCTTTTGAAATTTTGATGAAATTCAGTTCAACTCAATTAAATGAAAAGTTGACATTATAATGAGTTATTCACATCAATCATTCCAAACACTTGGGGGTGCTTTAGTGTTTCTCTGTAGTTTTGTTGTAGGATGCATAACCCATTAAAATAAAATAAAAAACATATGACCATATTTTTTTTTAAAAAAAGGAGAGGGCAATTTGATGAGACACTCTGTCAGTGTTTATGTGACATTATATTTTACTGCTCATTGCTGTGACGTGTTCAGCCCCAGCTCTCCGTAACCACAACTGAGAGCGATGAGTCCGGTTTTAAAGATGACACGTTAAACCCACTCCGTCTGACCATTTCCTCGTCTTTATTTCATCCACGTCAACAACATAAAAACGGTCATCTCCCGCAACGTTCTTCACAAACTTCCTCCTTCCTGAGGTTCACCACATGTTCTCAAGAAGTCTGATTCCCCTAGAAACCAGGGAAAGGCGGGGAATTCGACGGCGAGGGTGAAGGGCATCTTCCCCTTTTCTTCTGGAATGTGATCCGCAGTCACTGTTGGCCTCTGTTAACCCCGCCACCCCCAGACCCTCCCCTTCCTCAGCGCTACGCTAATCTTTGCTGTGCTCTCAACAGGTGTCCAAACAACTCTTTGTCTGATGGAGGAGGAGGGAAACTGGGGTTCTGGCAAGAAAAGAACGCTGCCATTTTCATGGCAGGGCCTGATTACCATACAGCTGAGGACCTCTATTTGGGTGGAGGCCGCGAGTTCAGACACACGTTTCCAACGATTCAGATTTCCTTGGTTGTTAAAAAGACGTGATGAAAAAGGGAGGAAGGGGTAGAGAGGGTGGGGTGTCAGTCGGAGTGAAAAGCCTGGGGCTGTGCTGGTGAGCCCTGTCTGAGGGGACCTCTTTCCACACAGGAAGTGCTGTGTTAGTGCAGACACAGTATGTTCTATCTCACAGTCGCAGTCGGTCAACATCACTGCCACGGCCCAGCTCTCTTTAACAGATACATCAAACTGAGCCCCTCTGACAGCCACAGAAAAGTTCTTGTTAGGGGACAAAAGGAGCTACTCTGAAAGATCCTGCAGCTTCAGCATCAATGCCCAAACAAGCCGAGACAGAAAACAAGCAAACCTTTAAATGCTCCTAAAATCTATTTATGCCAGCGAAGGAGATAAAAGATCATAGACCAGAGACAGACATAAAATAACCCTGATAAGAAATGGGAACAACACACAGTCCAGCTTGATTCTAATTATTAAAGCAAAGGATGGCAAAGGATAAAAGCTGAAATGACAGTTTAAAAACGTGAAATGATACTTGGTTTTTGCTGCACTCACTTTCAGCTTAAAATCCGAGGAGAATATCTTGTGTGGGTTTCGTGTGCCAATTTTTGTATTTTTTTTAAACAAATATTTTAAGCCAATAATTGTAAAAAAAAATAAATTACAACTATAATTACAATTAAAAGTAATTAAAAAACAAATGGAAAATATCTGTGTTAATGTTAATCATGGAGAATGTAATTATTTTCAGGGGTTTAAAGGAGAAAGTCATTCATTCTTCTTTATGTGACTTTTCCTTCCATTATCATATTAAAACTGAATCTGCATATTTATATATTTTTTTATTGTATGTGACCCAAATTATTTCCCAACGTCTGGATTGGAGTTAGACGAGCCGCCCCGTTTTAATTTCTACTGCAGATGTTTTCAAATTTGTTGGCTCTCTAAAATGAAATACCTCAGATGGAGAACGAGTGAACACATCATGATTTATACTGAGACCTGCATTCCCCCGTGTCTCAAGAGACATCGACTTCAACCCTGAGAAGAGTGCAACACACAAACACTTCCTACACTGAAGCGCAACTTCACTCCATTATGCCTGTTTTTCTCATTTCTCTCTCTCACCCGTGTGTATACAGCCAGTCTCAAGAGGAGGGTGAGCCTTCGGCCAGCCATTACACTTATGGAAAATATGTTAGGATAAATTCAGCTGTTCATGTGTGGAAAATGTCTAGTTTTTACACATGGCAGCGAGTCTGTTTAAAACAGGTGGGTCTTTCTTCCTCCCTTAAGAAGTCAGAAAAGTAACATAAGGATATAAACCAAAGAAACGTGGTTCCTCTAACAAGCTGAAATCTTAAGATTCTAATGAGTGTCAGGTTCTCATACCATCGCTGCTGTCCGACTTGGGACCAATGCTGAAGCGGGGAAGTTTGCTCCGATGGCTGCGATTGGCCCATTTTGTGCCTGTCCCAGCAGACTGTGTATGTCACTGGGCAGACTGGTAGTGGAGCCCACTGCATGGTTCCTCAAAACAAGGATTGCGTCATCCAATCTGTCCAGACGATCCTCGATTCGAGACTGGAAGGAGCGGAGGGATCGAGGAGCGAAGGGTTAAGGAGGGGGAGAAGAGAGGAAGAGAAGGACACTGCAGCTTAGTATAAGCACATTAGGACTAAAATTGAAAACACTGATTTTGTGGTGTGGCGTTGAAAAGAATAACAGAAACTAAACCATAAAATAAAGAGGGCAATTCAAATGCAAGATCAACCGAGCCATTTCAGCTTGTGCTGTAAAAGTCACCATCATTTGTTTTCAATTAATCAGCCAGATGCACTGCAGCCCTTCAGAGCACTTCAACAATTAATTTAGAATTTAACAGCAGCTAAGATGATTACTGCAAGCTGGAATAGCTCAAAAGACAACGTAACATGACAACATGGCAAAAAAATGCAATAAAAATGAAACAGCGTTTCACTGTGAGGGTGGCGGACTGTAAGCTGAGCTTTCTGACAAGACTAAATGAGGAAAACATAAAGACGTATGGAACATGTCGTGATTACAGTCTCTGTCTGAAAAGTACCTCGCAGACATCCTTTAAGAAAGACATGGCATCCTGGAGATGCTCATGTAACTGCTGATGAACTCTGTTTTTCTGGCAAAGTCACATAAAAATAAAACAGGATTATGAGAGTAGATCAGAATCTTTAAATACTGCACACACTGTGGATAGAGATTGTTTTGTAAACACAGACAACAATAGTGGGATTGAGGAGGAAGCACGCAGCTTCTGACCATTCACTTTTTACTATATCAAGCTGTGTCTTTCAAATCAAAATAATATAATCAATTTGATCCTTTTACAAGAGATATAATTTTGAAATAGAATAATTAACTATTAATGATTTAGAAGATATGCTCTTCTTTTCATAACACAAAAATCTCCATTCTTCATACAATCCAAATATATATACATCTTAACATATCCATAAGATCATAACTTAAATATAGGTGTCAGTGAGACACCTTTTTTTGTATGTTGTTTATAATTGAATTCTAGGTAAAAAAAAAAAAAACAGCAGAGGATGTAACTACAAGACATGCATCAGGTAGCAGATTACATGAAAGTTGATCTGTAGCTCTGGCCGTATGGCAGCAAAGGAATCCCAGAGAAGGGGTTCAGCAAACAGCTGTCACCCCAACACTAGTCCCCATAACTAAACCCATCCCCCAACTGTCATCCTCATCGTGGCCCATGGAGCCGAGGACAGATGGCAATACCCCAGGGACAGGTATTGTTCTGTTTGGTTATTTCTCTACCCCCACCTTCCCCAGCAAAACATTTGTCAGACAGGAATCTCTGTGTAATAGTAGCTCAATCCCTCATGAGTAACGAATCTCAACTGAGCATCCATCAAGTTGGGCTCTCACTGAAAGACAGAGGAGGACGGTGAGCTTACCAGCGAGTGAAGGGAGTTCTCATAATTTGGAGAAGATGGGGTCTGTCCACTCGCACGGGGCCACTGGTTGGCGCCTGACGAAACACAAAAGAAATGTAACAGAGGTCCAACATTGGAAATAGTATTCTTCAGTTATATATCAGCAATACAAACGTTAACTGAGACGCACGTTAACATGCAGTCATCACACACTGACATTCTGATTTTTTGGTATCTTGTCATTCTATATGATATATTTATATCTTTTAGGGCTTGCGTGTATCACTTCCTGATGGCTGGACTGCATTCTGTCATACGCCTGCAGGGAGTTCATCTGACACCCACTTCCACACTGTGCAGATGTATGCTGCCTCTGCACATTCATAAACATAGCAGTGGGAGCCAGAAGAACAGTATGACCACAATATGACAAATATAATTTAACATGCCTATCTACCACGCCTTTTTTGAGGAAATTTGCTACAAACATGTGTGTAAATGCACTGTGGTTGAGGGGATTATTAGCATTTATCAAGGTTGTTAGATCAAGGAAAGTTGCAAGCATCTGGATACAGGCAAGTTCTCTTCTTCCAACTCATTAGCTGGTACTGGTGATTTATCTTTCGTATTCGTTTCTTTAGTCCGATTTGGGAACATGTGAGCACCATGGCTTTAGTCATACCAATTTGTCCAATAAAGCAAACTCTACTCTGGCACATTGTCTGTTCTTATTCTGAGTGAGAAATAAGACCATTTTAATCACAAAACCTAAATACGGAGAAGTTTTATATTACAATTCACCTTTGGCAGGAAATGGCTCACAATGGATTTAATACATTTACATGAGCCAAAAAAAAGTTAATCTACAGGCCAGTACAGGAAAACAAATCAAGCTGATTTGATCTGGTGTAAATTAGAGCAAAGAAAAAGGAATCCACATCTGCTCATCACATTTCCAGCTCCAGTACAACATTTCTTTCTTTCCTCTTTCTGAAGCACAATTATCCAACTAACCTGCCTGCCGCATGCAAAAAGCAGGCAAGGCATTTTACAATCAAATAACCTTAATAGAATTTGACAATAATGAACCTTTCCAGGTTATATACAGTATAGGATGTCTGCGTGCCTTTCCAGCTCACAGCACGCCGAGCTCTTCTGGTGTCCATTAAAGTGGAAAAATGCCAAATCTATTCTAGATCCTGCTAAAGGGAGCGAGCCCACTGTCGCACAAACTACAGATGGAGAGTTTGTTTTGGTTATCATTTAGTACAATGCTAAAATCTCATTCCAAGTACTGCGTCTATTTCTTATAATAGCAAAGCAATGAAAAATGCAGACCATGATGAGGGGAATCATTTAGAGCGGAGAGGCCTGGGGAATGCTGCGCGAGATCGAATTTTACTCACTCGTAATTCAGAGATATTGAAAACGTTTGATATGCAAACTGACATGATGAGTCTCATCTGTGAGGAGACTAATGCATTTTTAATACTAACGGTTCTCTGTATGTTTTTATAAATCAGTGCCGTCGTGATAAAACATACAGTGAACCACTGAGTGCAACAGTATGTTTGTTCAAGCAAACTAACATGATGGAGACATCGTGAGTAACTTTGTTTTTAACACACACACACACACACACAAAAAACAGATCCCTAAGATCAAAGAACTGTGAAATACTGAAATCATTTCCATCGATTAATTCCAATGAAATACCCCACGAAAGCCCTGTGGTCTTTCATACTTGAGTTCATGTTTTCTTACAAATACAGCTTTGGAAAAAGCAGGCTTTAATTAGCAGTCTATTAAAGTGACTTTGGAAGAGGAAATGAAAAAGTCTCTGTTCTGCCACAGCTTTCTCCCAGGTGAACGAGACAGATACTCCACATGAGTCTCTACTGGCTGGTGGCTATGAAAAATTAGCTTAGGGCTTTTGTCCCCACGTGCACCAGAGAAGGCTAATTGAACAAACCAGTCTTGAGTAATGTGCTGTATCTCGGTGTAATCCTAATGATAAATGGATTCCGTTGAGAGCATCACCAGCGAGCCAAATTTTGTGCCAGTTTCAAAGTATTGTTCTCTTTCAAACCCCAGAAGCGTATTTAGTGAAACAAAATCAATTTACTACAATTCCCAATGTATTTATTTTGTGGTGATGTTGTGGATGTATATGTTTTTTTTAATGACTTCCATTAATAAAAAATAAACACTGAGGGTTTTTAGCATGAACAGCCTAATAGCATGTGTTTACATTTTGTGATTATATTACATTATGAAGTCTGTAGGCGCCATTGTTGTGTAGCAAGGTGTGGTATAGTGTACCGTAAACAGGTTAACAAGGGGATCTCCCTATCAGAGGCCATCATCAGCTGAGTCACAGCCACCCTCCTTTACCCACTGGCTGATAAACAGGCCCCTTTGCAGCGTAGTGTGTGTGTGTTGGAGGGAACAGCTGTCCATGGGGCAGGGCAACAGCTGAGGATGAGGGGGGCATGCATAGAGACAGCTGCTGCCACTCCATTACCACACATGACACAACTGCCCGCTAACACAACACACAGGGCTTTCCCTTAACGTCTCAACTCATTCGCTTTCTCTCGCACCTCTGTCAATGCATGTGAGACCCACATTCTTCTAACATTTATCTTTTTTTATTGTGCTAGAAAAAACTGGATATTACAAACAGGGAGCTCCTTTAGGCGACCTCTATGTGTTTGGAAATGGATAAGATTCAGAGAGCAGGTAGTCTGAGCCTCCTCAAAAATCAACATTAAAACACAAACTGCCAAGCATATGTCTGGAAAAATACGATTATGTAATGTTTAATCTTTTCTGAAAAATTGCCCCTTATTACAAAGTAGGACAAATGCCACAAGCCATTATTATAAATCAAAAAACTTGGATTCAAAAGAGGAAAAAACGGAAAACTTTTCAATTGCATAATTGAAGACCCACTTCAAACATTTTTATTGAAGATTTTCAAATCCTAGTGCGCCAAATAAGCCACAGACCCAGTCTTTTTGTTTACACTGTCACTTCATGGTGTGTCAATAAATCTTCATTTTCAACTAAATAAATAAAGGCACAACTTGTCTTGGTGCTTGTCAGTACAATCACAATTTATGAACAACGACCCTTCCAAAAAGCTGAGGCTAAAAAATAGTCAGTGATACAACCAGAAGAGAACACGGATGGTGATCTAAAAAACAAAACAAACAAAAAAAAACAAGACACATGCACGACCAGCATGTCAGGTGCAGTTATTTTGCTGAAAACAGAAAATCACATAACTTTGCATGGTCAGGGACTGCAGGTAGAAAGCAACTAGTAGTAAATCTGAAGCAAAGAATATCTTCTCTTTGTTTGAGATTGAAGTTTGATGTTTGTGGTTACAAAGTATGTTGTCATCATCTACACTTGGTATGTAATGTACAAGATGTGCGTATGAGATCAAAGATTGGTAATCTACCTGGTCTTCCAGATGGGGTGCTGGCAGCAGTCACCACGGTGCCAGCTGAGCCAGCCCCTGCCGTGGCCGTCAGTGGTGAAGGAGAACCCACTGGTGTTGACGGGTTGGATGGAAAACTACTGCTAGTGTGGTCAGGTGAGTAAATCTGTGGAGGCAAAAGAGGAAGAGACCGAGATAAGCAACAATAAGAAATAATTCGAGTGCATTGGAAACTACATAAAAATAAACGAGTTACATTGAGTCTAGTGCTCTGAACATTATCTATGATTGAGAGGTCTAGCACTTGGTCAAACAGAAAACGTATTATTCCACAGCAGTTTCAAAGAGTGCAGACGCCCGACCTGGAAGCCCAAGAGCTACTTGATATGCAACTGTAATTGGGACAATGTCCTTGGTTTCTGCATGATGCCACAAACCGAGTAGAATTTGCTTCAGTTTTACTGCAGTGATAAAAGCAACTACATTGTATCGGTGCATGGTTCCACTGAGGTCACTGAGTTTTAGGATGACATGTCATGTCAATCACAAGGGAACAAGGAGATTATGTCTTCAGAACTTCCACTGGGATTTCATTTGTTTAAACAAATGCTGGATTAAAGCACAAACGCATCCCTGATTTCTTTTCCCTTTTAATAATAACATCTTCCACTTGTGCCATAGTGGAAGATGTCTTGGAGAACTCGGGGTATTACGGGTGGATCCTGCCTAATTAGCAGAGAGGAAAAAAACAGCAGATCCACAGAGATTTCTCCTCTGAGTTAAAATCTAATTTGGCTTGCAGGAAACCATTTGTCTTCTGTGGGGATGACAGAATCCACTCATTATTAATAATCTCCTTATTCAATCTTGATCTCTGGGATTTAGCTTTTCAATCGACTTGGAGTATCAGGATAGAGGTTTCGTTGAAGTGTGGAGCTGGAGGGACCCGCCCTTGTCTAATGGGACGGATGACTATTTATGCTTTTCTACAATCTCACAATTTCTCTCTGTATCTTCACTCTCAGACAACCAAAAAGTATGTAGGATTAATAGTGTGGTCAACACTGTGCCAAAGACCAATGGGAACCAAATCTCCAAATATTTCTTACTTTCTGAAAAGCAAGACCCTTATAACCGTGACTTCTGACCTGACATTATATGGATTCTATTCGCTTCAGTCACTGGCCACTAAAACTGCATTCAAAGTGAAACATGGCTCATTTTACTGGAATAAATGAAGCTCCGCCTTGTCATCAGTTACGCTCCCACAGGCGGCATGGGGCCAATAAGCATGGCCAATTTAAAAGGGCGGAGAACAAAAGCTCCACAATGTGCGGCCCATGGAGTTGAGCCACAGCAGTTATAAACTCCCCTGTGCCCCGTGCTCCAAACACCCTCCCCCCACCCCGTCCAACCGTGTCCATTTCACTCCAGCTTTGTCATGCTAATAGAACTGAGTCTGCAAATATAAAGGACTTAATTTGTTATTACCATCCCTAAACTCTCATACTTTGGTTCCACACCAGTAAGAAATATTCCCCCAAAACTTACAGCTTGTTCTAGGATGTGTGAAGTAAAGCTGTTGTGTCTAATACCAGTGTGTCAATGTAAACATCACGTGTATGCAATGTGTTTAAAACACATTTTAAAGATTGTAAGGTTTAAAATTCAACAGCAGAATTTATGACAAAGGATAAAAACAAGAACGGTTCCTGAGATAGGATGATGTTTTAGTTGGACTGTGTTGGGTCCAGTTAGGGGAACTACAGAGAGAAGACAAGAGAGGCCCATTATATTGTGTCCAAGTGTAATTTCTACTGCATTACAAAATTCAAAACACTGTAATTTGGCCAAATTTTGTTTAACAAAAACTCCATCCACCTGGGTCTTAGCTTTGGGTCTCCAAGGTCTATCTATATTCAAGATTAAAAGTAGTTAATGGTTACTCTAAGAGCACTGTTTTGATTTGAAGGGTAAATTCATCAGTCAGAAATGTTTCTCCCGCTGTAACTGTAATAGTGCTATATAGAGGTTTTAAACCACTGATATATGATATATTACATGATGTAAAAGATACCAATGGTTGGTTGGATGGTTTTACAAAGTAAAAAGCGATCCACTGGGTTTGTGAGAATTTTCAGAATGTACAGTTCTCTTTTCTTCAGTACTATTAGTTTAAGCCCACAGTCCAGGCTTAGGCCCCAAAACAGCAACAAATATCTCGTCTGTTTTTTTAAAAATCAGCATTCACTTTAGCACTTAATTCCAGGCATGATTATTTAGGTCACCTTCTTCAGAGAGAGAGAGAGAGAGAGAGAGATCCTTGCTCAGTATTTTACATAAGGAGGTGTGTGTGTGTGTATATATATATGGTACTCTTTTAACTCACCGAGGCTAGAGCCTTGCCCAGTGCATCTCCAGTCTGTGAGCTTCCAGTGGCATTCCCCCGATTTGTGGCAGCTACGAAAACACAAAGGGAAGTTTTTTTTAATAGCAAACTTAGACAAACGAAGAGTGTTCACTGTGGATAAAGCAGCTTTACATAATGAATTCTCAGCCATAATTATATCAGGGCCATAAAAATAGTAATTCTGAGCACGCAGCAGAACTGTGCATAAGGATTTACCCATGACCCCATCGGCCGTGTTAACAGATGGGGTGTGCGCTGCGGTGACGAATGGTGAAGTGCTGGTGTTGCTTCGGTGGAAGCTGGACATGGGAGGAAGACTGGCATTGATGTCTGGAGAGACTGAGTGGGCAGGGTAATTCTGAAAGGAAGGAATGAAGGAAGAAAGAACGAAAGAACTTATTCATCCTCAAATTTTCATATTCTCTTATGACATCTCCCAGACCATGATGAACCAAATGTTAGTGGAAGGAAGGACAAAGCTAAAGAGAGGGCGGGCAGCATCTGCAGGCTCCCTGTGATGCCCAGTCAGCTACGGCAGGCAGACAAGACCAGATCAAACACTGACACAAACAGGGTTAGCAGTGCCGTCACTGATAATAACCAGACGACAACTTAAGACGCACGCACTCCCTCCCATTGTGGGAGATCTGCTGTGGGGGTGCAGGGCTGAAAAATAAGTTACACATTGTGTATGACTGTATCCGTCATTTATGATGTGTGTATGGACTTAGGTGTCACCTGCTGAGCGGTGTTGCTTACCAAACGGTCGTGTGAGTGCAGGCTGCTGTAGTTTCCTGACTGTGGCATGTGGGATGAAGATCCTGCGAGCATTCCCCCATAGCCAGGCTGGCTGATCCCATTTGATGAGTTCCACGGATCAGACGAGCTGTGGGTACCATCTAATGATAATAATAAGGAGCACATACTACAGTTATGACTCAGAGGCAGACGGCGGCTAACCTCCAACACTACCCTTATTGCTTCCATGGAAAGGGGGAGTCATCCACAGTGTACTTTTTTTGTTTTTGCTCTTGGGAATGAAACATGATCCTTGTCCGGAACACAGCTGAGATAACACAATGCTGAAACCACCAAAGAACTCTGCACGTCTGTCAAGTTCTGTGAGTCATTCACACTGAAATAAAGACTGAGCACAGACTAAATATTACTGAGTACTGCGAAAGCAACCGAGCTGGTCAGACAACATCAATGTATCAGTCATAAGAGCAGTCTGCTACAATAGTTTAAACTTCATGTTGACTGTTTTCCAGTGTTGAATTTATATATTATATCATATTATACTTACCAAAGAAAGTGCTTGCAAACATACTGCTGGAGGGCTTAGGAGAGGAGTAAGAAGGGGAATCTCTGTTGAAGTCTTCTGAATTTGGAGATGGTGCGTACACCTGCAGCGAGAACAAAAATGTTACATATAGTATAGGATCTCCCCCCACTAGTTATTGTTTTCAAAGTGTATAGAACCGGGGCATCGATGTCACACAGAATTATGAGGAATGATAATGTTGAACCGTACATTAAAGTATGTTATCTGACGCAAATACATCCGCAAGTTAAAAACATGCACGCAAGCACACACGCGCGCACACACACAGAGTAATGACTAGCACGCAATCGCGCTCATGGAGGGAGGAGTGGATTATCGGGGGGTATTTGCATTTCAGATCAACTCAGCCTCTAATGGAAGTATAATGATTCGCCTGGCAAATTACAGCACTCCCAGAGAGGCAGAAATCAGAACGTTGTTACAAAATCAGCCTGCTTTCCTTTCTGTAGCGTTGGACCTGCAGGCTGCCGGTGGTGGTACAGGGGAACGAGAGGCATAAAGGGCACGCTGTTGTACAGCTGTGTGTGTGCCAGGCTAGGTGGGAGGATCAAAGCCACTGGAGGCCATACACCAGTGATGTGGTCAGTTACTTCATCCACTCCAGATGGAGATGGAGATGGAGATGGAGATGGAGCGAGAGAGGGTGAGGGAGGGAGACAGAGTGCAAGGGAGGAAAAAGGGAAGAGAGGTTTTCAACAAATTCTCCCTCCCACAGACACGACTGGATGACCCCTCCGTCGCATAACACTAATCAGAGCCAGACCTGCCAGCTACACTCCACCTGCACATTTCCAGCCTATGTCCCACAAGGCGTGAGAGAAATCCCTCTCTCAGTGTCCTCACATCACACTCAGCTGGGGGCATGGCTCGCTCCTTTGCACTTGATGACTGCCACAAAGTTTGTTTATTTGCTGAGGATGTTTTATGACTGACGGAAAATAAGCATCACAACCAGAGTATATAAATTCAGTTCAATCACTTGCTCATTACATCGATGCAGAGCGCAGCTTCAGGGGGACTCGGGGCTGTAGGCTTTGCTGAGTGAGCAGGACTCCAGTGTGTTGTTGTCTGGGTGTGTAATTAAAGTGCTCTGGGAGGGGTGGAGCTCTCACGGGTCTTCTGGCTTACACATGTGACCAGGGTTGACAGTAGATCCACAGAGATCTCAGGTTAGCCTCTCACACAGGAGCCCAGGCTTTTGTCTTATGCCGCCGTCTGATGCTCAATGGGCAGCATATGGCAGTGGATAATGCTAATTGTCCTTTTTACCCAGGGCTAACCAGTCAAGACATTAATAAACCATCTCAAACACTGGCTGCCTCATTCCGCTGGCCTATGGAAGAGAGGGCCCGCCTGGGTTTCCTTTTACAAGTCCATTAATTAAAAGCCGTCACTCACACGGATCAGCACACCAACACAGGCCTATATAGGCTGCTGGATTACCACTGGATATGTTTAAAGAAAAAAAAAATTCTTTTACCTTTCTTTTAACAACTTTTCCCACATTCTTGAATGTTTAACACAAAAGTGCAACAATAAAAAATAGTTTAAACACTAAACCAAAGAAACAAATAAGGAGAACATGGCCAGACATTAATAACACAGAGAAAATAAATGTCTAATTAATAAAACAAATAATTAATTTTTTATTCAGCAATGAATTTAAGGTTATTTGTGACACTGTACAAGAGAGTCTCTTAAATAGTGAATGAGAAACTATGAGGACTTGACTCATTAATATTGTTGAAAAGACACTGATTCAAAGACTGGACATAGCAATTGGTTTAATTCTGAATCCTGTTTTAACTTTCCTTTAACCTTGGAACAAGTCTCAAAGTCTGTGGGTCTATGTTCATGCCACGCCAATCAAAACATCAAATGTTAAAAACGAATCTGTCAGCCAATGCTGAAGATAATAATAGGATAGGAAGGAAAACAAAAAAAACGAAAAGGATATCTAGCGGGGAAAAGAATCAGGCAAATGGCCAAGAGGCTCAAAGAGAAGAGTTCAAACGCTCTCTCAACAGGCTGTCCTGATTCTGAGCTGTATGTCATCACTTGGAATCGGATAATTTCTCCGGGGCATTTTGTTTCAAGTCCAAATCTCACACACTTCCAAGATTTAGTATGCACGACAAACACACTGCCTTTTGTCTTATTGTTCTACATAACATCAATATTTTTACTTGTGTGGACATTTAGCTGCAATGCTCATCCACAGTGGGAAAACAGCTTAGATGGAGTGGAGGAGAACAGATTAGTGTATTCTAATATATCTATAATCTACCATCAAATCAACTATCCACCGTAAAACACTTAACTATCAAAGCACATAAAAATGCATGTGGATACATAGCTGTTATACAACAGAAACAAGTAATTACAGGTTTCTGATTTTCTTCTTGTAGTAAAATCAGTAAAATCTTTTATCCAAGTGCTGAGTCTGAGAGCAGAGAAGCCTGTCGGGAGTCAGCTTCTCTAAAAATAGAGCAACAACACTGCAGAATATCTTCCAGTTGTTAATGCCAAAAGATTTTCGGTTTTGGCATCAATGCAAGCTCATTAACTACTCACAACATATGTGTTAAATACACAGTGTATATACTGCATGCTAAGGCAACTTATAAAAACACCACCACCCCCACACTGGCTTGTGTTGCACATGCAGTCAAGCGCTCATGCATGGTTTGCATGTGCAACACGTGCACGTTAGGGGGATGTAAGGATTAGCTTCTGCTGATCAGTGCTAACCTCTCCTAATTGTGATATAACCTGTTGCACTGCAAGGACAACAATAACAAACAAAGCAAACACGTCCCATCGCCCCATTGTTTTTTTTGTGTTTTCAGAATCGCGGATACAAGTTTATGACGTTCCACTTGTTTTTAATGGGGATGGGCGGCTGAGCTGTATGTCTGTGAAGCAAAATAAGAATAAACAGTCACTGCAGGGATTTCGCTTCAGGTTTTTTTTTTCACTAACGGGCAATGGCAAAAAGATCAGATCATTGACTTACTCCATCTGTACTGGTTCTTTGCCACTAGCTCACAAGCCGATGGCCCACTGTGAATTATCCCCGCGTTCCAGATGGTAAGCATGCTATGCAACTCTGCATTATAACAAATTAATGTGGATCAAGTTGATGCAAAGTGAGCACTATATATCTTTTCCCTTTCAAGGAAAACAAAAAAAGTTGATGCGAGTTATTTAACAAGTGCTTTTGATCATAAAGTTTGCCTGGGTTCAGTCCACATGCTATCAATTTTCTCCCCATCACCAACTGTAACACAAGCCTGTTAATACTTAATATGAAAAAGATCAAAGTCATCTCTTGTGCAGTGGGAACAAAGAGGAAATGCAGTAATGGGTTATAAGGAAAGTTGAAACATAAGTTAGAGTACGATGACGTCTTAAACATAATATCATTAAAAGCCTCTACTTTTTACATTATGCATGTTCCCTTTATGCAATAGCAAAAACAGCCCAGACAATGACAGGTGGAACTCTGCCTGTGTAATTTGCTTATGACAGGATCATTACTTGAGGATTAGTGGAATGCACCACAGAGCTCATCGCACCATTGTCAGACACTGTCCTTGAGCACATTCATAAATCCACTGGATAGTATTTACCGCGGAAAAAAGTGTCTACAACACAAGCATGACCAGCAACTTCACGCAAAACCACAGTGGTTGTGCAGCAAAACATGAACGAGCACACACACACACACACACACAGGAAAACATGTAGATATTTACAGAAAAAAGGTACTCACACAGAAACCGTTTAACAGAGCAACAGAAATCAAAGAGGTCATTACAGAGGAGTTCAGAAATCACATTAGGCTCCCTGTGGCATCAAGAATGCCAAAGTGATTAAAAACAGATGGAATAACAGCAACACTGGTGCTTGGAGCTCAATCTGCAAACAGGAAAGTCTAACCTCAACAGGCAGCCTCTTTCCCTTAATCATTCCCAGACTCCCACTTGTTATTATTTCAACCCAGTCTCGGAGCTGAATCAACCAGCCAGTAAAAATAAATTCAAGGCTGCACACTGCAAAAAAAAAACTTTTTCTGCTGCACAGTTTTATGCTGTGTGTAAGAGAAAAAACTTTTAGACATGACTTTTATTGACAGTGTTGCCTAAAGGATTTTACCTGAGGATGAAAGTAAAAAGTAAAAAGGAAAATAAGTTTTTAACATAGTAAAGACACGTGAACTGCAGCTTTAACTGATGTAATGGAAAAGCAGTAAGAGGAGCCTTGGGTGCATGCATGCACCTACACACACACACACACACCACACACACAAACACATACACGGACAGACACAGACACACATATAGGAACACAGTGCTTTCATCTTTAAAAAAAAGTCAAATAAGGACTGTCAGAAGGTGCAAGGTGAGATGGACAGTCACTCTCTCACTATGACACACACATACAGGCGCACGCACACACACTTCTTCCAGCTCTCCTACGTCCAAAACACACACACACACATTCTCAAAGAGACTACTCACCGATTTCCCGTTGTAGTAATACATTAGAGAGTTACTGCCCATTCCAGGGACAGGGTAGGCGCAATACATTCTAGCTTTAACAATAAGTGATAACGGTGTCCTACAGCAGCACGCTAGCTTTCTCAGTCTCTAGACATACATCCAAATCGTTCAAAAGGGACTAATAATTCAGTACTGGCCTCCACACACAGCCCACTCAGAGGAAACTTATGCAAAGTAGGATTGTACCATTCCACACAGTGGGAAGGGGTGGCTGTCAGAAGGGAGTGGCTCATGTGGTACAGCCCTCTCTTAAGCCTCTAAGTGCTGAGGCGAAGAGGAAAAGGACGAGGGGGGGAGGGAGGCGGTGGGGAGGTGGGTATAAAAAAAGATAAAGGGAAGTGGGTGGGACGGAAAACAAATGTGAGAGCGGATTTTATAAAGAGGGAATAAAACGTTTAATTCCAGGCAAATAAATAAATAACTAAATAAATAAAGGCTGATTTTCCACATGCAAACCCCCAACGAACTGGAACTAAAACAATTTCATTCTAAAGAGGATTTTGTTAATATGTGTGAATCAAAGTTGACCAAATGAACGCACAAGTAAGTGTGGTGAGTCTGTTTCCTTCCGCAGGTTTTAATTCTGACTGTCTAATCTTTTTGTTTTCGTGATGATGATGATGATGATGATGATGATGATGATGATGATGATGATGATGATGATGATGATGATGATGACTTTGTGGTGCATTATGGTTTTAGTAGGGACAAAACCGCCTGGCAACACATTCGATTTTTTTACCTGTTCCCACACACGACTCCAATTAGGAGTCATTGGTGAGAGGAAAAAAGAGAGAGAAGGAAACAGAACGATGGGTCTTACTATTTATGAAATGTGAAATATGAGAGTTTTGGTGCTGGCAGAGTGAGACCTTTCGTCGCGAGGTGCCAGTAAACACGGAGTTGTAAAGCTTGCAACAGCTGCGAGCAGGCTGGCTCGTGACATCAGAGCGGGGAAAAACGCTCAATTTCCTAAACCCTGGGGGCCTCAAACAGGGGGGACGGCACTGGGGATGGGGGTTGGGGTGGGGGTATGTGTGTGTGAAATCATCAACAGCCATTTTACTATAGTTTACTGTCACTGCACACCACACAGCGGCCCATTACCTTTATCATGTGGGGGGGAGGAGGAGGGGGAGGAGAAGAAAGGAGCGCAGGAAAGGCCAGATACCATATTCCAGTGAGAGCCTGTACAGTCCGACTCCAGCCTTTCATGTCTACCACTCGTAGCTTCCTGGACTGAACACAGGCCCGTAGCCTCATTGAGAACATTACTGTTATAGAAAGATGAAAGCTTCCACTTCCCGGAGAAAACTAGGCCTTTATTATGCTTTTCCTTTTTAGTGCTGTTATTATTTATCCGCCTTTCTTCTCCGGGACTCTTTAAAACTCATCCAAAACACTGGCTTTTTACATGCTGTTACCGCTTTAAATCTGGCACCGATTCAAGGTGATGCTTTAAGGAAAGCGGTCGCGATAGAAGTGTTTGAGGGGAATCTAAAACAAGTCCAGACACACAGCACATTGTTGTGAGGGAAGGACATGAAAGCAGAAAGAAATTGGCATTAATCTGGGGAATCATGCACACACATCATGACGCAGATAAACTGCCAGTCCATTTCTTTTCTTAACTGGTTCTGCTGCGGACAGAACCTGAGGAGTATTCCTATGCTTTCTTTAAGCCTCCATTAAACCTCGCCAATCAATGATCGTGACACACAGGTCACAGCCTTTGATAATGTGGAAAACAGTCAGCGTTAGCGTGGGAGATGACAGCTCAGCTCCTCCCACCTGTTCACACTGCCGTCTCTGAAGATACTCGAGTCATTACAAGGTGCTTTTGTTGGATTTTATTTCGGTGTTGAAAAACGCACAGCAAATCCGCTGGCTGAGGTCACCCCCATCTCACTCATGGATTTAGAGATGATGTCATCCGACAGGAAGAATGTTTCCTGCTCTGGTTCTAATTAGGGCAGGGCAGACTCAGAGGGAAGGGTGGGGGAGTGGGAGGATTAAGACCCTCACGTTCTCAAACTCCTGACTGTATCATCAGTGTATTGATTCCTATGCAGGGTTAAATTTAAGATCTTATTAATGTCACATAAGATGAAATTTAATATTTTGTATAATTGCCATATTGCCTGACGACATGAGGGAAAATCAACGGGAACAATATGGCCTAGAATTAATATTATTATAATAGCAGGAATATAAAAAATGTTGTAGGGTTATAGTGCATTAAAGTAAAAATAACAGTGTTCACAGAGCAATCTGCTACTCATCCACTAATCTGCTCATTAATCACAAATTCTATATTTGTCTGTTACGTGTGCGAGTGTGTGCACGTGTATGTGTGTGTGTCTCTAATTGCATATGATGAGCTGCTTTGAAATTTGTAATGTTTCTAGAAATCCCCTTTAAAAATTTAACATTTTGAATGCGAATGAATGCATATTTTTATAAGGGTCAGTAATGCTGAGCTTTGTGCGTGACTCCACACAGGAACAGTAAGAGAAGAAACATCACAAACTTGACTGTCAACCGCAGACGCTGAACCAGACGCTATCTTTATGGTAAAATTCCTCTGCTGTCATCAGACAGGCTCAGCCTTGGCCACCCACAGAATAAAGACATTAAGCAGAAAAGCCAATATTCTTGGACCAAGTGCTGATGTCATTCAAGTAAAAACTTAACAAGATGAAAATTACTTTTGAGAGAAAAAAAAATTAATGATTTACATACATTTAATGATATTTATTTAAACAATTTAAACAAGTTCCACATACTTTATTTATTTTTAACTGTTTCTATTGTAACAATTCTGAAGTTTGAACTGTGAAAACTGTTATTTAAATTAATTTTTAAATCAATATATTTACACAATACAACACAAATTGTCTAAATGTTGTCTAAAATGTCTCATCTTTATCTGTATTTTTAAATAAAACTGCACAACTAAAACAACAATTTCTTTAAATAAATTCATCTGTTTCATTTTGTGGAAAATTTAATGAATTAAATTACTGATCAGTTCAAATGTCCAAATTTAGTTTAATACTTTTCAGAATTAAATTCAAATAAATTGAATTGTGGTGCATAAACATTTTATTTTTACCACCTCCAGCTGGTTCCAGCCATTTCCTATGACCTTTGTCCTATTGTGCTGCAACTGATGTAGTAATATTTATGTACAGAAATTACACTTCAGTAAAAATATGATCAGCACTAATACTGTGTCACTGAGATTTTTTTTAAATACTATTTGTGCCAAAAAATAATTTTGCTTTTAACACTGTAGTTATTAAACAAACGGACAGGCATTGATACAAACATTACTGTTAACAATAAAAAAATATAAACTATATTCTAGAATTGACATTATAGTCATAATCATTAGATAGAAAAGTTTTACTAATCCTGCTTATCGTACTTTTTCTATATGTTGCATGCATTTGTTTCCAGTCATGCACATAAAGTTGGAAAAGGCTGTAAACAAATTAATCAATGAGGACGCAAGCTTTTAAAATTTTGCTCTAAAAGTATAACAGCTATAAATGTATCTAACAATGCTACTAACAATATCCATTCAAGCAAACAAACATACATTTGTTGGATGTCTGTTATAAACATTTCCTGGAAAAACTAAGAAGCCCAGCATGTAAAATGTTAGTTTTACTGACAAACAACTCACTGTGTTTATGTTCTCAGTCTCACACTGACAGATACGCATTGTTTCACATTTTAGAATGAATGTGACAAAGAAAATGTTGATGTTGAAAAGAGAGATGCGAGAGAAAATCTCATGGTAAACAAGGACCAGGTTGATTCCAGAAAAGACCATCGGCCTGCACAATATCAAAGGTTTGAAATAATTATGAACACGTTAAGGTTTAAAATCTTGTATGTCGGTTAGAAAAGGACAAAGCTCATTCATCCTAATTCTAATGTTACACCTCTGTGTACCATGAAGCAAAAATGTAAATATGCACTTAAGTACAGTATTTAAATTATTTTCTTAAGTATAAAAATAACAGCAACACTAACGTCACCTCAGCTGATCTATTCTGCATTATGTAACGATGGTTAAAAGAACAAACATACTAACACAACCCACGGTGAACATTATGGTCCCAATGGTCAAATTACAATGGACTAGTTTGAATTATCACACACACGCGCGTGCTCACCATGTTACATGTAACCTCTGACCTACAGATGACTGCTGGAGTTAAGAGCCTCAGCCAGGACATGAGCTTCATGTGGTTCAGTGATATGTTTGCCAGGTCACAGCAGCCAGGCTTACATGGGCTCCAAATAACAAACATTCTACCTTAGTGATTGCTGACAGGCTGTGTGTTCTTGAGTCTGCCAGGGATCCAAAATCAAGGTTTGCATTAATGCCGTACACTCACGCAAGCCCTACATGAATAATTTACAACAGGCCAGAATGTGAGTAATGACTTTAATCTGTGCATTATTTTTATACTCTTTGTCCTTTTAACTCCTTGTGCTCCGCACAGATGAAAGAGGTCAGGCCTCTGGCTTGTTTGCCTGCTCCATTATCTGTAACCTCTAATGTCAGTGGTAAATTTCAGCAAAGATAAATGACAGATAAAGACCAAAGCCCAGGGACCCAGAGGTGGCAGCGACTGTTCAGCATCATCCCTGTCAAACCATGGGTGTCTATCTCATCCGCCATCTGATGAGGCCATCTCTGGGGAGCTCACTAACTGGGGTCAGGTCGAAGCCTTAAATTCTGTGCTCTGCCAAATGAAAGAACTATTTTATCACCTACAAATAACATTCACAGCCAGAACTAACAACCCTGGCATTTAGGAGGACCCACACAGAAAATACACATTGTAAAATCGGTAATACGCACTCAAGTCCCATTCCGTCCACTGAAAAACTAACAAATACACAGAAGGTTATTTTGGATAAATAATCTATTTACAGTGGTATGGATCATTTATGACATCTCTTTATCCTCTACATGTACCTAAAATAAATCTTTTATGGCTGCACATGGTATCCGTGCTTCTACTTGATGATAGCAAACACAACAATCACTTGACTTTTAGTACCAGTCTGAGCTGAGGAGTATATCCTGGGCTTGTCTGAGCTTGTTTGTTTGAAGCAGCCGGTTTTATATAGATGGGCTTGAGACATTTTACAACACTGCTTTGATTCATTTCAGTTTTTCCTTGTGACTTACAAATGCCTGGTGTGATCCTACCTGTTTACATATGGCTTTATTGATGCACAGTCTATTTACCAAGCCCTTTGACTATGAATTCACCCAACAATGGTTCAAAGAAAGAAACAAAAAGAGCTGCTCTCTCAGTCACAGGAACAGTAATGCTTTGGTTCAATATTATTATCTCTGGTTTCTGAGCTGTTAAAGACAGATGGAGAGAGAGAGAGAGAGAGACACACACACACACACACACACTCACACACACACAGATCGAGGGACAAGATATGTATCTTCTGAATGTCATGCACCAGACAGCACTGCAAGGAACATTTCCGAGTCTTAAGATTCAAAGCCTGGAGCAGACTTCCTTTCTTAGGGCTCACACAGTAAAAATCTCTCAGAAACAAGGGTGCCTGAGTGATCTGTCAAAATCAAATGTCAATCTTTTTTGTCATCCACACTCAGGGTTCTCACTCGTCCCTGAGGGTAGATGAATCTCAGCCCACCACTTTCTCTCATCCTACAGTCACCATCACCCAAGCCAGGGAGGAAGTGTCACACTGAGCTGCTATGCCTCTGACAAGGCTTTGTAGAGGGGGGGAACTACACAAACAAACTGACAAGCTTACACACACACAGACACACACACACACAATGCCCTTGCACCTTCCCATTAATATCCTGCGAAATACAACTTTCACCCACAAGCTACAACCCCTCCACCACCTCCCTCTGTCTTCAGTCCTCCTGTTGAACAGGTGCCCACACAGCTGCCCGTCAGCATCCCTCACCATAGCATCCTGTCTGTCCAATGACAACATGCACTGCCCTTCATGCCCAGTCCTCAGTTTATGCAGTCAAATAATACAGGGAGCCAATTATATAATAATAAGCTGTAAAAAGAAATAAATTATAAAACTTCAACGCATGAGCACTTTTTTAAGGACATTTTCTTCTTTACATTCAACTAGGGATTTGGCAAGCCTTAAAACTGCATTAAATAATCCTTAAAATAATGGCAGATAATAGGGATTTATTATATGCATCACACAGTTAAAACCACATGTGCAGTATCCTAGGCTCACATCCAGCGGACCACAGAGGAAGGTATGTGTGTGGCTGAGGGAGGCGGGCATCTGTATATAAGATGAAAAAAGCCCTATAAACATTTAAATGTTTGCAATCACCAGCTGGCCTGTCTAGATAGCCTTCACATCCTGGTGCACTGCAGTGTCAAGACCTAAATGCACAGAGGATGTGCTCCCGTAAATATTTTGATTCAGCTCCATCATGTTGTATACACACACACATACACACACACACACGCACACACATACATCATGCTTGGACTTGCAACTTACAGTGCCCATCTGATTTAAAACTCCTGCATTTATTTTTAGCCCGAGCACAGAAAATACAAGCTGGAGGAAAAAAGAGATTCGGGAATGAAATAAATAAATAAATAAAATTCCCAGCAGGAGACATAATGATAGGAAGCACTGTGTTGATTTTTTTTTTTTTTTTTTTTTTAAATCAAGCAGCTATTCAGGTCTCTGGTGAGGCTCTCACGCTTGCTTACACAAGCAAAAGCTTTCAGTGGCATCTGCAGCTGCATTCATGCTTTACAGGTACGCTGCAGGCTCGTCACACAGCTGCCTCTGGCAAAGCAGCTCTGACTTCATGTGTGCATTCGCCCCGGCACACCCCCAGCACAAGCACATCACCCTCACTACCTCCAGTGTCGGTGCAGGCAACACAAACATGAGTTTTGGATGATACCCATCCTTAGACATTTAGCAATCACACTCTAATAGTCCAATACCACTGTAAAGCTGCCAGACAAACTCCGACTCAAATATTTCTCAGACATACCACCTATCAGAAAACTGGCTTTATGTTTTCCTTTCTCAGTCAGGAGGATGTATTCCCCTTTATTCAACACAGCCATCTTTATTCTTTCAAAGGGATCAAAGACTAACTGGGATAATTCCCCAAAGCTCCAGGCTTTATCTTCTGAGAGGTACTGAGTGACAAGAAGAAGCTGTATTTTATCCCATGCTCTGTCACTGGTTTTCCCCATCTAGCATTGTAGCGCTTGATTGTACTCTTATGAGTCACAGAACCGCACCTGCGCCCATGTGTTAAGTACTGACAAATAAAAGCCCAGCGTCCATTTACACAACAAAGAGATGTAACCCGCGAAGCATCCATTCCTAGCCTCCCCTCCCTCTGTCTGACAAGACCTCAAATATATCACTTACTTAAGAGGAAGGCGGCACACGTTCCTGCTGCTGCTGCCAGGGACTGGGACTTGTATCCCTCATGCCCTGACAAACTTCTTTTCAAATACAAATCCAGAAACAAAACACATGCCAGCCTTTTATGTTCCACGACCTGTTCCATATTTGATTTCAGAGAAACAGCAGCAGAGGTGACGATTATCAAAGCTCCAGCTCTAAAGAGAAAATCTTTTCATTGCTTGAGAAAAGAAAAGGGTGGGATATTGGTAAACCAGTTGCTCCATATTAAAAAGAAAAAAACATCTTGTAACAGTTCATGGAATTTAAGGCAAGGTTGAATAAAACCTCTGCCAAACCACCATGGTTTTAACAATGAACATCTGACTTACTGATTTATGCATATTAATGAACTCCAACACCCCCTGTCTAAGCAAATGCAAGCTGAGCTCCACACTTCTCTGCATCCTAATGGTGTCTGCTCCACCGGGATCATTACCAATTGAAATTTCAGATATTCTGTGCTATTAATCTCTGTCTGTCCTCCTGTTCGGCTACGTAATGACTAATTAAACATCAAAAGAGCAGAGCTGGGGATCCGCTCTGACAGCATCTCCTTCTCCCAGGAGAGGCTTTGAGGAGGCGAGACTGTGACAGGGCAGCAGTGAAAATCAATCACCTCGAGGTTCACTGTGTATGTGCACGTACACACACATTTGTGCACACGCACGTATGAAACCACAAACACATACACTATGCGTACCTCGCAGTGTGGTTTCATACAAGTTTGAAACAATAACCATGTAAACAACAAGTAATAGCAAAAAAAATATGAAAGACTTTTAATGGTGGTATCACTGATGTCACATTTTCAAAGACAAACACAAAAACAACTGAATTCCCATCCAAGACGTTCAGTGGTGATGTCTCCGTGTGAGCGGGAGAGCGTGTGTGTATGTGTGTGTGTGTCTGCTTAAGTAAGCTCACTGTGAAATCTATTTATATGAGAGGTAGATGATCTTCCACTCACAGATGAAGGCAGGCCAGGAGGGACCTTGCGAACCTTTTTTGTTTGTACAGGATCTGTGGAGAGATGAAAGCACATCCATTCATTCACAGGCAAAAAGGAAGCAACTGTCAATGTGCTGTAAACAAGCTATAATTCAGTTTTACCACAACACGAGTTTGCCGACAAAACTGTTGGTGTATACATTATGCCTGTCAAACAAACAACCTTAAAGAACCTTAAACTGAAATGTATGCTTCTACAAGAATGTTTTATTTCAACCCCGATTTTAGTCCACTTTAGATATATTCGTTTTTAACTTCAAGACATCTCCATCAAAGACAATGTAAGAGAATGATACACAAGCAAGCAATAAAATATCTTACTGTTGTTTCGATAATAGTTTTCATTCCTTTTCATTCAGACTTGATTTAATTCTCTAGAGTAAGTGGGGTGATTTTTGCTCTGGTCAGTGATTTAATCCTCTCTTCTTTACTTCCTCATTCTTCCCCAGTTATAATTGCTGGTCCTCCATTAATTTAAATACAAAACTGTCCACAAGAAGTAGACATTTGGAAACAAAACTGGAACATCATAACTGCAACTTGTAGGCTGATTTTATATGTACAGTGAACCCTCGCTATAACGTGGTTCACCTTTCGCGGCTTCGCTGTTTCACGGATTTTTTTAGTGCAGTTTGTTCTGCTTTTTTTTTTACAGTGTATGCACGCGAGTCAGCATGAAGAGGCACAGTCAGAGGAACTGTGAAATACGCGTCAGTCACAATGTGTCCAACCGCGTAGGTTGATTATTAAAATTATTATTTTACAGTATTTCTAAAAACTATCATAGTTATTTGTTAGAAAACACTTCTATTTTTATTTCTTAAACAAATGCCTAGGCCTGAAAACAGGTTTTGATCCTTGGTTTCGTTCTATAGAACTGTATAATAATTGTAAAAAATAAAGCTGTCTACTTCGCGGATTTCGCCTATCACGGGTTCTTTTTGGAACGTAACCCCCGCGATAAACGAGGAGTGTTGTAATTTAGTCTTATGGCTGTCCATGTTTTTAAAGGCTGCAATTAGATTACACAGGAGTACAGGGAGTATTTTATTACATGGGAGTCATTAATCAAAATACTTACTTTCTCCACTTCCTGTGGAGAAACTTAAGAAAAAGATTAAAAGTGAATACAAAATGTATTTTTTCGAAATTTTGTGCTGTCACTGAGCTTGAACTCACCAATGGGTGGAGGATCTTGTAGTGAGCGTCTCCTCGGATTGGCTGCAGTGAAGGAGTAGAATGGAGCAGGTGACTTCCCTGATGTAGCCACTGAACTGGGACTTGTCAAAGCCATGTCTGACCTTACAGATGACTGAAAGAGAGACAGACATGCACATGGTAAAAAATAAAAAAAAAATTTAAAAATCAATAAATGGCTTCTATTCTCCCAATTAGCTATGCTTCTGTTGTGTCTATTTGTATAAATCAAATTCTTCTCTAGCAAATTTAAATAACGCAAAAGCATAAAAAGCATGTAATCACTGTACTTAGTGTAAATAACATGATTATGTGATATGTTCTGTGTAACTCTGTGTTAAATCCACTACACAGACTGGACAGTGCCAACTTCTGAAAGCTCACCACATCCCCCTATCACTGGTATCAATTTGAACTCGACAACCTCTACAAAGTAGGTTAAGCAGTCAATTAGTGTGTAATTAGTGTAATCGGCTACAGAACTAAAGAGCAGGGATCATGTTGAGCAATGTGTAGTGGTCGGCTCAAACCCTCTCCTCACGTGCCCCCATAAAATCTCCTTTACAGGCTGAGGACTGACACAGAAACAAATGAGACCTTCACAGAAGATGATCGTTTGTTGATGTTTACATCAAACTTCAGAATGGGGAAGAAAAAAAAATCAATATAATTGACCGTGACAGGATTGTTGGTGTTAGACAGTTCTGCAGATGGAAATAACAGAATCATGACCAGGCTGGTTGTGCTGAAGGAAAAAGTGAAATAACTTATAACCACTCTTTTTTAATTGCGGTGAGCAGAAAAGCATATCAGAATACACTACACAACAATCTGTGAGGCAAATGAGCTAAAAAAAAAAAAAAAGATCACATCAGATTCCTCCCATCAGCCCAAACACTGAGGCAGCACTGAGCACAGGCTGCTCCAACACGGCACAGCTGAAGACATGAAAAATGCAGCCTAGACTAAAAATCTCTATTTCTGCTGAGGCCTCAGATATTGGGGGTCCTTAGATGTTAGAGTTTAGCATCAACAGCCTAAATCCATGGACTCAACCTACTTTGTCTGATGTGCATCACGTTACAGTCACAGTTTGCCATCCCCTGATGGATATATCCAGCAGGATCACGCATAACGTCACAAAACAAAGCTGTCTGACACTGGTTTTGAGACAATGACAAAGTGAATTTTAGTGGTAGACAGAGAGCTTAGCAGCATGAATGTACAAGTGACACATCTACAGAAAAATGTGATGCATTCATAGACCAAAAGCTCAAATGAAATATTCAGTCCTTGTCGCAAAGAAATAACTGATGCCCCAGCACACATAACACAATAGGACCTCCAAACAGCTGTTCCCTTTGCTTAATGATACTTAGCGCCTGTGGCAACACTGAGTCTGAGCTATTTTATATAGTGACCACTGGGTCATGGAAAAATTTTGAACCAAGAACCAACACACTCTTCATTGAGCCTGAGCTTGTTGATGTTGGGAAACTAACAATAATCCAAGAATCAAATCTGAAAGTAGTGGCAGGACTGGAGAATAAGAGGCATGCAGAATTAGATTTGATTTAAGGGTCTCAGTCCCAGCAGGAGCTTAAATGGTGTGTTTGTGGTAATTACAGTGAAGCGAGCTCTTATTTAGACAGGAATACAGGGATTTACAAGAATCCTGCCTTGATTAAATAAAGGCATACATACAACAATTTGGAGAAAAAAAATGCTTTGACTTCTCTTAAAAGAACAGTTTTTGTGAGTACTGGGGAATAAAGCATAGAAGATGATTTAATTTTAATTAAATTAATGATTTAAAAGCTTTAATTTAATGGAAACATAATAGCTTAAACACCTCACCTGGCAGCCAGATGCTGCAGGGTCCCTCCCATAGCCGAGGAATGATGCCCGCTCTGATTTACCTGTAACAAAACAGAAGCGGCAGTTATAATTACTGTTATCTGTTGTGAAATGTGGGCTCAAACTCACAAGAACATGTAGATTATTAGGTCTGGTTCTAATAATCTGTGCGGAATGTATCATTGTTTTGAGGACTAAAACAGTGGTCTGTCACAGAGTTTTTTATTTGCAAATAATAAATCAATACAGTGATTTATTTACTGATAACTCCTTTTATCAGTGTCACATCCAGCACGCACACCTCAAAGGAAAAACTCCCAAACATCCATCTGGGAATAAAAACCTACAGCGCACAACACACATGAATCATACACATCACAAAATCCCAACTCAGCAGTTTTAATCCCCCAGAAAAACAAACAAACAAACAAATGAGAGCTCTGAGGTGAGAATGATGAATAACTTTAACAGCATCGTACATTATTTTTGTCAGACTTCCAAATAATACGAGCACAGACACAGGCGCCGGAACAAAATTCTGTTTACTCCGGGGAAAAGGTAAATATTCTTTTGGGGAGTTAAAAACTTGCATAGCCTGGATCTTTTCTTACACAATGACTGATATGAACACTTCTTTCACAGGCAGTCAAAGCAGGTGAACAGAGACACGTCTAAAAGAATTCACTTGTGCTTATTTGCACGGTCTTGCAGAGACAGTTGTTATGCATCTGTGCAGACTCTCCTGAAAAGGGTGGGATATTGGTAAACCAGTTGCTCCATATTAAAAAGAAAAAAACATCTTGTAACAGTTCATGGAATTTAAGGCAAGGTTGAATAAAACCTCTGCCAAACCACCATGGTTTTAACAATGAACATCTGACTTACTGATTTATGCATATTAATGAACTCCAACACCCCCTGTCTAAGCAAATGCAAGCTGAGCTCCACACTTCTCTGCATCCTAATGGTGTCTGCTCCACCGGGATCATTACCAATTGAAATTTCAGATATTCTGTGCTTCTCTGGAGACCAAAGAAACTAGGAAAATCACGCAAGATGTCTTAGCTGGCAAAGCTGCTTTCCTTGTAACAATAATGTGATACAGTCCTGAGCCATCGCTCTTACAAAAGGAAATAGGATTAAGTTGTCGGCCACCAACGTTTGCTATCAGGGCAGAAAGATGAAACATCTTTTGACAGGGAATTAGAATTTCTTTATATTCGGTCCAACATCGAAAGGTGGTTTAGTGAAATTCATTTGAATTAAAAAAAAAAAATCTTCTGAGAGAAAGGTCTGTGCAAAAGTTAAATATTCATTGGCAGCATGTGTTTTGTCACACACACACTGTGTCTGATGTGAATAATTGATGCTCGATGCTAGAGTTTCAGGGCCCAGCAGGACAGACGGATGTGTTTATTTAAAAACAATGTCTCAGTCCACACTAAGACATAGAGATGCAGCATCATGGCCTCCCTACAGAGTTATTAGTTATTACAGTTGCTACAGAAGTGATGCTTAGCTGGCTGCCTTGATGAGTATCTTATCTGTCTTTCCTCCATCTTCATCTCAAAGACCACCTGGAAACAATGGACTGTATTATTCCTTCTTCAGCAATAAAAATACATATTTGTTAAAAACTGATCTGTAGCCTCTTAAACTCTTAGAGAAACTCTTAATAATTTAAGATTTTATGATGCAGAATATACACTGTAGTTTAAGTGGCTGGAGTTTTATTCAGATTTCAGGAGAATGTACATTTATGATGATGGGTTACATTGGAACAAAGTGATATATCAAGTGGAACACATTGCTGGGTTGGCCGGTTCTACAGCCTGGAGCTTAAATTAGCTAAATAAAATATACCCTTATCATGCAGTGACACAACCTCCCGTCTGATTCTGCAACGTGTTTTAAAGAAAATAGGTCACGACAATGAACTGTTTCCGAATAAAAACAAAACTCAAAACAAGTGGGTTTTTTTTGTTTCCTGAATAAATTGTTTTAGTTTGGAAAAAAAAAAAAGCTTATGAATTAAAATCCATTCCTTCAAAGAGGAAAGGAGGACCCAACAGAAGCACAACACATGAAATTCACATGAGTTACAGGCCTGTTTTGTTTTTGTTTCCCCTCCTCGGAGCAGCCCTGCGTGATCACAGCCTCACAACAAGAGCAACTAACGCTGTTATTATTATTTCTTGAGTACGCCCGTTTGATATGAGCAGAGCTAAATGGGACTTGTGGGATTTTTTGCATGTGTATTATAGGCTTACTAATCATTCTTAACTGCAGCGATTGATAAAATCATTATCCACCTTAAAACGTAGGAGAAGAAAGCGATAAAATACAGGACATCTATTATATAGTTATTTCCCAGAACTACATGGAATTCCAGGATAGATATAAGGACCGTCAAACAGTTATTCTTATTTACGATCTCTGTCACAGTGAATCTTGCCAAGAAAACAACACACAACGTCACATATTGGCAAGTGTACAGAACATAAACATTAACAATTCTTTTGATAAATATACATTTCATTGTAGCAGCCACATGATTCAATTTAAATGTTGACTTTGCAAATCTAGCTCATGTCTCATAGATGAAAACTGCATTTTTAAAAAAAAAAATATCGAGTTCAAGCTTTAATACCTAGGTGCTGAGCTAATGAAGTGTGTAAACAACACTAGGAGCTGAAATTCTGCTGATGGAAAAGACAAACGGGACAGTCAATGACTCCTTATTGATCAGGGGGCTGCAGTACAGCACAGCACGACCTTCTGTGCAGCCCCTTATTCTAATAATGTGAGAGGTAGTGACCTAAGCGTCTCCGGGGATCAATTCAAAACCCTTGCCACAAAAACAACCAATTAGTGAGCAAGCTTGACTGCCTCTCCGGTGCATTCCAAGACCCTCCTTTTTTCCATCCAGAAAATGGGTCTATTTTCCTTTGCTTCGAGGGAAGCTGAGACCAAGCAAAACAAACACAAAACACAGGATGAGGAAATGTTAAGGCAGAAACCAAATGAACTTATCACACGCCAGCTCACTTGTTTGTTTGTTATTTTTCTCTCAGTGCACATATGTTTGTTGTTGGTGTCCTTGCTCATGTTCCCATGTGATGACTTCCATGGCACCTAACCACAAAACATTATTCCCATCAAGTTAATAGACCATTTTTAATGACAGGCTGTTAACTGTACCAATGCATGAAAAAACTCCAACATTTCAATGAAGTCTCTGCAATTTTTATTAAAGCATCAAGATATTAATAAGGTGATGTAAACTTTCATGTAAAATAGTAGAATAACATGATAATCTATCTTACATAAAGATACTTGATGTTTTATTCTCTGTGGATACCTTGGAAATAAATTTAAGCAGACTGTGTAGCAACTAATACACTCGTCTGGCAGCACAATGACAATTCAATTTCCCCCAATACCTTATAAAACACCTCCTTTTGTTCCTTCTCGCAAGAGAATGTGTACATCCATCCTGTGAAACCTGTCTGCTGCCTTATTGAGGTTCTGACAGTAAATAAAAGCCAGCTGGGTTAGAGGTTACCTCAAAGTGGATGAGGAAACAGGGAGGGAAGGTGGTGTACAAAATCGGCTTATTCCAGGGCCTTGGTAGAGTGTCTACAGTCCGGTGTCAGGGACAACATTAGATCAGAGAGAAATGATGGTGCCAAAAAGCAGTGAGGAAACATGCTTCCATTGCCCTGAGCTCAACATCAATTTCTGCATGCAGCCTTGTCAGCAGTGACATTATTCAAAACAGCAAGAGCAAATGTTAATGAGTTCTTATTTGCATATTTATTTTTTTCTTTGTTGAAATGTCACTGATTATTACATACTATGATGATAAATGTGTCTCCTCATGCAGCCTGATGTGTAATTAGCCATTAGGTGGAATGAACAGACCAATTAAAGAGGAGAAACCAGGATTAAGAAAAAAAAAATCAACCCAGGAGGATGGAGGGAATGAGCAACACTGGAGTGAAAAAGGTGACTCTGTTGCTTTTAGACTAGGTTAAAAGGTTAGTAATCAGAAGCAGACATCTACATTTTCAGCAATATCAAAGATATTTTACTGCTGATTTTTTTAGCCCAAAGGTATGAAAATCAGGAGCCGCTGCCCATCACGCTAGTTCAACAGTTTATATTCTCCCAAGAGCCACCTCCGTGCAAGAGATGAGATGTGGATATCCTGAATGTATTTATCCCATCCCAGGATAATCAGGTGTCATGGCTCGGTCTATTTAATTTTTTTCTAACTTGGTAAAAAGGAAAAAGGGGAGGTGGAAAGGGAAAAATGTTTTCGCTTGGCCTTTGCCTTTTTCCGCACCCAACCGTTCTCCTGCCAGTGCTTGTTATTCACAAATGAGGAAAAAAATGCATTACTGCGGACCAGATGGGAACATTCCACATGACCAAACCAATCAATCACCTTGGTGGGACGCAGGTGTGACACAGCCGTGCAGCAACACACCATTTCACAGTCTATCAGGCACAAACACATGGTCACCAATCAATGGCACCCTGAGGACCCATGAGGAGGGGTGCTGCTACACAGCGTCACTGGTTCATGGCTGATGACTTCATAATCACACATCCATTCTCTCAGAGGAGAAAGGCGATGAGCTCCCTAATAACATCTCCCACCATGTGAACAGCAACACTGTAATGGATGCTGCTAACGTGTTCCCCTGCATCACACATTCACACGTTTGTGTGTCTTCGCTTCCATCGTCCCTGTTTGATTGAGAGAGCGGTGTCCACGGAAACAAGGGCTCGTTTAACAAACATAAGAAATGCCCCCCGGTTGGGTAACAGAATTAACTCAGCGTGTAACATCAAAGTTTGTATGTTTGGTATTAGATTCCAAACAACTGTTAAACAGCGAAACAACTGAGAGCCACGGTGAAGGACAAGGAAGGATACACACATGGGCTAGGAATGCTGATCCAGCTCCAAGCACTGGGGGCATATTTCCTTCTTCAGTTTAAGTCTTTGGTTTTAAGAAAACAGGCCTGCACTAAATAAAACTGCAAAACAGCCTGAAGGGGATGGATCATTTAATGAGTGATCTCTGGGGGGATGGCACTGTATGTGGGTAAATACTGCAGCAGCCGTTTCAAAGAGGGGTTTTTTTTGTTTTGTTTTGTTTTAAGTTGACAAAAAAAAGTACCTTCCCACCCCCATATTCCTGGCAGTTAAGAAAAAGTCTCACAGAGCCATGTTTGTCTCTACACTTCCCACACGTCCCACTCTCAGAGCTGTGCCTTCGCAGGAGAAAATGTCAGGCATTGTCAAGTGGGAGTAAAGGCGAAACAAATGTTTGCATTTTATTAACCAATCACTATCCTCCTGAGTCCGACCAGAGAGAAGTGCAACACTATCTGGTGTGTTGTTTGCCAGCACACCCAGCATGGACACAGGACGCCTGGACTAGCAGTTGGAAATGTGGAAAGAAATGGAGGAGGGAATTTGGAGTGGTGGGCACAGGAATTAACCAGCAACTGTGAGCCAGGCTTTCTGTGGCTCATCTCCACCGAGACTCAACGTTTGAAGTGTTTTCAAATGAAACATTCAGTGTTCACCTACAACCCGACTTGACAATATTCCATAAACTCCAAAAACCTCCAGTGCCAAGTGCGACAACTTCAACTAGTGTAGGAAAATAAGGAATAATGTTTTGAAAAATAGCAAATGATAGCTAAATTCCGTAATGTATATACAAGTCAAAAACAGTTAAATACAATTTGTTATTCTTGTGCCAAAGAGCACTAGAATAACAAACACCTTTATTTACTCAGTGCCGTCAGCAAGGCAACACTGCATGCTAAAGTCAGCAGTGGTTAATTGTTCCACTAACAGTAATTCTTCTGAATGGGTCATTTGCCTTTTAGCTTTGCTCATATATTAAGTAATCTCTTGTCATTAGTTGGAGGAACCCTGGGGACAGAGAACCGAGAAAACAGAGGGAAGGGAAAGAGAGATTTAGAAAAAGATAGTGTGGGATTTTGAGGAGGACAAAAAAGCCACAATGGTTCTTTCTGGCAAAATCTGAATTGATCTACACTTATTTTAACCACTTCTCAGCCGAAACGTTTCTCACAACAGAATATAACTTATTTTGCGCTTCGCACATCTGCAGACACCTGCTTTAAATACAGCTATACACAAGTAATCTGATGCCTCATGACCATCAAAGCTGCATGTCCTTGGCCTTGACAGTTTAACGACAGTGAAACAAGCTACTTGAAGACTATTTAAACATAATACAAATACAGTAGAGCCCCTTGTAGCTTCTTCCAAGAGACTCGTGTCATCATATCTTGGCCATATCCAAGTTTTCCTTTCCTCTCTAGGGAGACATCCCTCCAGGCCCACTGAGACTACAGCTGATCCTCTGCAGCTGGGTAGTCGCACATTGAGGGCCAGGGGCTCGGAAAGACAAGGCAGGGGCCAGGCAGGGCCAAGATGGGCTGAGA
This sequence comes from Trinectes maculatus, assembly GCA_016785345.1. Taxonomy (NCBI): domain Eukaryota; kingdom Metazoa; phylum Chordata; class Actinopteri; order Pleuronectiformes; family Achiridae; genus Trinectes; species Trinectes maculatus. Next base: position 138,892 of record JAFBJQ010000435.1, read on the forward strand.
GATGGAAGAGGACAGGGAGGCCTGGGCTGGGTGGGGAGATGTGGGCGGCATGGTGAAGAAGAAAAGGGATTTGTGCCCTTTCAGCTTCAGCTCTTCATGCTCCACTGACCGCAGTAATAGATAAGCACACCCTGCAGCTTTGCATAATGACAGCTACATACACTAAACTGTACTGCACCACATCTTCTTGTCTTCCGTTCTTTACCTCCTGCTCTTAACATTTATTCTGCAGATATACACATTTTGCAGGTATCACTGCATAACAACTGTTGGATCTGCATTTAGCTGCGAAGGCAAGTAGCATGTTATGCGTGTGTCTGTGTGTGTATGTGTGTGCGCGCGCACACGCATGGGGGGTGTGGATGTAAATGACTGAGTGGGGAGAGGGAGGAGTATTGGCAGCACCTGTGACCCACACTGCAGTGGAAACTGAGTGCACACCTGAACAGCACCTGGCCACAATCACCACCTGAGTGTGAAGAGGGTCTCCCATGAGACAGAGCATTACCATATGACACCTGCCTGAGTAAAAACCCACAGGGGACGCCAATGTGATGGGGGATTTGACACTTCACAAAAAGTCTTGAGGAACAATTAGATACGAAAAGGAAAAAGACAGAGGCAGATATGAATTCCCCAATGCAATATGCAAAGCAGAATTGTTGCATAATGTCTACTTTTGGAATTTTAAACCACACACACGCGCGCACACGCACACACGCACACACACACACACACACCTGAAAACACAGAAAACTATTCTTGCCTGTGTCATTCTTAAGAAAGAAAGCAGAGTTTAAAGAGGAAGTATTCACTTTTAGTGCAGACCCCAAAATATTTCAATAGCTTCAGTCGATTGCTTGTATGTTCCTACCTACAGACAAATAAATAATACATTTTAATTTTTAAGTGTCAGTCAAAAAAATAATTCTGCTAATTCTTACAGTCTGATCATCTCTGAGAGACTCTTCTATGCATCCATACTATGTTTTTTTGTGTCAGTACTATGTATTTTTCTTAATGGCTTTGAATAATTATATAACAATAGTGACAACAATCCAATCCTAAGTAATGAAAATAGCAATTCAATGCAACATCTGTACTACAAAGAAAATGTAGCTCATCACAACTTAATGTTTAACTAACATGTGAAGACTTGGATGTTGTTTGTCGTAGAGAGGAAAAAGGACAGATATCTACTCCTCAGTCAAACTCAGACAGTCACAATAGGGTCACGTGTGTGTCAGGCTGGGAGCAGGATGCATGTGGCTGTGTGCGTGGTTTGATGACATCATTAAGCTGATTAGGTTTTAGGAAGGGCTAAAGCTGTATGAGTAATATGTATGAAGCACACAAAGGGAACGTGGTGGGAAATTACAACTCAGCATTTGTGATATAATGTCCGCAGGCACATGGCTGCAAAGCAGCGATCAATAAAGTTACACAGTGAGAGCCAACATTAAACCCAACTTTTTAATAGCATCTGAAGGAAGACGGTATCTGCTTCATTCTATAAAAGAAATGCTAACCTTTTTAAAAGGTGACCATCAACAGCTGTGAACAGCAACATTAACTTTGTCTCGCTAATTAACGCAGTGACTTTAAAGCCTTATCTGGAATTTGGCATAAGATCTAAAATGCTTTAAAATGCATAGTGGAAAACAGTCGATTAAGTAAACAATGACAAAAAAGGAAACATTAAGCGGCACACACACACAGGCATCTACAAACACAGTCACAATACAGCGTGAAATAAAGGCACAGAGTGCAGCTTTTTCAGTTGTAGCTCATCGCCTGTGGTAATTGCCCAGATTGCTTGAAATCAACCTCCCCCACTGACTTCCCCTCCTCGAGCTGACACCACAAGAAAAAATCTCAGCAGGTAATTAAATCTAACCATCCTTCGTCAGGGCTACGAACTGTTGGCTATCACTGTGGCTAACAATCAAAACAACCGAATGAAAAATTCTCCCCTGCAAGCCCTGCAGAGGACTTCAGGCAAGCAACATACAGAGAGGGAAGTGCAGTTCAGTGAATTGCATCCATTGAACTTCAGCAGCACAGGTATGTGAGACAATCAGGAATAACAACAGTACATTTAAAAAGATGGATGTGTATTCCAAGTTCAAGTTTAAATCATTTTTTGCTTGAGCCATTGTATCAAGTCATAAATGACTGTCATAACATTATGAAAAACATGACATGAGAATTTAAATTGCAATATTATCATAAATACATCTTTGCAGAGACATTCACCAGTTAGGATATTGCCATCAGTCTAAAACAGTATTTTAAAATGTCAGCAGATTGTCAGAGTGTAGCCTCTTTCAATGCATGTGATGAGAGGTTAAGACAAATGGACTCACATGGCTGAAACTGAAAAAGTTAGTGCATAGCGCACTAGTATGAACTGGTACATAGCGCACTAGTATGAACAATGCGGCGGCCACATGCCACCTGTCGGGGAGCATGTAGTGGATGGCATGTGAGTTAGTAAGAGGATTATAGGGAAGGTGGGACTAAAATGCACGTGAGGCTTGGACCAGCTGATCCATAGACTGCCCTAACACAGGAGTCGGCCCCCAGGGAGACTCGTCATCATTTCACAGTCAGTGGCTCCCCGGCATTCAAGCAGAACCCCCATTCTTCAACCTTAAACCCCCACACACTTCTCTTGTAAGACTGGGACAAACCATTTCAAAGGGATGTTCTATTTCTATTTTTTTATAATCATTTGTCAGAAGCAGAGGTTTTTGTTTACATAGCTAAAGCAAGTTAATATATAAAACAAAGCTATGAATTACCAAATCTATAAGAACATGGCATCTGCTACATGATTAATGTTGCTCATTATCTCACTGCGTAAGCAGAATTCCCGGTCACTCATGTGACTCATGCGATTCTGAATACCGGTAAAAGTACGAACGATAGACAACAGACATGTGCATTTACAAAAATACACTGTACCTCATATTGTATTTAGTACAATAGATATCAATTAATTGTAGATTAGTTAACCAAAAATTAAATATGAATCGACGGTGTTCCGAGGTTTGTTATCAGATACAGTTGCTGAATGTGTTTCCTGGATTACAGGAATGTTTAACCACGGCAGAAGTCCAGTGCTCAAGTGTGTTTAGAGAGGACTTGTTATTGAAGGCATATACAGTATATGTATATATACATATATCCACTCCAGGCAATAGTGTAGCAATAGATCAACATACTATGCTTTATATGCCAGTGTTTTCTCTACCACATACAGACAAGTTCAAAGACATGTATATCATAATTGCATACATAATAATTGATATACATCATTACTGTTTTTTTTGACATATGGCGGGAACATCAGACAGTAGAATACTCCACAGGGGTCACAGAGTGGTCTGTGTTTTAAATCAGAGTTTTCCTTTCCCTCCCAATGGATTCTCTCCACTGTGTACAAAATCTAGTGATCACAATAAAGGTTAACCCTGAAACTATTTGGCCAAGAAGTACTTAGACTGTTCAGTTAATAGGCAATAGGAAAAAAAGATTGTGTAACTATGAGTAATTATAATCTTGTATAATAATTTGTGTTGCAGTTTCTAACAGAAAAGATGGATAATTACTGTCTTAAACAGATTTAACATGTAAACGATTAGTTAATCTAAATAAGATGTAGCTCATGTTGCTCATCATTTTGGTTGCCAAAGTTGCAACACTGCATTATATGATGTCATTTTCTGACTTCATAGTGATACCATGATGACATCATTTCTACCAAGATCATTAATTCTTTTATGATCTCTGTGAGCTTATGTTTTTTTTATATAGTCCTACAGGATGCAGAGAGACGTGACAAAATTTCCTCCTGTTTGGGCCAGCTTAGCATGTGAACTAACAGTGAGGATATCAGTGAGACAAAGCTCTCTGACATGCTTTTCAGCCTAAGTCAGCAATTATGCTATTTTAACGCGAGCTCACTTAAAGTTTAGTCGGTGGCTTGGCCACTTGCCATCTACTTTGCAATACTGGGCCACTTTTTGTCCATCACAATGAATTAAATGTCCAAAAACATGGCTTTCTTGCTCAAGAATTTTAAACACCTGCTGCTGATATGACTGTCAGAGGTTTAGAAAATTCTCTGTATGCTGGGATGAAACAACCCATTCAGCAAACTGTAGATACTAACTGGTTTCAACCATCACTGCCTCTATTAATCTGTCCATGGCTGTGTGGTTGTTCTGCTCATTGATGCGGAATAACACTCCAGATGTGATTCTATGAGGTTGCAGAAAAAGTCATAAACCTGTATGTATGGCCCACATAGTAAGGAGATACACATGGGCAATTCAAGTATACAATCATAATGTATGAATCTGACTTATCACAGCATCAGATCACATCAATTTTCAGCAACCCATAGGCATTATTACAGAAGCGGCTGGAGTGAGGAAAGATGAGCCCAGTGTGTGAAACAGCCAAGTAATCAATTACAAGAGAGATAACATTTTGTTTCAATTCAGCAGCACCCATTTGTGAGGTAATCACTTTGCTTGGAAACAAGTCTCCAGGGCCATTAGACAATGAGCTAAGATGAAGCCATAAAACTGTCCAGTTACACATGGCAACAATGCTAGTTATGGTATAATGGGACAGCATTTGCATGTTAGTAATAAGATTACGTAGTTGAGCACAAAACTCCACCATCACTAAAATTGGTATCACTATGCAGGCCTGCTATCCAGGAAATGATTCGTTTTCTGAAAGTTATATATAATAAGAAAATACATAATTAAAAAATCCAACCCAGTTCATCCAAACCCAAAGGCAATAACTGCAAAAAAAAAAAGAGCATTAAGGCAATAAGTAATCTACATTAAATTCAAAATGTTTGATTTTTCACTTGGAAGGTTTTCTTGGTACAATTGTCTGCTTCACTTCGCACCAAAAAAAACAAACAAACAAAAAACAAAAACAGAGCCCCCCCAAAGCCAATGGAGTTTTGATGTATAGGAGACAGGTTCTTATGATGGAAAGCTACACTGATGGCGTGACTACTAGCCTGGGGGAGGGTCATCTCAGGAGGAGGAACAGGGAGAAACAGAAAGAGGAGGGGGGTTACAGGAAAAAAAGCCCTGTAGCCTGGCAAGTCTTTGAGTAGGGCTACCTCCAGATGTTTGATGCCTTAATCTCAAATCAGGCTGTTTTTTTTAATATTCACTACCAAAGGGCATGTGACGGGTGAGTTGAAGAGAAACATTTACTTACCCATTATGTTGGAGTTCATGAAAGGTGTTGGAGACAATCCTTCATGGGACACTAATCGACTGTCACTCAAATGATCGCTGTAATGAGGGCTGTCTGCGAAACCCTAAGGGAAAAGATCAGAATATTAACCACAACTTCACTAATTGACTGCTATGACATACCACTAATTAGTAAGTGGAGAGCACAAATGGTTGCTTATGCGAATAAAACGTCCATACTCTCGTATGTAACTGCCCCAAAAGAATTAAGGAAAAAAATCTGATCTAATCACCTGTAGCTGATATTTCAACTTTAAAGTGCTTATATTATGCTTTTTTCCCTTTCCTCAATTTTGCCACTTAGCTATTTTGTCCATGCAAAATTCCTTGGGAACGGGAACTATACATGGGTCCCATGTAGAATAGGTCCCTAGCAAAACCTTGCTGATCATAATGTTTTGCATGTTTGGACAATATGTTTTGGAACCCTTTTAGCTTTGTTACAAAATATCTATAAATCATCCAAATACTATGTATTTACTTTAGTTTTCTTATTGATTTTTCCATTTCATCTATATGATAACAGGATTATATGCCATTTCATGCACATACTGTACTTCACGAAGTGATGTTGTTAAGTAGAAGAGGAAAAAACAGAGAGATGCAATCCTGCACCATTCCCAGGTACCTGCAGCTTAAAAAAATTGCTTTTTTCTCCTGCAGCTTAACAGTGCCTTTCATGACAGTTATCAGCTTCCAGGGCTTAGGTCTAAATATCGGTCACAGTATGGTTTTTGAAAACTCAGGGTGCCGTGTAATAAAAGATATTCCGTTACAGTGCTAATCCCAAGCCCTGTGAAAATCCTACTGTGCTCCAGTCAAATACATCTCACCAAACTACATTAACTCCCACCAGAGTGAGCGAGCTGCAGTGGGCTTGCAATTCTAAAGGGTTATTTTCACCAACTCGTACCCTTTGCATTCAACATGCAGTAAAAAAAAGAATAAATCTTATTATCCATCTTTTTTTGTGAGTGGATGGTGATGGAGTAATTTCAAAGGCAGTGGAGTGCTGTGCTGTGTAGAGGGAATCCTCAGAGATTCCCTATTGTGCTCCTGCCAGGCCGCACACACTGTTAATCACACTATGAACAGACTCAATAACAACGGCCTCGTGAGAAGCTCTAGCTCAGTAACACACTCACAGGCAGACCTAGACGTACACAGCAAACCCTGGCAGGCACAAAAACAATTCTTCAAACTGAACACTTCAAAGATTCGCTCCACTGTTTTGGGGAATTCACATATATCACATTTGTTTTGTGTTAGTGAGAGAGCTGATACACATTTGTTTTTAATCACTATAAATCATAAAAAGGTTAAGAGGGTAGGTAAACACAGCAAGAAAAAGGGGAAGAGGGTAATGGTCAATCACGGTTCACTGTGTGTGTTCGTGTATCATTGAAACAACATTGCGTTTGCTCCTCTAGTTTAGATCATCAATCACAGATCCCTCATCATTCCCATACACCGGTGGCCCACATCTATCCGAGACACTAACACACATTGTCATCACTGCCACGGGGCTACATTAGTACAACTGGCTAAATAACTGTCAGATCACAGTGGCAGCATGCAGGCTGAATCTCACGCCTTGTCCCCCAGTCACTCGCCCCAGCATTTAAAAAGCCATCTTGTCTGCACTCCTCTGCATCCCAGGTGAACATGGGGCTGCATGTGGCAGCTTGGAAAGTGATGATATGGTCATGATGGATGTGTGTGGGGTCGTGTATCAAGCAGGGGCAGGGCACTAGGGAAGTGGGGGTTGTTGTGGAGTGGCGGTGGGCACAGCCTCGACTGTCAGACTGCCAGCCTACAGCCACAGCTGCCCAGGATACAGTGGCTGGCTGGGAGCCAAGGTCGGCACGGGAGGACAGTATGGCAGAGCTTGTTCACAGTCGACTGATCACACACTGGTAGCGCACCAGCTCAAACAAGCTCAGGGACAAGACTGAACTCCCTTTGAAAAAGACTGAAAGATGAAGCACTTTCTTCCAAGAGCCTGAGACAGACACTGTAAATACAACATCAATTAAGACATTTCAGAATATAGCTCTAAATAATTTTCCTTCACAATAATTTTCCTTTTTATCAATGTAATGTAATATAATGAGCCTAATGACCCGAAACTACTGTTTTTCTCCACTGGTGAAGTTTGACCTCAGAAAAGTCTGCTAAATTCGGTTCTACAGAAAACACTTGTGTTACCTCTGCATTCACAGTTAAGTAAAAGGTATAAAGAAGGTCTAGACAACACAGCAGGCGTCTTAAATTCTCAGGAACACACATAAATAAATGGGGTTGAATCAAGATCTTGATGATCAACTGGCTTTGGTTGTAGCTCAGGCTGAGAATCCAGAACCGTTTTATTTTAGAACCGGTTACAAATTATCCAAATCAATGGAACTGGCATGTTAACCTGACATTCAATGTGTATTCCTTTATGCAGTTTTCTCAGTGGGCCCCCAACGTCACATCAACGACTCCAGTGGACTAACCAGAATGCACTGTTCATGTAAAACTGCTTCAGAACTTGACCCTTATTTTGTGTTTCCAACTTCGGTGAGCTGAGCTCAACGTCACAAATCATGCAGCCCAATTATATTTCACTTTTCAATGTTAATTTGCCAATATTAATTTGCCCAAAAAAAAGCACACCCTGCTTTGCTCCATCTTATCTGCAGCGCCCCTAAAATTCTTTCACAGGCTGCATCCATCTATTTTTAGTGATGGTAAACCACTGATGTTCTTCAAAAATGTCACTCATATCTTGAAGCAGAGCAGATAGAATATCTTATAGGTAATATAAATCAATGGTCTGTGAACAGCTGTGTGTGGCATGTGTGTGTGTGTGCGTGCGCGTGTGGACGCCTTGTGGAGGTGCAAACAGCTGTCTGCTGGGTGATGCTGTGCCTTGCAATGTCAGATACACTCATTTATATGCACCTGGAGCAAAGATATCTGAAGCGTCTCTGTCTTATAACTCAAATCAAGCTGCCAATGTTACCATAGCCTGTAGATGTTCATTCGGGAAGGGCACAGAGAAATAAACAAGGTAAAGCAGCCCGAGTGGCTTTGACATTTAACTGTGTTCTAATACAAAGTGACAGGAGATTGACATTGAATGAAATTCATACAGGGCGTCAAGAACAAGCAGTGTGTGAGGGGCAGACAAACACGGTTGAGCTATTCACACTGGCTCTCACAGACAGTGAGATGTTCTCACTTAAAATAAACAACAAATGTGTGGTTTTAACATGCATCTGTGCAAATACATTATAATCACATAAATACATCAAACTTGAAAAAATAAGCAAAACTGACTAAAATCAGGCTATGATAAGAATAAATTATTAATTCAAATATACAATTTTGTCAATTATGTCCACATCATTAAGTAGCCTAGAGATAATATTTGAATGTTTTTTTTTCCTTTGACAGTGTAGATCCACGATCTTAAATGAAATATCATAACGTGCTCCATAGTAATGGAGCTGAGGCTGATATTAGAGGAGTTGTCTATTAGTCATCATTATTATGACACTGATTCTCCTTTAACATCAGAATTATTAAAAGCTTATTAATCATGATTATTCTCTTAGTAGAACAACAGCTCCTCACATACAAACTACTGAAGATTAAATATTTTTTTCTCTTATCAGTGACTGCCTTAGAGTATATACATTATACTGTATATACCCTTATTTTGTATTAACATACAAAATAAGATGTAATGTTTTAAACCGATGTATATAGCTATATAGAGACTCAATTTAATTTTAATATCCGATCACATCAACTTGTTGCTCCGCCAAGTGCACATCACATTGGCACAGGTAAAACAAAATCAATTCCAGCTGCCATCAGTATATTAGCAGAGAAATATGTCTATAACAGGTCATACAGCATGGCATTGTGACCGCACCACAATGATGTAATGAGTGTTAAATGATGTGCTGTGGAGCAGAAAGGCCATTCAGAGGCGGTAAGGTGTGGGTCATCTTACCCGAGAGGTCTCATAGGAAGGACTGGACTCGCCACCTGGGGCCCAGGATGCTTGGCTGGTCCGCTCATCTATACCTGTGAGAGAGTGAGAGTGAGAGAGATGGGGAGAGAGAGAGAGATAGAGATAGAGAGATACAGTATATAAGCGAGACGAGATAACTCATATAGCTTTTCATACGCAGAGATGAGAAAATCTACATTCTCTATACCTTTCACTCACACACAAAGAAACACACAATGAAGAACGACTGAATAACAAAACGGCTGAATAACAACTGACATTGGCAGGATGTCTAAAAGTAGAGCGTTTCAAACACATGCATTGTTACTGAGATGTTTCCTGTTTGGGAATGAAAAATAAAAGTGACTAATATGTTCTAAGTCTATGGTTCTACAAACACAAAAACTTTTTAATGGCTTCATTTATTTTGCTGTATGTGAATCTTGACCAAAATAAACATTCATTTGTATACCTCAACCTAAAAAAACATTACTTAGAACTTCATCATTTGGCATTGATGTATGCCAGGCTACTTCCAAACAGCTGAGCACTGAAATTCATTTTTTAAGTAAAAAAAACAAAAACTCTGTGTTTAAGAAGTCAAAAAGATAAATAAGACAAATAAAATCAATAACTCCAGCTTAACTGCGAAGCCAGAGCATCTGGCATATGTTGAAAAATATAATATCTGATCTTTACAATCTAATTTATGTGATATTGTCAGTAAAAAAAATATTTCTTGCCTCAATTGTTCCTGCTGTATGGAACAATATTGTGTTGCAGTAACAGCCAAAGTTCCAGCAAACAACACATTATTGCAAAGCCGGTAATGCGTCCACATTCACCAACTTATTGATTGTCCCTTTTGTAATTTCATCTGTCTCAGTAAAACATTCATTTTCAACTTCAAATAAAAAAAATTAGATTAAAAGTTATTGTGTATGCTCAACATAGTATGACAAAAATTCTATTAAAATGCTTTGAATACTTAATAATTAAACAATGATATACAATGATGTGCTATCACACAGCAAGGTAAGGCATTTGTATTAAAAAGCAGTTCCAATAAAAATCCAACAGTCCCAGATCAAAACCTTGACTAGTCCTCTGATTCAAGTTCACGTACAACTCAGCAAGGAGCTCCACATAAAGAGGATATGAAAATGTCTAGATTCAATCCATTTCTGCTGGTAGTGTTAGCAGTTTACACATCAGTAAATGTCTTATTTTCAGAAAGACCACTGCAGTGCTACAACGACATGATAAAAGGGTGGTATAATAAGATATTATAACATCCAGGAAAGTTTTTTCGATCTCATAAACATCACATTTTTCCAAAACCATAGATGCTAATTTTGTGCTATTATTATACATTAATTTCCATCTGTCATGCTGCTGGTAAATGCTTGTTTGGAAACTTCTCTCCTAAATCTAATTATACTCTTAACCAGAAAGTAACAGACGTGACTCTAACCTGGAATCATGCTCCAATGATCACAGTCAGAGATGAGTTTCCTTCTCACGAATATGGTGTTTTGCTGCTAACACGCTGTAGATTCGTTTTCTGTTCAGTAGAACTGTTCAGCAGTGAAAGATTCTTCTTAATCTGTCTCACATAATCATCTGCCCAGGTTATTATTCCTGTTCATAAGGGTGATATTTTTGTTCTATCAAATTAAGTATTTCTGGTAACTCGTGCGTGTGTTACTAAAAGCACATTTTCTTTGTGCGACACCACCAGTGTGACATATTGTAGCCCAACCGAGGTCTTTCACACACTGTGTGTGCAACAATGGTCAGTGTTTGCTCTCTGGGCCACTGGCTGTCATCTTGTCTGATTACCATCTCTTACCAGTGCTCAAGGGTCTCCTCTTTTCTCCTTGCACAGAGAGCCAGCACAATAAGATTACTCACCGACACAAGAGGCCAAAAGAAACACACAAATTAACTAGCTACAACATTAATATAATTCTAAAACTAATAGCAATCATAAAAATGATAATAATATAATAATACACTGTCTACAACACTGTCTTATTTTCACCGTAAAACATCATTTCTGTCAAAGGCCTATGTAGGTCAATACAACAGTACTATGAAAAATATTCTACCTTCATGAGTTGTGTACTGTTTTTTCTACTAAAGGTTTTTTACATTCACTTTCATGGATGTAACTTGTGGTGCTGTTTAACTGTACACTGTCACACTAAGAGGGGTTTCTAAAATTAGTCCTTAATATTTAAAGCATTGAGGTCAGAATGAAAATCATAATATAATTCAGTAGAGTTACTCAGAAACATTGAGTAGAATATTTACAGGAAACACAAAGTAGAGATCTCTTTCATTTTCATGGTAAGTGTAAAAAAAATTGGTTCATTATGAAACTGTGGTGGGAGAAAAACGAATATGGCATGATGCCACAGTCTAAATGATCAACACTGATTCTGGTCACTACTACCTGCTTCCTGAGAACTGAATATTACGCATTAACTGGGAGTTGCTACGAGCAGGCCTACTGCTTCCATTTATACAGTACTAAACAACAAGTCTGTTGTTCGAACCCTCTCCTCAATCTATATCATATGGCAAATATTACATATGTGTGTGAAATAATGACTCATGATGACTGATTTTCAATAACTGAATGATACTGTCTTGATGAAATGATCATTATCTGTATAGTTTTTTTTTGTCAACCTGTGATAAGTATGTGGATGGCTGACGGAGTAAACACAGATGTTGGCAATCATAACCGCCTGTTTCTCTCGTACAGTCTCCACTGGATCATTCATAAACAGCTGCAACCTCGTCCAGCCCCTAATTCAGTAAAACTCATCCAACAGAAGAACTAACACCCTTTGTTTCAATGGAGAGAGTTCAAATTCAAGTTAAACACTTTTGACTGTAAAGAGTCAGGGTAACGTCATGGATAATGGATAGCAGTCCTTTTGCATAAATCACAGCGGAGCCAGCGGAGTCATAATTAATAAGACCCTATCAGCTGGTGTGATAAACTCTGGTGGAGTAATTCTGCCTGTTTTACTGTGGTATAAGATGCCTAACTGACATACAGTCTACTAATTTTGATAATGCTAATGACTGGATAGTTCTTGTTTGTTTTTGTCCTTTGTTAGTAAAAACTATATGATGAACTGTTTGCCGTAAAATACCTAGACATGAGTAAAATGTATTTAGTCTCACTGATATGAAAGCGTAATTGTAACGATATAGACACTGTGAAATTACCACTAACCAAGTTAGTATATGTATAAATAAAAAACTGAGGGCAGAATTAACATAACACCAATGACTGTATCAACTATACATATATTAGACATACTGGATGTACCAGACAGTTTCTGAAAGGACACAGGGTCAGAAAGGCTATCTGATGTCCTAATCTTCTATTTCTCCTGTGACTTTTCAGGATGAGAACATAATTGTTTTTAGGAGCTCAAAAAACCCCAAATTCAAAACATTCGAAAATTAAAACGCATTAGTGTTGTTGCAGCTTTAATGAAAATTACCAATCAAACAGCAGCCATCCACTGCCTCACTACACTAAAGAGTCAATAGCCTCATCAAATCTGCAACAACAACACAGCTGGAAGGGAGAAATAATAAGTCTGTGTAAGCGCTACACTGGCTATTTTTTCCAATCCGTCTTTCTCTGGCACACTTTTGAAGGGTCTTGCCAATCCCACTCTGTCTCAATTATCTGGCTATGCCCAGCTGAGATACAATAATCCAAACTCTTATTTCCTGCAATTTCCACACACTGTCTGCTCACTCACTCGCCTTATGTTCACAATCACTCATGTGCTCCTTCCTCGACTGTGAGGATCAGAGACCCAGGAGTATGCACTGCAAAGAGGATGAATTTACCCACTATTGACCAGATGCATTTTAACACACAGCTGTTTCTTCACTACAGTTGTTTTACTTGAGTCAATTCAAAATCAACAACGTCTGAACAATGTTCATGTTTGCCACTGTGTTGTCAGAGATGCTGATAGAGAATTGATAACAGTTGTTTATCGTGGCGCCTTAACCAGTTGTGCTGAAAAAGGGTTGTAAATAAGCGTTTCCTCTCGAGTAAACAACCAACAACTATCTGTGACTACTGCAATGTCAGGGCTTGAAATATATTCAGCGATGCAGCTCCTCTTTCTATCATTAGATAAACCATCATATATGCATAGATATGTTCCAGGATATTTTATAGATGCACATTTTTAATCATAGAATCATAACAGCTGATATTAAATAACTGTGTATTTTATTCATCACGTTTAAATAAATCTTATGTGTTAATTACTATGTTACTTACTTGTTTTTCATGTTTTCATGTCCATATTAGTTTATAAATTTTGCTGGAAGTGGTAGAAAACATCAACATCTTTACACTTGTAAAGGACCAAGCTTGTCCTTTGTCTGTGACTGTGACACATTTCTCCTGACAGTCTTCAATTCCTTTCTGTTCTAAACAGAAAGCACCATGCTAATGCTGGTGTTGTTTGTAAGTCACCAAGTGCAAGGCCTAAAAGTGCCTATCTAGGTGTTGTCCACATCTTAATTTATAAGGCAACTTTATTTAATCATAAAGCAGATATTAATTAAATCTCAGTACAAAAGATGTCGACAACAACATTGTGAGATCACGATCATGCAATCTTTGACACTTAAATGGCGAGTAGTCGATTCAACACTTCAGTTATTTTTTAGGTTGCTGTTAGTGGTGTTGTTCAGGACTGCATTGCATTAAATGTTTATTTTGTCCACAGGTTGATAAAACACATCATGTGTAATTGAAAAACACCTGGATCAATGATCAAGAAACATTTGTCATTGATACGTATAATTAACATTCCAAGTTTGGATCGAGTCTGCTTATTTTTCTGACTCACGAAAACACAAGATCTTCCTTACTTGAGTTCAGCTTCCACTGAACATGTCTTCGTTTCCGAGATAACTGACTACAGCAGGGCTTTGTAGATGCACACAAAAACATGCTTTGAGAGAACATAATGCTTGATTGTTGACTTTTCGCTGGTAGAACATCAGACAATAGATGCGCTTCGGATTAATGTCCTGCAGCGTTTATAGGCAGGGAGTGATCCAAAAGCAGGAAATCTGAACTCTTGTTATCACAACTAAACCCTCCAACAACGTGTTTATGACAAAGATGCTCAGAGATAATAAAAAAAAGACCAGTGAGCGGTGGTGTGTGTCTGTGTGTGTGTGTATATATTAGGGCATTGAGCCTGTCTACAAGACTGAACAATTATCAACTGCTACTTGTCGTAAACAAAAATCACAACAAAATAACCCAATGAGAGGATGTCTCACAATACATTTTAACTACAACACAATGCACAAGCAGCTCCTAACAATTAGCCAGAATCTCACTCAGGCATCTGAATGAATGTGATGCTCATCACTCCTCACAGCAAACCCTAATAATGTCTCTGCTTCACTTTTAATAACACACATTGATTAATACGACCGAAACATGCAAGATTAATGTCTTATCAATGCATGGACAAGCTAAATAAAACATTTACACATGTCTAAGGCCCACATCGTGCTTTGTTCCACAGCTTTACTACAGTGCTCCCCTCCAATTCCAGGTGGGAAGCTCATGTTTCAAGCACCAGATGTGAACAAGGCAACAAAAGCGTCTCACACAAAATGAGGAAAAGAAACGCGCAAGATTGGAAAGTAAGACCATTTTCCCATTCTGCCTCCATTTATAGCTAAACCCAAACACTATTCAAACAAAGACAGAAATCAGTAAACAACCGATTTTGGGGGGGTCAGGTCTATGAATTATACAAGCAGGAAGAAAGACTGGAGGGTTTCCTGAGATAAAAATAGTGAGCGGGGTCCTACCTGATGCACTAAACTGACTGCTTCCAAGTGTGGTGGGCCTGTTTTTCCCTCCGCTTACAGGTGGAGAGAACATCTGAGAGAAAGATATGGACATATGCCTCCATTTAGACCACAGGTTTATTTGTGCAAAAGAAAATATGTAGATTATCAACTTCATAACTTCAAAGAAAGAACAAAAACAACAACAAAAAACAACTATAGTTTTTCTTTATAGCCTGTGAAGTCCTATCATCTGTAAGATGGTAAAAAAAAAAAGTGTCCTACCGCACTAAAATCCAGCAGGTCACTTAGTTCCTTGTCTGTTCCGAGAGCGGCAATCCGCTGCTGTGGATTCATCCTGTCGATCTAGAAACCTGGAGAAAACACAGTCCATCAGGTCACATCCCTGCTGGTTGGCGGGGACTATAGCCTGGAGAGGTATTTGTTATGGATGCAGAATAAAGGACCGTCACTGTGGAGTAAAGTTGTCTCCGGCTCTGCATCACACAGCGACGACAGCAGCGTTATCACACATTGATTGATCAATTATTGCATATATTTTATTTTAGTTTTGTTTTTTTATTTTACCCCTTTTACTGCGTCGATTCGCGGTTGGTGGGACCTCTGAATGGAAAGCACCGCTAGTTAGAGCCAGGACCTGCAGCATCGCGTTATTGCGGTAACAGTTACTCCGCGCTAACGCCGCAAGCCGCCAGAGACACATTTACATAAGTCGCTGATTCGCCTTTCACCGACGATGTAAATGTCACTGGCTTCTGTGACGGATTTCAAACACAAGGACGGTTAAATGCGAGCGGAGGCGCCTACCGCTCACTTAGCAAACTGGCTAATGCTAGCTGTAGTTAGTGCTTCATGTGGATAGAGAAGAAGCTAGCAACCTGCAAACAGCTGTAGCGGTTTTAGTCCGTGTGGACACAAATACACAGAGGACGTAACGACCGAAACATGAAATACACACTGGTTCAAGGTGAATAGCACAACCGAACAACACGGCACATGTTCATGTTAATAACCAGCTCCAGAGCACAAAACGCAATTATGCTCTTTCTCAACTCCCAACTTCTTTCACTGCTCCGAAAGCTTCTGACAAACTCCCATTAATATTTTTACCTTTTTTCCGATTGAAATCCCGACTAGGGTGATCTGGTGGAGGTTCGTTTTCTTGCAAAACGCCCCGAGACAGCGAAATGTGCGTTTAGACAGCAATAAGTGGGAAATATCCTCTATATATATCAGTTACGAGTTTCCCTTAGGCAGACATTTTTTGCTTTGCAAAAGCCTCAGCACCAAGATGACATTGGTTATTGTATCCCTCCGCCGAGCGCAGTGACATGCTGGTCCCTCACAGCGGGAGATGCTGCGGGAGTCAGCGCACTCAGTCCTTGTTCCACCCCCCCTCCCTGTATCTGCGCTTTATCACCATCAACACCGCATCCTGCGCCCGCAAACGTTAACGACTCAATGCCAAGAGGGAAATGCAACATATAAACTGAGGCTTCAATTCAAAAGCAGTTTCCTTTTTTTCTTTTCTTCACAAAGCTGTTGTGTGTCGCACATTTTCTTGTAACAGACGGATGTACTTAATTTGGTATGGTGTCATTACTGTGTTGGTAGGATTGTTCATGCGGTGATATTATGGTGTTATAATTTAATTTTTCATTAATTGTATATTCCCAATAGGGCTACACTATTCTACGTAGTATTAAATAGATATTAACTAATTGGGTCATTTATTATTATTAGCTAATTTGCCATGTCTTGTATAATGCACCTGTCAAAATCTAGACACTTAATCTTCATTACAGTGGCAACATTACACTGGCATTATGAATACTTGACGACTGTTGATCTTGATAGTATTACTCTACTACATAAAGTAGTATTTACCACATAAGCACTATAAACATCATACTTCATTCACCTTTCACATTTCACATTTTTGGCACAGCATTGGCTTTTGGTTTTTTTGGGGGGGGGGTGTCAAAAACAAAATCTTGCTTGTTTACATTAAAGTCACAATTCCTTTTTTATTACACAGATTATCCGCTTTCAGGCGGTTCATTCTGATAAATGTATTTTGCAATGGTATCCTACATAAATGCAAGCAATTTAGAAAAAAATCTCCATCTGTTTTAACTCTTCTTTCAGATATCAAAAGTCAATATTATAAAAGTCAGTGATATTTTTGTTCCGGTATAGATTTTTGTCACAATCAGTGAGTATGTCCTCATGGGCCTCTACTTATAAGGTCGGTATATCTATATATACATGCTGAGAAAATATTGGCGTTAATAACCTTGGCCCTGTCAATTGAGATCCTGCTGCCAACTCTGTTACAGCCAATCAGCAACAGGGGGCGTTTGTGCTTTGGCTGAGGACAACATGTAAAACCTGTAAACCACCCTTAGCTGTTATTGAAAATTTGAAAACTCATTCAATATCAAACTTGAAACTGAAAACTCACGATTTTAACTTTTAACATTTTTAAATAATAGCAATGATTGTTGGTTTTCATATATACAGTCTTCTCATCTTGCAGTCCATCTGCAGGATCACCTACCTCCCTGATGCTTCCAGATGGTCTCCAGGTCTGCGGCTATGGAGTCTCCCTTGGTGCCTGGACCTGTTGCAGGAGCCTGCAGCAGGCAGGGGCCAATGTATAGTTTCATTCCAATTTTAGATTTGACTGTCTGTGCATCTTATTGCAGTGCTAATGATTTTCTTTTATTAATATGATCATATTATGAATGGCCTATTATATAATTTAAAATCCTTTCTGAACATTGTACCTCAGGCTTCTAATGACAGGACAGAAATTTCATATTTCAACACTCCAGCTTTCTGTGTGAAATAGAGAAACTACAGTTCAATCAATTTTAACTTCACTTTTATTTTTATTTAACGTAACCCATTTTAAAACCAGTTATAAAAAATACATGCACATTCATATTATTAACTAACTGTCAACACTGAGTTGCATTATTCTTCAGTAGATATTGGTAAAACAGGGTAGAATATGTGCTGATTACCATGGGTGCATAATGTTTACAATGTATTTAACACTTGAATGTGTTTATGATAAACATAAAACCAACTTCAACATAAAGACTGTTGCTGAACAATTCTTAAAATGAGGATGTGCTTTTGAAAAAATAATATTTCTGTACATGATTTTACACTATTATTATGGTCCAAACATTTTTATTTAGGTCAACTAAAAGAGCCCAGTGTTTGGAGGCTGGTGATTACAAACACTATTAACAACTATCAACTTCTAAAAAAAAGTCATGCAAAAATAAAAGTAGAGTGTAAATTTACTTTACCAAAACAAGTTTTCCTATTTACTGAAACGTGAATCCGTGGGAGGCTCCTCCAGCCAGTATTGTTGATTCCAGACTGCCACCTGTTGGACAAAGAGGTCATCCAAACTTCTCCAGATGTTCGCCAACAAATGAAAATACTTTAATATGATTCACAGTAGTTAAGATTATGGGAAATAACAAAGTTTAATCAGGATAAATACATTTTGAATTTATTTTCAAATTTACATGTATGACATTTTTCCTGTAAAAAGAAAAGTAGCATTTATTGCAGTTTTTGTCTGTTTTTATTTGATGTTGTCATTTTCCCGATTCACAGCTACCGATTCGAGTTAGTGGACTAACCGGAAAGACTCAGCACTCAGATGCAATAAACACGTGGTTAAACACACTAATGTTCGTTATGTTGCTTGATATATTTTATGCACATGCACTGTTGATGAGGAGGGTGATTATTATTATTATTGTTGTTGCTGTTGTTGTTATCTGTTGTTGTGTAAGCTAGCAATGCAGCATATTATATTGCAAGCAAAACAACAACAAACCACATATTATTAATATATTATTGTTATTATAATGAGGGTGGCCAAGAACACAGACTCAAGTGAACTGTCTCACTTTAGCGAATGACTCCGAAAAACTCGACCTGAACCGAATTTAACACCACTACACTGACTGCAATGAACAGATCGTGATGTAGGCTACCGCGGGCGCGAGCCCATGGCGCGAGCTAACTTTGCGCCATGGGATATCGGGAGTGTGGCGCGAGAGCAAGTGAAGCCAATCCAATGCGTTAGTCACGCGGCCAATACGCGAGAGCTGGCAGCCCATCTCCTCCTTATAATAGAGACGAAGAAGAAGCAGGAGCTGTAGCAGGAGCAGAAGAAGAAGACTCACTTAAGCTGGTTGTGTGATTGGTGCAGACGGACTAAGCGTTTCCGCCGATCTGGGCCAGCAGAAAGACTCATACCACCGTCTCCCTGTGTAAAATAGCCCTTCACTCTCTTTAATCTTTGTCGCCCTGTCATCAAGGACTCTACCGAAGCGTGTGTTTATCTCGACGCGGCTCTGGGGCTGTGTGTGAGAGGGGCAGCAGAGGCTGTGAGCCTGTAAATCACACCCAGAGATCAGCCTTTGTCCCGCCATCCACCTCCCAGGTAACACTAACGGAGACTCGGTAACGTTAAGGCTCTGTGGCCGCCGATCGACGATTCTCTCTACGCCGCGACAGGCTGAATGTGAGCTAAAACGCGTTGATGTTTTTATCCCACCGCTAATTGCAGCAGTCGAACTACGAGCTTTAGCTAGTTAGCAGTAGCCACCCAGCCTTTGAGGGTGGACGATAAGCGAATAACAAAACACAGCGCCGAGCTAACGCGTTAGCTAATTGGGTACCTAATCTGAGAACAGCAACACGAGCCTTATTTATATTTGAGTATAAATCATATTAGTAAAGAGGAGGCTTAATAAGCACACAACAGTGTTGGTTCTTGGCTACAACTGCAGCTTTACACGTTTAGTTCATTCCGATCTACCCAACAAATAGCCTGGGCCCTGCTTTATTATCGAGGACAGCTGCTTCTGGAATCTCCTATGGCAACCTCTACGGACGCCATCTTGGAAGACAATTAAAACGCCTTTTCCCAATAATAATATTTATCATTATTCCTGTGTACGTAACAATATCTACTATAAATGGGTCATTCTACGAAACGGGTGCCATTGGAGTCCGCAGTATCTCATGAGCTTCAAAATATGTTTAAAAAATGTCAAAATGGGTTCTTAAGTGCTGTTAATTACACGATGTATGTTTTAATGCCATAGTAAAAGCAAAACATACTCTTTTCCCAATATTATTGACTTATTTTGCATTAAATATATTAAATTTTTTAATCCAAACTTTTATTATTCTAAGGATTAAAATAGTGCCCCTGATACTACACAATATATTTATTCAAAATAAAACACATTTTTTTCAGAAAAGTCATTATTTGTGCCTGAAAAGCAGCATAGCGTTTACAGTTTCTGCCTTTTAAAATGCACTGTTGCTTTAAATGACATCACATAGAGCAAGTGACATCATTTCAACGTTGCAGGAGTCAAGTTCAAGAGCAGGCAAGTTTCCACATTATTGACATGATTTGTTTATTTGCTGTTTTTGTGTGTTGGGCAGGGGCTTTTAAGCTTAGCCTTACAGCATAATGGATCAGTTAGAGAAACCAAAGACAGCCATGAAAAAAGTGGAGGGAACAGAATGTAAGGACTACCTTCAAGATAGTATTCAGTCAGGGAATATAAGTGGGCAGTAGCCTAATAGATTAATAGATACAATTTTTTAAAATAGGAACACATTTTAATGTACCTAAAAATATTAAATACGATAATATGGTATGTTTCTCTTTGATTGACTTATGATGATTAGAGAACATGTATGACATGCATTAGAATTCTGATTGATGCACTGACACTTGATTATTTTAACCTGTTCCTGTTCTGGTGTGGTCATCAACTGTTGTACTAATGACATCGACATACACTTTCAATCAAATTCTTGAATGTATCCATACAGTCCTGTTGGCTAGCATATTTGGACTTTTATGGATTGTTTTAATAAATAAGTTTAAATATACTTTGAATCTTGCAGTATTTAAGTTGTCCAAGTTCACATTTATACCCCGAAATTGGGACAAAAACACAGTCAATAATATAGGGATAGTCGAAGACAGCCACCACATAACATGGCCTACCACCCTGTAACATGAATAACCAAACATTTTATTTTTATAAATTATGTCATGTCATGTTTTAAACAGTGTGTATCTAGTCTGTTACAGGTGGTTAAAAACAGTTCAATATTAATAGGGATTTAATACCTAACGTGGGAAATATGTTTTTTTGGAGGTCTAATATGTCTGTCATGATATGACTGTCTTAAAAAAACTGTCCTTGATTAAAAAAAACTTTTGACAATTACAAAGTGGAAAAGGCACCTGTCTCGTAGAATGACTCAAATGCTGCTACAAATACTTTTAAACTACCTTGACACTTCAGTTCAGCTGCAGCAGAATTAATTACGTGATATGAAAGTGTTAGTGTAGCTTTGCAGTAGTTGTTAATAATTTTAAATTACCTAAAGGTTGTGTTTTTTTGTTGCAGCTCCACGATGTCAGAACTTTTTATGGAATGTGTCGAGGAGGAGCTGGAGCCATGGCAGAAGCAAGTTCCTGAAGTTCATATGGTCGAGGATGATGATGATGAACCCATCTTTGTTGGAGTGCTCTGTATGTTATATTGTTATTTATTTTTTATTAATTTTCCTGTAGGGTCATAACATGACAATATATCCAGTTGAAGAGCCTGTTCTGATCTTTTTTACGTTCTCACAGCTAACAAACAAAAGGAGAGTGAGCCTAGCCCTCAGAGGAACAGTGCAACAACACAAGAAACAAAGCGTCCTGCTCCTCAGCCTGCCACTGCCGCCCCACCAATCGTGCTGCCTTTAAATATTTCTGCAAACGCAGTGACTACTGTGGCACCCACTCTGACAACAGTGACTCCACAACCTGTGATTGTCAATAACCAGGTGATGTATTTATTTTTAGAAAATTAATAGCAAAAAACAATCAATAAATGAATATGATTGTTGTTAAATTATGGCTTCAATCTTTTTTTTCCAGGGCTTTATTGTCACTTCCTCACAATTAGCAAACAATAGTGGGTTTATTGCCTCTCTTGGTAGACAGTACCCACCGGGGACTTCATTTACAATTGTACCAGGTAAACTTGAATGTAATCAAGTTCTGAGCAGGAACTCTCCTCCCAAGTCATTGAAAACGTTCATCAACAGGTTTTATTGTTTTAATGAAGAAAATTAAATACAATCTGTCCTTCTGTTTTCAGCTGGTCAGCATCAGATATTTCAGCCGGTCAGTGCAAATACGGTAATACCTGGTGTTGTTCACAGGCCAATGGTGCAACAAATCAGCAATAATATTGTGACATTGTCAAACGTCCAGAATCCAGCTGCGTATTTGGCAAAAACTTCTGCTCAGCTGAAATCCAGCCAGCCAAACACCTCTGTGCCCGCAAAGACCAATACCAACAACACTGGTAATTTTTCATATTAAGGTCACTTTACTGTGCTTGCATTTTAGTCAGCTGGTAATGATTGAAATGTATATGTTCTGTCTTTGACAACTTGCAGATCAAACCCCAGTCAAACGAGGATTAACATCACAGCAAATAGACAGTGGATTAAAAAAGCCTAAGCTCGATTCAGGTAACGGGTTACTTTTTATCAAGGCTGTGTTCTTAATCTAAACAAACCATAAACTCCTTATGTTGTACTCCTTATCTTCATATTTGTAACATTTAACTGTAACTGGGTTTCGGTAGGGCCTCCTAACCTATCTGACAAAGTGAAAAATGGGGTCATAAAGAAAAAGTGCAACAAGTGTGAAGAAGAATTTCTCACAGTCGAAGCTCTGAAAAGCCATGCGGCGGTGAGTAAAACTCTCATGGAATCCAGACAATTAGTGGAGACAAAAAACAACCAGATAAACTATACTTGAATAAATTATTTAAAAATGTGCTCCTAGTTATTGACACAGTTTTAGTAAAATGTTCCTAACTGGTTCAAATATTTGCTCAAACGAAAAAGATATCAAGGGCAGCACGGTGGCGCAGTGGGTAGCGCTCGTGCCTCACAGCAAGAAGGTCCCTGGTTCGAATCTCGGTTCGGGGGATCTTTCTGTGTGGAGTTTGCGGTAGCTCGAGACCGAGCGTCTGTATAAATCTCCTCCAATCACGTTGCCCCGTGTCCATCTTTCTCCATCTTTGCCGTAAGCCAATCGCAGAGCTCCTTGTCCAACATTGCTGGGGCGGCCCAATCGCGGCCCGCCGTTTCCATCTTTGCCCTCAGCCAATCACAATGGCACTTCTCCATAATTCAGCCGGACTCCAGGTGACTTTCTCTTCGAAAGGTAACTATATCGCTAATATAACTTTATTTTGTCAACTGTCTAGCTCGGTCGGTATTAAATGTGCATCATATCGATTTTTTAAGTCGAGTTTTCATTCATCGCGAAACGAAACACACTCGTCATAACATTGTATAAGTCAACTAGGTAGCCTGGCAGATATTAATGCTATATTAAAGAAATACTATTAAAAGAAACGACGCTAACGTTGCATCGCCGGCAAAGTTAGTGTTTCTTTATTCAGACGTAACTTTGTTTTGCCTCTTTAGTATCGTTTCCACCATCGTTACATATCGTCACAGTAACCGTTATGAAATGTATTACTTTTGACCTCTTCTTGACCTTTCTATGTCGCGATTTTTTTCGCAAAGATGCTAATGATACTGTACTCCCGCCCTCGATTCCCGCTCTATCACAGTACTATACGGTACCATACGGTATAAGCATGTTCTTATGCACTTGTAGCATAACAGTATGAATGAAATCTGTACAGTATCAACTTCTGTTGTCACAAAAGTCTTCAATATGCACTGCTGCTGCTAGTATTAGTTAATTACATGCTACAGTATATATATATATATATAACATGTAGGCTACTGCTATTAGTTAATAATTAGCTGTGTGTTTGTGTGACTGTATGTAAGTAAGAACTTGTGTGTGTGCATAAATATATGTAGATTAGTAAGTTAAAAATAGTGCACATTATTCATATTTTTGTGATGTACAAATATTAGCTGTTTTGGTATAAATATTCTTTCCCTGTTAATGGCAGATGGCTTCCAAACAAAAAAAACACAGGGCCATGGGAGAGGAGGAGTGGATATCCCGCCTTCGGAAATTTGCTGCCTCAGGCGTTTGGCCCTCTGAGGCAGGGAACAGACCAGCACCTCGGCAGAAAAGGTGGCATGATCTATATCTGAAGGTAAACCTGCACAGAGTGATATGTGTTTCATATTAAATTTAAAGTTATGACATATTTAAAGGGAACACTTTCTTATTTGCTGTCAAACATTAATACAGATTGAGAAATGCCCAATGCAGATGAGGGGACAAATGTCGCTGTTTGGAGGTGCACAGAGCTGTAACTGTGGTTTCCATGCAAAGAAGGTATCAGAAGTCTCTCATACAATTATGACGTGCTGGTGTGGAATTCTGTAGTAGTACATTTTTTTCATCTTGTCTATGAATCTGTAGCCCCCCAGTTCGCTCCCTGTCTCAGTGGATTCAGGACCCTCATGTGCAGTGCCACAGGAGCCAGGGCCTTCACCTGCTGAGACGCAACAGCCAGGACCCTCATCTGCAGGTCCACCACCACCGAAGGATGTCTCCTTAGCTAGTAGTGAACCTAGAAGAATTTTGACTTTGGCATCAGTAAGTAATGAGGATTTACTTATGCTGATATTTATATTAATATTACTAATATACGCAACTATATAAAATTCATTCTTTTCTTTTTGTCAGTTTACAAAGCCACGATTTGGTGGCTCTCATGGTGCCATAATAAGGCCAAACTTAAGTTTGGCTGGGAAGCGTTCATCCAAGGTAATGCAAATAGAATGATACATAGATTGATATTGACTTTGATTTTAAAAAATATACACTGTTATTGTTTTCATGTAGCAGTAACTATAGTGGCACTTTCATGCATTCATTTCATGTTCCCTTAACAGGAGTAAGCGGTAGAAGATGAATGAATGAATGAATGAAAAAGATATCAACATGTTGTTGAAATTAAAGCCATCTCTTTATTTCAGAGTTGCAGTACAAAAGTGAAAAGTTCAGCTCCATCGACCCAGAGCAAAACAACAAACAAGCACATCATGCTGGTCTCTGATTTCTACTATGGACAGTTTGAGGGAGATGGGAGTAAGGTGGAGGCGCCGGCATCCAATGTTACTTACAAGTGCCGGAGCTGTTTGAAAATTCTGAAGAACAATATCAGGTATTATAATGCTTTTCTTCCTCCAATAATCAATGTCTTCAATGTGTTTTGGATTTTCTTTGGTGTGTCAACAAAATGTATACAACAAAGCAAGGTGTCAATATTCTGAAATATGTATTGAAATCGAATCCTTTGTGCTGATACAAACGTATCCTGCCGTTCACTTTCAGATTCAAAACCATTATTTGGAGTAAATTTACAAATTGTTGGTTAACGCTTTTTACATATGGTATTTGGTATCCCTTCAAATGGTAGAATGCTTCAAATATATGTCCAGTGTCATTTAAGAACGAGTGGACATCTTGTTTGCCTCTCACTGCAGTGTTTGTCTCAGATGGATGACAGTATAAGACTGTTTTCCCTCTTGGGTCTAAAGATGAAAAACGACTGCGAGTTTAGGTGGTGTAAGAACTGTTCCTTTTGATTAAATAACTTTGCTTCAGCACACGGCAAAAACGGCTTCTGTAAGCTGCTTTTAATGGGGGAACACATTTGTACTGCTACTGCACTCTCGCAGTGGCGGTCATAGTTCATCCACATAAAATTTTCTATTAGGGGAGCTGAGGTAGCAGAATGTACAGGCTGAAAAATGGGCCCAGTCTTGTCAGGGCAGCAGTGGCAGGTAGGTGCGAAGGTGCTTGTTGCAGCCAGGGAGCACTACATCATTAGGCAAAACAAAAATCTGTGTGTAATTGCCGATATTATAGCGGCATTTACACATGCTTAGAAAGTGAGGTGCAAAGAGATTGCTTCATTTATCTTAAACCCCTTTGGGACCTGGATCATAACTGCTACATTCACACAGCTCATGAATATTTATTTTTTCCCCCCACAGCTTGACATAGTTTTTTTTAAATTGCATCTCGATTGCGAATATTTCTCAAATTCCTGCGTGTTTCCAGTATACGTACATTCTGAAACCACCAGTATAATTTGCTCCATTAACACTGATTTGGGTTGATGCTATACTCTATACTCTATATTTGTCTGTTGAGACAATGCAGAGGGGTTTTTTTGTACTATAGCGTTATGTGACTTTTCTGTGGTTTGTGTGTCTGTGTCTACGCCACTGTGCAGGTTCATGAACCACATGAAACACCACCTGGAACTTGAAAAGCAGAACAGTGAGAGCTGGGAAAACCACACAACCTGCCAGCATTGCTACAGACAGTACATGACCCCTTTCCAGTTGCAGTGCCACATCGAAAGCGCTCACAGCCCCATCGAATCCACAAGTAGAACATTTCATTCAACATATTATCTGCACAGTTCAGTCAGATGATCAGTGATTTTTATCTCTAGCTAATTATCTCCCTTTCCTTTTTCAGCCAACTGCAAAATATGTGAGCTGGCGTTTGAGACGGAGCAAGTGCTCCTGGAGCACATGAAGCATAACCACAAGCCTGGGGAAATGCCCTATGTTTGCCAGGTCTGTTCCTCATTGCTTAATTTCTTGCTACAAATGCATCAAGGAAAAAGTCTACCGATACTGAAATTCTGTGTTTCCACAGGTGTGCAATTACAGGTCCTCTTTCTTCTCAGATGTGGAGACACATTTCCGAACAGCCCACGAAAACACAAAGGACCTGCTCTGTCCTTACTGTCTGAAAGTTCTCAGAAGTAGTCATATGTACATGCAACACTTTATGAAACATCAGGTATGACACTACCTTTCATCTAGTCTGTTGTAAAGTGAGTAAAATCTTTGATATGTGTCTCCTACACACAGGTTTGAAGTCACAGAACAATGCGGTTATGATTATTCATTATATAAATAGATAAATGCCTGTGAGAGTTTGAAAACAAGCTTTTGGTTTGTAGTTTTAGCTCCATTTACAAGGCTGGATTGATTTGGTTGTCTGCACCCTAATGTAAAACATAAAAAGCTGACAATAAAGCCTGCTACTCCTCACCTGGCCTAAAAGAGCAATGCTTCCAAAACCAACAAATTTAATATCTGTTCTATTAATAGTGATGTGACATTTTTCAGTGAATCATCTTAGCTGTTAGTTTCTGATCGCACTTATTAATGATATGTTTGTATTTCAGAGAAAACAGATCCATCGCTGTGGAAAATGCAGGCTGAATTTTCTGACCTGCAAGGAGAAATTGGAGCACAGGACTCAGTGCCACAACACTTTTAGAAAACCCGAGGCACTGGAAGGCCTTCCTCCAGGATCAAAGGTCTGACACAACATTACATTACATTCATTTAGCAGACGCTTTTATCCAAAGCAACTCACAATAAGTGCATTCCACATTGATATGTACCCAAAAAGTGCAAAAAGTAAACAAGTATGTAAATATTTATCGGAGAACAGGCGGGAATCACTTCAAGTGCTTGATGTCAAGTGCTCTTAGCTTTTTAAGTAATAATCATGGAGTGAGGTGCAGTCTGATTCTGCTGTCCTGATGTCTATGGGAAGCTCGTTCCACTATTGAGGAGCCAGGACAGGACAATAAGACCAGCACTGAATTTATTTTATATCTTTGATTCTGTGATTCTCAAATTGGTTTAAGTTAAATTTTCTTTAACGCAGCGTCTAGAAATGTTATTTTTGTTTTTTTTGACTCCAGGTGACCATTAGAGCCTCCCTTGCTGGAAAGACGCCCGTTACACCTGTCTCCCCTGGTGGATCGGATTTCACCGTCAGGCCAGGAAAAGGTTTAATTGAACCAACCAAACCTCCAGTGAATGTATCCAGAGCTAAATCAAACTTCTCTGGAGCTGCTAAAGGCAAGGCAACTCCGAGCAAGAAGAAAAACGGTGGATCAATCAGGCATAATCTGGCCCTCGGGAATCTCAGGTTGTTAATTCACACAGCAGTAAGACAGCTACCCTACAGCAAGAACTTATTTAACACATTTCTTAGTTATTCAGACAAAGGCAGTTTATGTTGCATGCTAAAAAAAAAAGACAGAACTATTTCACAAATTTGAGGTAAAACATTCAAAGCATTTTGTGCATTTATGTAACACATAAACATTAATTTGAATATATGTTTCTATAATGCCCAGTTCAAACATTTGTTACATGAATGATTTAAGTCTTTGCATTGCTATATTAAGTAAGTGGAAATAATTTTAATGAATCTTTCTCTTCCAAATTTCAGAGCCATTGGAGGACGTCACACTTGCATCGAGTGCAATACACAAGTTGATCACTTCTTTTCTCATTTCCCAGTGGTTTCAAATTGTGGCGCTTGCAGATATCAGACAAGTTGTAAAATTTCCATTGGGAATCATATGATAAGGTCAGTCAAAAAAATCACTTGAATTTGTGTTACTTTAAATCCTATGTGTTTAAATCTTCTGACACATCTTTCAATGACCTTGACCAGGTTTCATAGTACCCTCACCAAAACCAGATTGAAAAAGGATCATAAGAAAAATTCATCATCATTGAAGTAAGTGTGCATCATAAGTAACATTTTGCACAACACAGAGAGCAGTGTGTCCTGATTGCAGATGTCCTGTTTTTTCCTCAGATTAACCTTGGTCTGTCTCAACTGTGACCTCCTTGTGGATGCATCAGGTGGTGACCTGATGACCAAACATCTTATTGATCGACCAAATCACGTATGCAAAGTCATTCATGACAAAGGTATGTTTCTCTTCTCCTCTAGCACATGAAGCATATCTATTACTGAGTGATACAGTTGTTTTTTTTTTATTTTTCCCAGCAGATAGCAAGCCAGCAGATATCAAAGCCAAAGATCGTGCGTAAGTAGAAATTAATACACAAATTTTATCCGGTTGCTACTTTGTTTTTATACAGGGGGTCATCGACTTAAGACGCACGCGACCTACGTCATTTCAAATTTACGTCACATTGCGACATAAGCCTCAGATTGTGCTACATTCGCTTTCTTTCGTTCCTGTTGTATTTTCTGACACTCCATGCCCTATGTTATGGCTCCCAAGCATCTGCCACACTCCCTCGATGGCTTTGCGTCGAACAAAAGGAAAGCCTCCTCTGGAGGTGAAATTGGACATAATAAGACACTCTGAAAATGGCGAAACATAGACGAACATCAGCTGGTTGCTAAAATTAAGGTGCTCGACTGTTTCCATGATCATCAGAGATAAAAAAAACGTATCCTGGAATATGTGAAAGGATCTGCTCCTATGCAATCCACCGTGATTATGAAGCAGCGCAGTGGTATCATTATTCACCCCATAGTAAGTCAAGGCCCCTCTGTATAAAAAAAACACATCACCCTGTGCATAATAGTTGTTTATAAATGTCATTACCACTTTTATAGCGCGTGTTGCTGAAGGCTGCATGGTAACCCAAAATCTTATTTTGTATTGATGTTTTCTTTTCATGCAGGCATCTTGTTGCAGTGCCGTCAGCAAAGGTTGTATACCTCCTGACGACAAAAGCACTTGCACAAAGACCAAAAGAAGTGGACTTAAAACCAAATGAAACAGTCACATCTGCAAGTTTTGCTGTTGCCACCACTGATAAAGCAGATGATCAGGAAAAGAAGTCCACGGACACAGTTATTAATGAAAATTCCATTAAAGGAGAATGAAAGTGATCTGCGCTGCTTGCTTCAACTTCTTCCTGTACGTCAGATGGTGAAGAACTCTGCAATGATCCAGGGATATTCTGGAGTATAAGACAAGTTAAGAGCAAAAAAAAAAATCTGAATGAACCTTTAAAACAGCTGAACAATGCACACGGCGAACTAGAGGACTACCCTGTTTTGAATATAGAAATAATCAGTTCATCAGCAAGACCTTGACATTGTCTTTTCTTTTTACTAATATCTGTTATATAAATGATGTTACTGAGGCTGCCGGTAGTTTGGAAAGCCTGATTGAATAATTGGATATAATGTTTATATTGTCTCATGTTGCCTAAATATATGTAAATCAGTATTTATAACAAAGAAAACACCATCTGCAGTTATACTATAGTTATGAATTAGTTAGAAACTGCAAACGTCGGAAATTGTATTTTGTGAGTTTACTGAACAAGCAGTGCTAGTTATTGATGGGAACCTTGATGTGCACCTCTTCAGTTCAAATTAGTTGCAACAGTTTGAGCCTTTTCTCTGTCAGAGACTATTTTGCATTGGCAACTTGATTCAAGATATTTTAGGTTTATCAGTTAATATTTCCTCCTTATTATGTAAAGTGCATTTTTTAGATACAATCACAAAACACATTAATAATGACGAAAGTACACTACATTGTTTACAGGGAATTTCTGGTGCATGGTGGAAATGGTAGTCACTGATGTGGAATTGGTCTCTTAATTCTCAGTGACTTATATCTCTGCACATTTAGCTTTAAACCAGGAAGGAATACAGGACATGTACAGTAAATGTTGGTGAAAATATGTGGCTCCAACGAAACAGAGAAAAATTAAGCAGTGGACGGAGTGATTTGTCTTACATTTAACTGTGTGCCAGCTTGTTAATCATGTGTGCACATTATCGCGGGTGTAGGTGTGTAAACTTGAAATCTGTCGACCAAGATTTGCGTCACAGCTGCTGCATGTTTCCCTTCACTTTAGGTGGATAAATTCCTTGTGGTTTTTTGGGAGTACTGTGTCTCATACAACGACATTTGTTTCAATTCTGTGGCTTAGCGTGTCAAAGGGTATTCCTCCGGTCATTGGTTTCAAAATGGCTTTTCTCTTATACATACATTATCTTTAGATCACGTCTGTAAATACGTCTATGTATAGATGAAATTGTGAACGTAACCCCACAGTGTTTGAATAAACTCATCTGACTCTAAAAGTACATTGTGTTTTTCTCCGAGATCGATGAAAGAGTAGATTTGGATGAGTGTCTTTTTTTTTTTTAGTTATGTAAATAATTTTAATACAGGAGGTTTTAAGTCTCTTTCATAATGTGGTTCACCCAAAACAGACCAGACCTGTAAAGACAAATATATGTGTGTGTGTGTGTGTGTGTGTATTTGAACACTATATTATTGTTAATAAAAAGGATTAGATTAGATTAGATAGCATTAGAATTTCCCGGACCTGACGTCATTGTCAACATTCATTCTGATTGGTTTACCGAAACGCGGCGTTCCCAGGACAACGGGACGCCAAACACCCAGGTACGGTAAGAAATAGTTTCGGTGTTAATAACACGGCTCACGGCGGTCGTACATCGAAACTTCACGTCAACTGTTTTTATTTGAAGTTGTTCAGGGGTCGTGGAGTTTGGAGGAGAAAGGAGAAAACGTCTGGAAAGGACGGAAATCACCAGAAACATGGTAACGTGAAGTCGCGGTTAGCTTGGTTGCTACGGAGCAGCTAGCACGTTGTGAGTGTTGACGTGTGGTCGCTGTGTTTGTCACCGGGACAGAGCCGTCAGCGGGCGCAGCAGAGGATACTGTCGCAGCGGCAGTGTCAGGAGCAGCGGCGGCAGGAGGAGGCCCGGTGTGTGGCCAGAGAGAGGCGGCTGCAGGCCGGTCTGCTGGAGGAGGAGAGCTCCGAGAGGAGGAGACGCCTGCGGCAGGTGCAGGGGGAGATGAGGGAGAGACAGGTGGAGAGCGCTCTGCTCAAGGTGTGTTCACCTGCACAATCACAGTTTACCCATCCGACTGAAAATTCATTGATAACATGTTTTTGATCAAACATTTGAGTCATTTCAACCTATTAATCACTGGTAGCAGCTTTTTAATGTGACTATTTTCAGATGTCTGCAGTTTTCATTTAATGAACTCAAAATCTTTGTAATTTAAAAAGTCAATATCAGACTTATTGAAGATGAAAATAATTGACGATTGATCTGTGAAAGTGCTCAGCCAATGGACTAATGTTACTTTGCCCTTTAGTTGTGTGTTTTACGAACACGATGAAGCAAAAATAACTGTTAAAACCTGATTTTGTTTTTGACCTAGAAAATTAGGTGCAGCTGTATTTCAGATCCCTTTGTGTGCACAAACTATGTATAGAAAATAAATTACTCAAAATGGAGTAAAACTGAAATATAACTTCCTTTAAATTTGTTGCGGTAAGAAATGATAACCTTGTATTTGTAGGCAGAGGAGGAGAGAATAAACAGGAAGACTCAGCTTGAACAAGAGGAGAGAATGTCTAAAGAACTGGCCCGCATCAAGTTTGAAAAGGAAAGAGAGGAGAAAATGAGGCAGTATATCAAAGAGAACAGGTAAACACACTTTGTTCGCGTACATGTCTTTTGTTAGTTCTTTCTCTCCTCTGGTTTCTTCAACCACGTCTTTTTCTCTCTTTAAATCGTTTTAGCCTGGAGCTTCGGGAATTGGAGTCAAAACTGAAATGTGCTTATATGAACAAGGAAAGAGCGGCACAGATTGCTGAGCAGGAAGCTGCGAGGTTTGAGACAATGGTGGGCACAGTTTCTGATTTTCTGAAATGCTGTTAGGAGCTGCAGTGGCTGAGAACAGGTTTCATCATATGTATGAGCTGGGCTTGGGTTTATCAATACCAGGAGTCTTAAAAATACTCATATTAAGTATAGATTTGCGTCATATTAAAAATCTCTTATACTTATGGGTTGTTTTAACTTTTTTTTGAGTTAGTGTGAGGAGGCAGACTTTGCACGCAGAACGACGCGGGAACTTGAGCGAGCAGACGTCGAGCGTCGGAGGCAGGAGCAGGAACGCCACGAGGAGATGGTGCAGTATCAGAGAGAGCTGGAGCAGCAGCTGGTGGAGAAGGAGCTCAAGAGGCAGGAGGCGTATGAGGAGTTCCTCAAAGAGAAGCTGCTGGTGGATGAGATCGTCAGGAAGATTTACGAGGAGGATCAGACGTGAGTCAGTTTTGATTTCTACACTGTCACTGACAAGGAGTTAGACTTCAAATGTAACTTTATTTACATGGATCTGTATCATGGATCTGTATTTAGTGTGAGTTTACTGGCCTGATTTAATAACCATCAGAATTACCTTATTCAGTCATGGAAATTATGAAATATTCATCAAACTGCAAAACTGTCATGGCACTCAGTTCAAACTTCAAGTTAGGAGTTTGAGGACACATTTTAAATACACAACCTAGTTTCCTATTATAATAGAAAAAACTGTTTTATTGAAGGGAGAGGCAGCTGAAACTGGAAAAGGTCAAAGCCACGAAGCAGTATATTGAAGAATTTAAGAGACAGCAGGACGAGTGGAGACGCATGGAGCAAGAAAGGATGGAGGCTGAGAACAGACGCATCATGGAGTTTGTGAAGCATCAGCAGCACATGGAGGAGAGCAGAGTGGCTAAACTCAGAGAGAGGAAAGAGGCCAATGAGCATCTTCATAAAATGGTTGCGTCAACGTTCTCCTATTTATTTATTTTACATTTATTTATTCTGGTACCAAATCTCAGTGATGTCACTCGTCTCTCCTGTAGGTGTTTGAGAAGATTGCCGAGGAGAGGCAGCAGCGTGAAGAGATGGAGCGAGTCCGAGAGGAGCTTTGTTTTGAGGAACAAGAGGAAGCAAACAGGCAGAGAGAAATCGTAAGTACAATCAGCTACTGATGTAAACGTTTTAGTACTCTCACATCAAGTCCTACTCCCATTGTTTTCAACTGTATCATTTCACCACTTTGACATCTTCAGCGTCCTCCACAAATACAGAGGACTGTTGACAGCACTGTGAGACGTGTGTTCATGTTTTCAAACTTCTCCTCCTACAGGAAGAAATGGAGAAGAAGGTCCGACAGAGGCTGATGTTGCAGCAGACCTGTCTTGAGCAGCTGGCTTTCAAGGAGATGAGGAGGAAGGCAGAGAAGGAGGAAGAGGAGGCCTTCAGGAAAGCCATGATGGCTAAGTTTGCAGAGGACGATCGGATAGAGCAGATGAATGCCCAGAAGAGACGCATGAAGCAGCTCGAGCACAAACGCGAGGTGGAAAAACTGATAGAGGACAGGAGACGGCAGCGTGAGGCTGACGTGGTACGAATTACTGATGTTTGACACTTTGCAGTCTGAAGGACAAAAAAACACAACAAACAAAAAATATCCCAACAGAGGATACAAACACATTTATATAACATTTATTTGAGTGGTTTTAGTGAAACACATTATGCATAATACATGGTGCATTTAATTGTTTTGAACAACCTGTTTGGATAATGACATTGTATCGATTTTCTCAAAGGAACTGGAAGCTAAAGAAAGAGCCATTGAGCAGGAGAGGGAGGCGCTACGCAGACAGATAGTTGAAGAGGAGAGGCAACGGCTTCTCAAGCGTCATGCCACTCAACTCCTTGGATATTTACCAAAGGTATGAGACAGTGTGTGAATCACAGGTCCTTTTACACAGCTTCATAAATCAAGCATGTATATGACCGTCAGCGTCTCACTTCCAGGGCCTGCTCCGTGAAGACGACCTGGAGCACTTTGATGAAGACGTCAGGAAAACCTTTATGACTCGTAGGGCTGATGCTTTATCTGAAGACAGCTGGGATGGTGGTATCTGAACTTTATTCAGTCACTCAGTGTGCCACTAGAGGGCAGTTTAAACCTGCAGCAAAATGCGCTAATATAATTTCAGAAAAGATCTGACTGAATGTGTTGATGAGGAGAAAACATATCCGTAAATCAGGATAACGTTCGTAAAACAAATTATATTTTGAAGACTGCAAACTACCACCTTTTACATGACAACACACAGGAATATATTAATTGGATCCAGACACATTAAACCTGATGTAGCGTTGAACTGCTCTGTGCTTATGACTTCCCCCAGTCTAGAGCCTTCATGAACTCGTCTTCTGTGAAGGACAGCAGCTTGGCAGCTTCAAAATGCATCTGAACACACAAAAACACACACAAGTCTTTACAACGATTTTTTTTATAACTATAAACAGGTTGATATCAACAGGGCATATGAACCGAGACACTTACCTTTTGTCTTTTGAGAATGTCAATGAGTTTGAGCTGTTTTTTGAAACCCACGATCAGTTCTGCTTTCTGTTTTTTTAACATTCTGTTTTCGGCGAGTAGGTTTTCTTTACTCTGATGCTCCTCACTTATCTTGTCCTTTTTTTTTCACAGAATGAAAGAGACTAAATTAGTACAGGTCAAGCAGAACCTTACATTAATTAATACGAGTCATTTGTGACTAGTGCTTTCTTCTACACTCAGTTGTCGTGTCTTTACAGAGTTCATCACTGTGCCACTCTCTGTTTCCACCCACTGAAAGGATGCATTATGGCAGATGCTATCACATTAGATGAATTGACTGTATACAGCACATCACCACTGACATCGCTGTGACTGACTGCTCACCTTATTGGTCTGTTTCATCTTGTTGAGTTGCGTCTTTAACCTCTCCACCTCCTCCAGAGCTCTGTTCAGACGGACCTCCACAGAGCTGTGGACAGCTGCTGCTTGTTTGCTGGATCTGTTCAGATTTTCGATCTCCTGCAGGGGGATAATCACACAGGAGGCTCTAACATGCGTCATGGACAATGGTGTCAGACAAAAACGTTTGAACCTCTTTTGCATTGCATTGACACAAACCTTGTTTAAACCAGACACTTGCAGCTGAAGCCCCTCACATCTTTTGGCAGACTCCTCCGCTAAAGCTCTGTGCTTCTCTATCTGTGTTTGCTGAATGCTCGAGCTCTTCCGTAATCTCGCCCCGTCCTCCTCAAGCTCTTTAATTTTTGCACTAAGCTTAGCATTCTCATCATCCTGCAACAACAGAACAGTAATAGTAGGCAGACCGCATACAGTGTCTTTAAACTTTAATGCAACCACCAGTGTTTTATATTTCCTCTGTGGACAGGAGGATTCTTCAACACTGTACTTTCTCTTATGAAATGTGAATAAAGTTTGTATTATGAGACTGAGGCTCTGCGTCCTCTCCTCATTCTACACATCATACTGTACCTTCTTATAGTATTCACATGAGAGTTGGTCCAGTTCTTCCTGCATAATGCGTAGTCTTGCTTTGAAAACTCGTGTTTGAGCATCTGAGACAGCTTAACAAACCAAAGGAATGAACACAATCTGATTTACAAAGAAACAAGAGATTGGTATCTTGTCTTCTTAATAAACATTAAACATTTTATGTAAAAGCTACAATTTAGGTTAAAGTGGCAACATTTCACAAATCTTTGATACATAATATATTACAATGAAAAGGTCTTCAGTGAACTAAGTTTGTCCTATGTTGCTTTTTTGGTCATTTGAAGATAAAACTTTTACGTGCACAAACTGTCTTTGGTTTCTCAACTGAAGTTGGATTTCTTTCAAATGACCTGTTCCTACCTGATCCTACGTGGCCTTCAGTGTTAGCCGGGTCGTAATCGTCCTCAACATTTTCAAGCGTGACGTTGTTCATCTTCTCCTCCATGCTTCTTATCGTCTTTGCCAAAAAACAATCTGCCGAGTCCTCTGCAGCTGGTAACTCACCTCCCCGGGACACCTTTGAGCTTCTGTAATCAAGTAAACAACATGAAACCTTTAACAAATGTAAAGGGTGTGAATGGAGTCCATTTATTTAAAAGGACATTAATGACCCGCTAGTGTCTTATGGATAAAAATGTTTGTCATTTTTGAAACTCACAGTGTTTTGTTGAGAGATCCTTTCCCTTGTGATCGGGGACGCGTGTTATGTTGCGGTGTTGTTGTTACCCTTTTTTTGGTCCCCACCTAAAAAAATGGGAGAGCAAATTGAAACAGCACCCCAATGTAGGCAGCTTTAACTAACTGCACATGTCAGTGTAAACTACTGTTTCTGGTAATGCAGTCAACCTGACTTAATATTCTAACACAATACCTTCACAACAGGCTCCTGCACGACGTCCTGATGAGGCTTTATTATCCTGTATGGAAAAATGTACGGATGGTTGTGAAGTGGTCACAATAAAATTTGCCTCAACATAGACTACAGCCATTCTCAGGTTATGTTCCACCCTATCAAACTCTGAGCTATGGGGTTTTTTTTTACCTTGAATCCTCTTCATCCTCAAAATCCTTAAACAGAGTGGAGGATAAAGGCTTTGACAGGACTTCATTTTGTTCTCGCTAAAATACAACAAAACACCAAGACACAGATACAGTTGTAAACTTAACGTTTTCTACTTCACAAAAACCTACAGTTTTCAATAAAATGATACAAAAATGTTAATAACTTACCAAAAGTTGTTCTGCCTGCTGAACTAGATCTGCTGTTTTGGCTTCCAGCTCAGCATTTAAGATTCTAATAATGGAATATAATGGTAAATAAACAATATTATATACATAAATATGGCTTTTGGTGTTGTAAGTAGGAGTACTAGTTTCGCTTTTTTAAACTGACATTTTTAAATAAGGTGTCTGAGGTCATCCAATGTCCTCACTGTATTTTTTAAACCAGCATAACAGAATATTTCTAAAGCAGTCAGAAAAACTATTATTCAAGATATGACAATTAAATGTTAAAAAAGCACCATCTGATGATCTTTGGCATTAATCAATTCAGACTGATTAAAAACAAAGCTAACAGATATGGGAACAGGCAGTCTCACTTGTATTCTTCCTCCTTGGCAAATAGGTCATCTGTGGGCTTCTTTGTGAGAGTGGAGGCAGATTGTACCTGTGGTCTTACATCAGGTCTCACATCAGGCCTCCTGGTCCCCTCAGCCTGGGAGCTGGAGGATGGACGCTTCTTTGTCTGAACAACAAAACAAGGCAACACAGCAGATTTCAGTTTGATAACATTAACCTTTAATGTTTACATACGTTTTACTTGGTTTTGTTACCTATTTTTTTTATCAACTACTGTTTTTTAAACAGCTACATAACTTCATCTAAAAATGAAATAAAGACAGGTTCTCCCATTAAATAAAGATGGGGTTAGCAGCCGCAGTATTGAAGGATCGTTAACGTTAGCTTTGAGCGACATCGCCTGTTGTATTAAAATAAATGACCAGTTTTAAACTTCTTCTAAAAGATGAACGTGAAAAAAAGACGCCACAAACCCGAGAAACGACGGACTTCGCCTTTTTATCATCACTTCTTTCGGCCATTGGGAAAGAGAGCGAGAGAGCGAGAGAGAGAGGGATGACAAACGCGTCCCTGGTTGCTTAGCAACTGCTCTGCCGTACGGTAGCCCATAAAAGACAATACAGATGATGTCGCATTCCAAATTATAGTTGACGCTCAAAGAAATGTATTACGTACGATGTTTTGTAGAGGATTAAACGACACAAACGTGTATACAAGTCGAGCTAAAACTACTTTAATTGACTGACTGATGTGTTCGTTCTTTTAAGTTATTTGGGATTATTTAATTTTAATCGTTAAATTACTACAGACTTATTATTTTTAAATTGTAGTTGTAAAAATTACAAAATATTCATATTAATAAGCTATTACAAATTACTCGTGGACAAAATAAGACAGTGGAAAGTGTCCCAGTCTGCGCAGATAATAACCAGCAGATTAACTCAAAGTGATAATAATCGTTAGCTGTATAATAATTCAAATGTCGAGCTTCCACTGTGTATCAGAGATGATTATGGTTTCTGTTTTATCGTTCCGGAGTCTGTATATAATCTAAAATGATAACATCCGTGTATAAATACACTGTCGTAGTAAGGTGCTCGGTAATAACGCCCCCTGCTGACATGTTTACATGTTTTCACGCAGGGGCTGTCAGTGCGCATGCGTCTGCCCCGCAGCCTTTACTCACTATGCACATGCAGAGAAATCCCAGAACGTGGGGACAGATCACACCGGAGGGACTCACCACTCGTTTCCGCTGTTTACACCTGTTGTTGTTGATGTTTGTCCACGTCCACGCATCGCCTCAGGCTGGACTCGTAGTTTTAGTCGCACACGCGCGTCAGTGAGGAGCCAGTGAGGAGCGATGTCGGAGGAGGAGGGCCGGGTGACAGCAACAACAACACGGCGCGCCGCTAACACTGTCCCGTTAGCATCACAGCGTCCTCCGGCCCATGTTGTTTAGCCCCGCGCCGTCCACGCCTGCAGCCCAGTCCGGTCCCGTCCCACCCCGAGGTCCGCCGTGATGTCCGAGGCGGAGCAGCAGCAGCCGCAGCAGGCGGACCGCGGGGCGGGGAGCCTGCCCGGCCCTCCGCCCGGCCCTTCCCCCGGCCCTCCGCCCGGCCTGTTGCCCGGGCTGCAGGGCGCCGAGGCCAGCGCTCTGCAGCTGAGGATCAAGAACTCCATCTGGTGAGATGTTCACACCCCACTCTGCGTGGTTATATTATCATTATCACTAACTCACAGCTTCCCCTTCACGTCTATAAACGCATCACGTCTCAGATAAAATGTCTTATAGATTTATTATGTTTATAGAGAGAAACTTGTGACGTTTTGCTACATATAACTTGACTTCATTTGTTTTGGTCATAATTGACAGTGATGTTAGTTTTTAGATCTGCAGGACGTGTTTTGACTACAGAGGTGTCAACAAGATGTGTTGAATAGAAAACAGGCCCCATATTGTACCATACCTATCTTACACAACATAGAACTTCATGTATATAAGTAACTTAGTTGGCTAGATTGATTGTAAATGTAGTGACGGGGATAGAGGAGTGAAGTATTAGTAAATTGAAATAAAGTACAGTACCTCAGTGACTGTTCTCAGTGACATCCTGTCACTACAGCTACTTAAATAAAGATGAAATACAACAACAGTACAGTTCACCCCCCAATCCCCACCCCCACCCCCCTCCTCACACTACCTCTGATTGTTTATTGATTCGTTAATTGCATCAATGCAGTACAACTAAACTCAACTTCAGCTCATATTAACTACTGCACTATTAACTTACATTTCTGTCTCGTTAGCAGACGTGTGCATTCCTGTGCTAATCGACTTTAAAAATCAGATAGTCATAAAATGTCAAAAGGTCAAATTAAATGAAAGCACGGACTTGAAATGGCTGCACGCAATACCGATCACAGAGCCCGACTGCAATCGGTCAGCGCTCATGCCAGATTGACATATTGAAATATTGAACATGTCTCTCTCCCCACGTCTTTAATATCTAAGAGGATTAGAGTAGAAATATTTGCGATTACGTCTGTGACCTGCTGCTGAGTGGTTTATGGCTGAATGCGAGTGTCTTAGTCGGGGTCAGCAGGTTCACAGTCACCTATACAGACCGTCCCTGTCTTCATATGAAGGGATGGACAAACACCTGGATATTGTAAACATCAGGATTGAATGGGATCTGTAAAGAAGAGCAGCAGCCAGATCTGCTCCCAAACAGCTTAATTGGAGCCTTTCAGCACTTGGACGTCCTCCGGCCCTTAGTAACAGTGAATTAAAATGAGCCGTTCTTGTTGCGGCTTAACGCCGTCTCCTCACTCTGACCTGCCTAGTGTCAAGAGTCTTTAAATGTGACCTGCCTTCTGTCTCGCAGACAACAACAGCCCAACATGTCTGCGGATTAGGAAGTTGGAACCTGACTCTGTGTTGCACTGCTCAGAAATCAGCATCCGATGCTCATTCCTGTCAAAATAAGAGCGCTTTCATTTCATTTTCAACATTGTGTATATCGTTTATTTACTGGTCTCACGTATATTTCATTGGATATAGAAGGATTCATAACATTAATAAACATTTGGCTGCACATATATGTGATTTTAGTAATTTTTGCTTCAAACTGATATTCAATAAATTGGCTAGAAAACATAAGTAATTGTGAAAATCAGTTTTTTGCTGTTGTTTTATTGTACTCTTATTTAGGATGAAATCCAGATGGGAATGAATTAATCTATAGTCATATGCTTGTAAATGACTGAGTCTAGAGTAATAAAAATCCTTGTGTCTGAGACAATGTTACCACAGTGCTTGTCTCTCTCTTTTTACACATGACAACATGTGTTCCCAATGGTGCGATACATGACCTGAGAGATGCTGAGGGGAGGGTCGTCTCATACCACGCATTCCTTTGCTTTATAAATAAATATACTTTAGACACAAGAGCTCATGTTACACCAGCTTCATACTAATTCATACTATGTCTCTATTTTTACAGCAAATCTGTTCAATCTAAAGTGGAAAACATTCTGGTGAGTATGCTTGACGTGTTGTCAGTCATTGTTAATGAACGCCATCATTGTTTAAAATAATGGTGGTTTCTTAAACGACTACAAACTGTTGTTTTCTGATGCTAATTTCAGCAATTATCATATTTGAAAATATACAATAGGAAATCCAAAACCATTATGATCGTTGGGCCACACATATTTACAGTACATGTAATTTTGAGGGCAGTCCAATTTTCTTTTACTATGAAAACCCAGAAATAACCAACTTTTAAACTGGGTTTCCAAAACAGATCCTGAACCATAGCACTGAGTTGATAGTATGCTTCTTTTTTTTTTTTTTGCCACGTTGCAATATCTTTGCCTCTCATCAGAATCACGCAGTCGTGTAATGAAAATTACATAACTATAAATTAGATGTGCATTTAGTTATTTTAAATGCAGATCAATAAATATATAATAAATAGAATCGTGAACAAGATTTTTTTATTGCTGTTACCTTGCACAAAAATTAAAATTGAGTTGTCAGCATCCACTGTTGGATAAAAAAAATGTTGTGGTGATAGTTAAT
This sequence comes from Trinectes maculatus, assembly GCA_016785345.1. NCBI lineage: Eukaryota > Metazoa > Chordata > Actinopteri > Pleuronectiformes > Achiridae > Trinectes > Trinectes maculatus. The sequence goes on from JAFBJQ010000435.1 coordinate 180,853, forward strand.
TCAATCAATTATCATTTTTTTGTGAATCCATACTTGTGCCTGCACGCATTTCGTCTTTAGGTAAAGTGAGTTGCAGGGTGTAAGTCAGCAGATCCTGGCGTGAGTCACGCTGAAAAGGCCAAGGATGTCGTCGGAATGATTCACAAAAAGCATTTAGCCTGGTTCAAAAAGGACGGTGTCTGTTTATAGTTATTTGCCTGTATTCCTCGTGACTGCGCCGCTACCTTTAGCTGAGGATGACCCCTGGTTCCCTGATCACAAAGATGTTCATCAGAACAGATGGACGTGATGACGTTTATTCTAAGGGGCCAGTAGAAAGGGGGTGAATGTGTGTCAGGGAAGGCATGCGTTGGCAGGGTGTGGATGTGTGTGTCTGTACTCGCACCGTGCAGTGAGCTTTCCTGGGAGAAGGGTGGGCGGCAAACGTTTCAGTTTCACCTCACGGGCTCTGCAGAAGCCCGTCTGTCCCCGCATGTCTGTCTGCAGCTGTTTATACTGAACGTGTGGACGTGTTTGTGTGTCTCGCTCTGTACAGGTGTGTGAACGCAGAGTAAATCTATCCTCATAGACTCAGTTCAGTTCAGTTTCATGAGCCCTTCACTAATCTTCTTCTTGGAAGCTTCCTGTTTTTGGAAAGGCTCCTGAAGCGTGTGCTTCATGTAACGTTGCCTTCTGGTGCCCACACTACCCACAGTGCATACTGAAGATAATGAATCCTAACGAGTGTTGCAACAATAGGTTTTAATGGCCAAACATTAAAAACTGATTTTTATTTTCTTCTCAGCAAGATGTGGAGAAGTTCTCAGACATTGAAAAACTCTACCTCTACCTCAAGTTGCCTACTGGTCCCAGCAGCAGCACCGATAAGAGGTAAGAGTATATTCCCACATTATTTATATTTAAATTTTTTTTTTAAAAAGTCACTGATACAGGTAGTCAGTTCGACTGGTATATACAGGGGGTCCTCGAGTTACGACGGAGATCCGTTCCTGAGAATGTGTCGTAACCGAATTTCTAAGTTGTGCCACTAGATGTCGCTATAACACCACGCTAAAATAAGAGTTTACTGTGGTGAATTGCCTTTTGTCCCTCTTGACACACCGTAGGGGTTGATATTGCGAGTGTAATGAGCATTTCCTTTAGATTTCTGATATCAACCTTGTAGACCCTGTGTTGTGAATAAACCTACGGTATTGCCACGATCCCGAACCCATCTGTGTCCGTGTGCATCCCCTTAGCAGATAAGGATCCTTAGCACATAAGTAAACACAACGCAGAGTAGCCTAACTGTGGAGGTGTTGGAGAGCCGGCACCAACTAGTTCCCGTGCGAAGTCTGTACGTATTTATGGGGCAAACCGCTTAAGCCGAAACAAGGAAGTTCACAGGAGATGTGTCGTAACCACGAAAACGTCGTATCTCGAGACCGTCGTAACACGAGGACCTCCTGTACAGTATTTGTTGATGTTCTTGTTTTTTTAAAAAAAAATATAGAACGGCAAAATTGTTTAATATTTTTTTTCTCAGTGACCAGAGCGCCCTGACGTCCAGCCGCACGCAGCAGACGCATGCGTTCAACTGGATCCGCAATCATTTGGAGGAATACCCTGAGACCTCTCTACCCAAACAGGAGGTCTATGATGAATACAAGTAGGTTTTTTTTTCCTCTGACTGAATGAAAATAAAAAGCATTTCCCCACTACTTTACTAATGTAAACATGGCTGTTGTTTAGCTCTTTATCTGAAGTTTTGCTCAATGTCCATTGATGTTCAAGTTTCTTTCTCTGCTAAATGACTTAAGGCTAAATCGTCAGTATAAATAGATGGTGCAGGCATGAGAATCACAGCAGCATGTGCTGGTAATATTAGAATGGAAAGTCTGAGACAGCCATTGAAATGCTCTGACAGTGTTATGTAACTGTCTCTTTAACTCGACCAGAACAGAAATACAGTGGCCTCCAGAAATATTGGCGCCTTTAGGATAGACAGGTGAAAAGGCGTCAAAGAAACACAATGTGCTTCACTATGAGGCTCTAAAAACCTGCTTTTGTACATTTGTCACTATTATTATGCCCATCCAACAATTTGTATCACATGAAATGAGTTAAATGGACTATAATACATACTTATATCTGTGTGGTACATATTCTGCATATGTTACAATCAAAGGCAACGAATGTTAAATGGGAATTATCATAATGTGGACATCACAGTACCATAATGTACAATGAGTTTTAGTTTGAATGGGTCTCATTTTTAAACAGCTGCAATTTCTGTACATTTTATATGTTTACATGCATAATACAATTACATACTGTGCATTTAAACGTGCCTCAGAAAACAACGATTTACCTTTATTCTACCTGCTCTGTGTTTCAGGAGCTTCTGTGACAATCTTAACTACCACCCACTGAGTGCTGCAGACTTTGGGAAAATGATGAAAAACGTCTTCCCAAACATGAAGGCGCGTCGACTTGGCATGAGAGGAAAATCTAAATATCCTTTACTGGAATGGATTGTCACAGTCTGGCCTCTGTCTCTTTTCACAGACCATCTGCTGTTGCAGTTCATGAGCTCTCTAAATATAGACGTGAAATGGAATAAAGTCCCAGCCTCGGACACAGAGGCATCATACAGGGACTCGCTGTGATCTTGACGTTTATGATCAATATATATATATATATTTTAAATTGATCTAATTTACAAGTTTTACAAACTTTGTATTACAAAAAAATCCTGAGTATGACATGATTTTTTAAAAATAATTTTTTTCCCCAGTGAAAATTGAACTGATGAGATTTGAGACTTAATTAACGTTCTGAAATCACACAGTTTTTCCCTTAACACTAGTTCACATATTGTTACAGTGGATTAAGGAAAAGGCCATTTGTTCAAATGCCATCATTACCCACTCTGGAGCTCCATAAACCAGGAGAAGGAGTAAGGACATTAAAAACAGTATCCAAGTATGTAGTGTCATATGCTTACTATATAACAACTTTTGTTTATTATTGTGTTTAGCTGCAGTGTGATGCCCTAGAGTCAGTGGGCCAGCTGAGCAGCATAAAGGAGGAGGTGCGATTTGCAGCCTGTGACCTGGTGTGTGAATGGGCCCAGAAGGTGCTGAAACGGCAGTTTGATGCCGTGGAAGATCTGGCCCGCTTCCTTATCGACAGTCACTACATCAGCAACAAGTCCCTGGCAGCTCTCACTGTTGTGAGCGGCACGGCAACAGGTAAGAGGTTGTTTCCCCAATCCTCATGCTCCAAGTCATACTGAAGCTAATAAGGACACCTGGTGGCATTTGTCTGTTACTGCACTTACTGACATCAGCTGTTGTTTATAGAAGCTGTGTTTAAACCAGATTAATCAGGTGGTTCAGGTTTATTTACACGTATTATTAGTGGGGCAAGTATGCAGAGCCTTTGCCCTTGGCCCATTGCATCTACATCTAACTCCCTCCTGTTTTATCCCTGTAGAGGTTAAAAGTCCACAGTCCGTGTCAGCGTTCATCCCCACTGCTGAGGCTCACTCCTTCCAGCCCCAGGTGACGAACCTGTCGTCTCCCTCCGTCGATGCGAAGCAGCAGCTTCAGAGAAAGATCCAGAGAAAGCAACAAGAGAAGCTGCACTCTCCTTCGCCTGGAGATGGACAGACCAGGAGGGCAGATGACAGTGTGCCTTGCAGCAGCCCCGCCTCTCCCTCGCCTCAGCCAACCATCGGCATTGTGGTCGCTGCTGTGCCGAGCCCCATCACGGTGAGAAAACAGGACTTCATGTTTTTGTGTGTTTTTTCCTCTTCACTGAACTGGACCCTATGAAACATGGTAAATTAGATCATTTTTAAGGCCATAGAACAAATTCAACATTAAAAAAAAACAGTTTATTGGGTTAATAAATGACCCAATAATAAATAAATAAGTCTTTTTTAAAAATAAATGAAATGAGGAACAACAATCCATAATCTCCATAATCTGATGTAAAATAACTCTCGAATTGACGTTCCCTTTACTCAGGTACAGAGAAGCAGGCAGCTGATGTCGCCAAGTCCCGTGGGAACAGTGGAGAGCAAAGTGCTGCCCATTAACTTCCAAATGGTGACGCAGTCAGTTCAAGCGGTGAAACAAAGCCCCAAACCCCTGCAAAATATCCTGCCGAGTCCAGTGGGAGAGCGCTCAGCTCGGCAGCGCTATGCCCAGATCCTGCCCAAACCTCTGGCCACGACCGCCATCGCTTTGCACTCGCCTTCCACCATGATCATTGCCAACAACCCTATTAAAACCGTGATGACTACATGTCACGTCACCCCTGTCAGTCTGGTGAAGATGACAGCCATATCGCTGGCACCTAACACCATCAACACCACCACGTCCCTCACCGACGCAGCTGTGCGGCCGGCATCTGCAGGTATCAGCAATACTGTCGTAGCTGAAGACATCAGCGCCAATCAAAACAGGAGTGCCTCTGCTGTCCCCATTCTGGCCCCGGTGGCCAGGCCGGAGCTGTCTACCAGCACCCATGGCATGGACGTGGAAATGGAAGTTGAAGCTATACATAAAAACAGCATGACGCAAAATCCTAGCGGTCTCATTTTGACTCGAGGAGCAATGGCGAATAGAGGCGGCGGGGCTGTGCAGAGGGCTGCCAGTGTACCCATACCTCAAACTAAAGGCTTCCTGGGACTGGAGGAAACATCTGTCACTAAATACAACGGGCAGCCATCGTCAAGCAGTAACACCACAGCAGCAGCTGAAAGCAGCAGTACGAGTACTAGTAATACAAGCACTTTGCACTTAACCCCTTCCCATCAGAATACCAGCACTGTTTCTTCACTGAACACCAGCGGCGCTCCTTCAAGCAGCAGTGTAACGTCAACAAAGGAAGATTTCTTGTCCACTAAGGGCCTCAGGAAACGCTCAGGCCTCAGCCCAGATCTTTCACCAGTCAAGAGGGTCTTTATGCCCCAGCAGCCAGTAGGGGGTGCTGCTGGTCTTGGAAGTGGCATCAGAAAGCCTTTTAGTTATGTCTCCAGGCCAGGAGCTCCAGCTAGACCTGAAAGTGCACCAGCCACCAGGGAGGTCGAAGTGAAAATGAACTCTGTCCCAACCACTCAAGTCCACGCACCATGCACTTCCTCTTTCAGAGCCTCTGGCTTTTACTCTGTTGCCAAAACACAGAGCTCGATGCAGAGGAAAAACACCTCCAATGTTATGGAAACTAGCAGCTCGGTCAGCCAAGGATTGATACTGCAGCAGCAGCAGAGCCACAAGTTGGCTAACGTACACGTCATACCAAACAACCCCGGCCTCCAGAGACATCCAGATGATGGTACAAGTTCAAACCCATCGACAGGTAACATGGAAGGAACTCAACATCAGGCCTACGCTCAGTCGAACCCCGCTACAGAACCATTAGAGTTTCTGAGTCAGCCTTCATCATCGAGTCAGCTCCCCATGCAGATGGACATGGACTACTTTCCCTTTGATGATGATGTGACGCAGGACAGCATCGTGGAGGAGCTGGTGCAGATGGAGGAGCAGATGAAACTGAACAGCATGAGGGAGTTTGGTCACTGTGCTCCACTGCATGGCAAGCAGGCTGTGGTGGCAGATAACATGATGTCCTCTAATCAGACGATGACTGCTTTCTATCATACTGTAAACAACAGCAGCAACCCAGTCCACACCCCAACTGCGACACCCACTCCCACACCGACGTCAGAGATGATGGGAGGAGTTCAAGGCTTCGCCGGTGAGAGTCCCTGCTCCCGCATTGCCTCCACAACCCCTGTGGACAGTGCACTGGGGAGCAGTCGTCACACCCCGGTCGGCACGCCACACTCTGGCTGCAGCAGCAACGTGCCCCCCAGTCCAGTGGAGTGCAGGAATCCGTTTGCATTCACACCAATCAACTCCAGCATCACTGGTTTCCATGACGGCAGCACCGTCTCCAGTAGCCCTGTCAAGCCCATGCAGAGGCCAATGGCCACCCACCCAGACAAGACCAGGCTAGAGTGGATGAATAATAGTTACAACAACAACAGCAGTAGCAGTGGGAGTTTAAACAAGTCAAACAGTGGAATGGGAATCCTCCCTGTTTATCAAGGCCTGATAGATGACCATTTTCAAAAACCTCACGCCTTCGCTGTCCCTCATGCACGACACCACGACAGCGGTTTTGGCCGCCTGACTCCGATCTCACCTGTGCAGCAGCAGGTAGCTAACATGAGCAAGCAGGAGGGCTTTGCTGTGCCTGCCCCATTGGATAATAAGCCCACCTGCGTACCTGCTACAAATTTCCGATGTCGCAGTGTGAGCCCCGCTGTGCATCAGAGGAACTTCGGTGGAAACGGTGGCCTTCCCAGTGTCCATCGTTCAGTGATGTCTCCCTTTAACTCTCCTGTGACGCCTGAGGTGTTGAACATCTTCGCTGACAGCCAGACAAATCTTGGGGTGAGCAGCATGGCTCAGCGCAGCCGTTCGGTGCCGCTCAACATCATGATGCAGACCGAGGTCCTTCCAGCGCCAGGCCAACAATGCAACAACCAAAACCTATCCAGTGTCCTCCTAAACAAGCTGGATGGTGACCATGACGATGCTTTGCGGGGTCTGGGCATCAGTAATTTACCCTCCGGCTACACTGCACGTATGAACCTCACCCAGATCCTGGAGTCCGACCCCAGCCTCTCCTGCACTGACAACCACATCAGCATGTTGACCTCTGATTCCACCAGCACATGCAAGTTGCAGAGGCCAGAGTACCTCATAGAGAACGCCATTAAAGAACAAATGATACTCTCTGCAAGTGAGCGCCAAGTACAATCAGCCTGTGGAGAGCATCAGCAGGTCCAGTCTATGTTGTTACATTTAAACTCACAGCAGCAGCCTGAAGATCTACAGCAGCATCAGCAGCTGGATTTCAGCCGCACTGTCAAAGACCTCCTGACAGATAACAGTCTGGCTGCCGGCAGTCAGCTCATCCAACAGGTGTCAGAGCTGAGTGCAGGTGAGCCGGATTTCCCGTGTGAAATCAAAATGACATCAGAGCTCCCCGGCAGCATCAACGATCTTAATGCATTGGACACAAACCTTCTGTTTGACCCCAACCAGCAACCACCAGGTCAATATCAAAACACTGCTCCGGAGATGCTAGTGAACGATCCACTGTTTCAGCAAATAACCAGCGAGACATCACATGCAAGTCTTGACTGGCTAGAAAGCAAAGATCAAACAACTGTTGGACTGATGGGTTAAGAATAAAGCATTTTTTAAAATGATATGAATTTGGAGCCAGTGCTCAGACTTCATAATGCAACGCTGGGGACATGAAGGTGTGTCCAGTTTAACTGCCAAGATGCTGCCGTCCTCTCATTTAATCAAAGAATGTCACCTCACATAGTTCGATCGAGTGCATTTCCAAACAAAAGTTAGTGAACAAACCGAATCCTAAAGCTGTTTTATTATGATGTGTTCAGGTTTTTACTAATGACCACATACATGGAGTCGTTTAATGTGGACACTTTTAAGACAAGACAGTTCGCTGCTGTCCTGCAATGAGGCCCCAAAACAGCTTTAACTATGCATTTTATTAACATTGAATCTATATGATAGGATTATTGTTTGTGTTGTGGTGCGGTGTGCAACGTGAATCAAGCAATCGTTAAGAGCTCAGCCATCAGGAAAAAGAAAACCATGCACCTAAGACTTATACTAAAGCCCTTGTATTTGGGTTCTAGCACTTTTTCATATCAATCTTGTATAAAAGGAAATAATTCAGTTAGAAATTATTGAAATGAATAACCATACTCCTAATTTCACTCATCAGATACGTTATGCATATTGTGTGCCAAGTACTTCTTTTAAAATGAAGGTAAAGGTTTTTATGCTGAAAATGAATCAAAGTCGATGAAAAGTGAAAGGAAGTAGACAAATTGAGTGCACTGACAATCTGCAATACTTGAGCTTCTTTACAAAAATGCACTGTGTTTGGTTTAGATGAATATTTTTACTTTTTAAACGGCTACTGATCAATGTCTTCAGAACGGATGCAACTACAAACTCAAAAGGTGCTCCTGAGGGGTTTTGGTGTCTGAGCCTTAAGTCCATACCAAAGACTAACTTTGAAATATAACCTGCACTAAGATCATGTGTGTCTGACATAAAAGTGAAGAACTGGTGATATTTGCAGCACTGGAAAACATTCTAAAATCAGCGCATTGGTACGATATTAAGGATATTGAGAATTTCCTGTTACTGGAACAGGAAGGTTGAGATGTATAAACACTGATATTTACTCATGAAATGTTTCTGTGTGTTAGCATTAGATCCCTTGATGTATACTGTGAGTCCTGCAAACCTTTGTTTTGTTTGTTGTACAGCTTGTCAGTGTGGCCAATGTGTTTTTGTTTCATTATTATTTATTTAGAATGTGTAGTTTGTACAGAATCCTTCAAACCATTTAATCTTGTGTATCCAAGGTAATCTGACTCGCACTGTTTTGTAGCATACGGTACATTTTGAGTGTCATAGCATATTACCACATATATACAGATGATTTGTGCAACATATTAGAAAATGTAAATTCTCTAGACTCAGCTTGTTACCTAAAACATTGTGGAACTGGAGTTTTGCAGGGAATTATCCCAAAAGATTTGCACAAGGTTTAAAGTATAAGACAATAATATGGCTTAATATTAATGCCAATGATATATTGCAAAGACAGAACATGACTGGGTGTGTTTTATACAGATTACAGAACATTTATCTTCTGGAAAAGCAGATTGTAGCATTGTAATATATAACCTTGTTTTGAGTCTAATTTAAATTTGAGTATTTGACAACAACTTTTCTTATTTATATTCACCTTTTGAATTTTTTTCTTTAAGTTCTGATGTTTAACTGCGTGGCAGTAAAAAAAAAAAAAACATTTGTTTTTTTGTTCACGCTGATGTTTGTGTGTAAAGAAGACGTAACCCTTCCTCTTGTTGTAAGTAATCCAGAGCTGTAGAACTGCCCTCCACTGTAGTTATGTTGCTGTGGTCAGTGTAGAGGATTTTTTTCTCTCTGCATTTTAGTAACTGCTTTTATAAGAGGAAGTGATACTGATTTTTAAAGACTTTTTAAGACTAATAAACATTTTTAAGTACAAATGTATCCTTGGGTTATGTCTTTCTGTTTTATGAGCATGAACCAGGAAGACCTCTACTGACAAGAATGTGTGTGTGTGTGTGTGTGTGTGTGTGCGTGTGCGTGTGCGTGTGTGTGTGCGTGTGCGTGTGCGTGTGTGTGTGTGTGTGTAGATGTTTTTATCCTTCCAGTATTGAAATGTGTCACTCCTGTTAAACTCTACAAAGCACTGTAAAGTAATTATTTTGAATGTATATTAGTATTATTATTATTATTAGTAGTAGTTGTTGTAGTTGTAGTAGTACAAAGGAAGCAGTGCTTGTGGCGCTTTACACATATTTTTAAAAAATGAAAAAGTGAAAATATAGAATAAAAGAAATTCATGAAACTTGGGAGCAAGTGGACACAGCTGGTTTAATATGGAGGCACAACACCGCCATGATGAGCAGCTAACACAGCTACATGCTGTTTACATATTTAAATTAGCATTAGCAGTCAGTTATATACTAATTAAGCACAATTTGAAAAACAAAAAGGGAGGACCTTCACTTCGTAATATGGGCATTTTTACTTCAGAGGAACTTGTTAAATGACTTTTCCCAGAATTGGTTTTCCCCTAATTTCCCAGAATTGGTTTTCGAGTCTCCTGACACGAGAGGAGGAGGAGACCGCAGGGGGGGGGCAGGAGGAGATCAGAGGAGGAGGAGGAGGAGGACGTATATGTAGAGTGACGACAGTGTCACAGTTAAACACGGAGTCTGGAGGCCTGACGTTATCCACACTGAGGGAATAACAGAGGCGGAGTAGTAACTAAACACCAGGAGGAGAGACTGCTGTTGACCGGACCCCCGTCTTCTTCTTCTCCTTCATCACCATCCTGTCGCCGCCTGTGAGGAAGAGGAGCGAGTATACGATGGCTTCACACTCCCCACAGATCCGAGGACTTCAGACGGATGAGGTAAAACAACGCTGTTGTCAACTCCTCATGTGGCTAACCCGTCGTTAGCCACCTAGCTAACTGGTTAGCGTTAACCGCCGCTAACCAAACAGCTAATTCCGGAGTTAGCCAGCTAACTTCATACCTAACTTTCGACAGCGCTCGCGTCGTCTTAGCTAAAGCGTGCTACTTTCTGACAGCAAATCGATGCGATCGATTGGATGTTAGTGTTTCACTGGTAATGTGTTCCGGGACTTGTGGAATTAAAAGAGTCCCAGCTGTGGAGTTTGCGAGGCATGAAAACCAACAGGCTGGGGTCGGTTACCGCCTCTCTGTTGGCCGCTGCCCGTCCCCTCCTCTCCGGTCTCAGAACCAGATAAGAACAGTACGAGGCCCCGCAGTTTCTTCTCCGTCAACTAGATGATTGCGAAACGTCACGGTGATTCACTAACTTTACGGTCAGTATAACTGTGGTTATTGTTAGGGAAATGTACGGATGTGCAAAGTACTGTCAGTACGTTACATCACAGGCGCAGGAGTAAACTCTGGCTGAACGGGGAGAGGGCATCAATGCATGTGATGATGACTCATTGATCCACTGTCACACGTGATACTGTTTCATATACACACGTTATTAAGTGTTATTATAGCGGGTGATCATTGTTTATCCCTGACCACCAGTCATTTGATTTGAAACTATTCATCATGTCGTTTGAGGCATTTCCCATGATTCATAGCTCCAGGCACCTTAAAACCAGTCACCTATTTTAATGTTGTGGCTAATATGTTTATATGTCAGACACAGGGTGCCGCCTGGAATTTTGGGCCATATGACAAAAAATCAAATTGGGCCCTCCCTGTGCAGAGAGTATATATACTCTCCTATCAGTCAGGGGCCCTTGGAATCATCCTACCCTTCCTCCCAAGCTACACATGCACCATGTTATTTCAGCACTTTGACAGTTATAGTGTATGGAAGGGTGAGGTCAGATTAATGCCACTTTGCACTGTGAGAAGTTACATTTGTGTCAACATGTGCTGAAAGGGTCAATTAAAACTTCCTACAGCCATATGTCCACAAGCAATCATTTAATGAATTAATTATTATCATTAATTAATTATTATGATTTAATCTCAAATCAACACAGACATCAGAAAAAGAAGATGAAGAAACACCTTTATTAATCCCACAATGGGGAAATTAATTCTCTGTATTCTCACCCATTCCACATATGAGTACAGAACATATTTTTAATGCAAACAGTTAGTACATAGCACAGCACGCACATGCGGAGAAGTGGGCTGCCCCACGAGGAGTGTCCAGGGAGCGAATCTGGGGGGGTAACCGCCTTGCTCAAAGGCCCGTGGTGGTGGACGGCAGCGGACAGATGGCGGCGCCTCTCCCGATTTTCAGCCAATCCGTGTATAAACCAGCAACCTCACGTTCCCAAGCTATTAACTACATACAGAATGTACCAGATAGTATCACTGCATTGTCTAGTTTCTACTTAAGTCACCAGTTATTATCTTATTTTTTGTTCTTTGGTTTGGGATGTGCATGTTCTTAATTTCATCATTGTGTTTTTATTACATATTTCAGGAAGAAGCCAGAATACTTAAAGTGAAGGTCATTGCTGGAATTGGCCTGGCCAAAAAAGATATTCTCGGAGCTAGGTAAGTCAAAGAATACTCTCTTATACAAATTAATAACTTATTAATTATGACACAAGGCCCTTAACCTCCCAAATTTGCTCCCTGGGCGCTTCCTGTGGGGGGGCAGCCCACTGCTCCGCATGTGCTTGCTACTCTATATATCAATGATGTGTACTAACTGACTAAAGTGTATGTGAGGATGTATGATGTATGTGGAATGCAGTGAACTAATTTCCCCCAAATCTGGGATTAATAAAGTATGTTATTATTATTATTATTATTATTATTATTATTAGAAAGGCGTATTATGAAAGACTTGGGGATGTACAGGCTCAGGATTGTTATTATTATACAGTTTTTACTGCAGCTATTTTCTACAACAAAGTCCTTAAAAAAGCTCTTTAGCAACACATGAAATCCACCATCTTGTGTGATAGGGATTTAAATTGAAAGAATTCAGATTGTTTTAGGTATTTTCTGGGTGAACAGCCTTGACTTTTGCAATACTGGCATTTCCTCCAAGAGCAGGAATTGACAATTAGTGCTGAATAGGTTAGTCTACAGTAGTGTCATCTTGTTAGGGAGTTTTACTTTAAAAAAAGTCATTCCTCAATATTCAATATTCAATTATCTTCTTTTACTTCTTTTTTTAATTATGTCTTTTACACCATTACTAATGTCAACTATTTAATCATTTCTTAAATGTTTATTTTGTTGGTTGTTGTTCTATTGCCTCCTGTATGTTTATTTGTTCTGAAGTTGCTGTATTTGCATAACTAATGAAACAATTTAATTTAATACAAATGATGTGAGGCCTAATCTGTTATTATAGTCTGGCCATAATGTGATGTATTTATGTGTTTCCAATTTATGTCACAGTGCCTCAAACAACCATAAAATAACAATTGCAGTCCACTTTGTGTTGACTATTGTGTAGCTGGATCCATTAGGTTAATGTTTCTCAGTCCTAACTGCAGTGCCTGATCTGATCAGATGGGGATATAAAGTGTTTTTATTCCCTTTAGAAATAAAGTAGAGACTCGTTGTTGAAGAACCACATAAACCACTAATGCACAGAGAGCAGAAAGTAGATCATAACCATTTAAAACTTTCCAGTGGGATATGCAGACTCCGAACCATATGTCTTCTGCTCTTTTGCAGCGATCCATACACAAAACTGTCCCTTTATGACCCCATCAATGGAGAAATCACCAGTCTTCAGACCAAAACAATAAAAAAGGTGCGTAAATAAACATCTGCTTTCAACAACAACGCAATTACACATTTTTAATATTATGTTTTGATTTTATTTATTTTTTTATTTCCTCTCTCACATGTCTATGAAGACACTTGACCCAAAATGGAACGAGGAATTCTTTTTCAGAGTAAGTGAAACTTTATTGCATTACGTTACATGGCTCATTTTGAAATGCATGTATTTACAGATTCCCAAAATATTTACCCTAACAAGTAGTGTATTTTCCAGGAGATTTTTGCCACAACCTAACAGGATGCTGGATGAATTTAATATGTATATAGATAATCATATTCACCATTAAATGCTCAAAGTCATGTTGTTGCCCATGGCTTGTTATTAAACCCAGCACTTGTGCACTTGTGTTTGTGCAGAGTGTTTACAGTCTATGTTATGTTTTTAGGTTAATCCTAGGAAGCATCGTCTCCTGCTTGAGGTGTTTGATGAAAATCGACTGGTGAGTTATACTGTTTAACATTTTGAAAGACCTTTTGGGAAATGGAAAGATCACATAAGATAAATAAAAGCTGTAAATCCTCACATTTGGGAAGTTGGAACGGTGGGGATTTCTTTGGTAATTTCACTTGCAAAATGACACTTTATCAAAATTTTTGTGTAGCTTTCTGTCATCTAATTCAGTAATCAACAAATTCTTGCAGCTCAAGCTTAAGTTCAGCAACGTTTTAAAAAGGTGGATAACATAATGTAAACGACAGATGTCAGTTATGATTATAGGTAATATCATTTTCAATTGTATTCCCCTTAAAAGCCCTGGGAAAGCTCTTCATTGCCAGGTCTACAGCCCAGTAGATGTTTGATAATGACAAAAGTATTGGAAATCAATTGTAAGAACTCCTTTACTAGAGAGGGACATGTCTTAATTGATCGGTCTGGACACAATCCAAAGCCAGAAATTAGTCATACAATGGTTTGGAAAGACAGCTGTGCACATGTCATATTGCGTAAAGTAGCTTTCATCAAACAGTCACAAACAAATATTCTTATATAAACAAATATTCTTATATAAAAATATAAAGCATTTTGTACCCTAATGTGTTTATACCATAAAACACTATTAAAAGGGAAATGTGTCACATTTCCTTAGATGAGGGTATCCTACAGTCAGTGCAAGGTTAAATTTGATTTCTCTGTGTGTCAAAGCTACAGGCGCCCTTATTTTGCCTTGATATGTGTGATATTGTTGGAAAACTGAGATACCTTATTATTCAGAGCTGTAAATATGGGCAAATCTGGCAGCCTTAAGGGCATCCAAATGCCTTTCGCTAACATGTGTGTTTTGAAATTAAGAGTTGCATCTCACGTTAGAGTGATTGATATGTTGCTAATTAGTTTCTGTTATGGCCCACATGCTTAGGCTTCCTGTGAGTAGTATAAGCAGCTTGGTACGAGCTGAGGTTTGGGTTGTTGTTTGTTGTGGCTTCATGTGGGTGTTAGTAGACTGCAGTGAATAACGATGCGAGTGTCCAGTGTTTCCTTATTGATTATACATTTAGTGCAGGGCCTTGTTGAAGGTTTTAGGAGTGCCAGGCTAGAACAGAGTGTCAGTTGAGCCACTGACCCAGTTTCATGCTTATCTAGTGCACAGTGTTTCTGAGAACACCTGAGCAGCCAGACTATGACAGCACTCCTGCTGTCTGAGAGCTATCTGTATGTGGAACACATGTGGGCCCATTCATATATTGTGCTGGAATACACAAGTGTTGCATTTGCACATTGTTCCAGTTCTTATATTCAAGTTGTTTGTCTACGTTTTACTATTTTGGTCTTAGAAGCTATTCTGATATACATTTATAATGTAATACATTTATTGTACATCTGCATTCAAAACGATGTGCTCAGCCGAATGAGATGTCTGAGTTAGGAGTGGATGTTGTGTTTGTGGCGATCTCTTTTAGCCTGTGTTACTGTTAAAGTCTGCTCGGTGATTATAATGAGAAGGTGCAAATTTCACTCTGAGAAGAAAGACACACCGAGTCTCACACATCCTTTTACAACTATTTCTTTTGAAAGATTTATTGAATGAATGCACGAATGTCAAATTTCTAACGGATTCTGAACAGAGCTCAGGGCGATTGTTTTGGCCCTCTCAACAGTTACATCTGCTGTAGTGTTTTGTTTCTGTGTCATTCGTCATTCTGTTTTCTCCTTGTTTAATACTGTAAATTGTGTAACAGATCTCTTACATCACTGAGCAGTTGCTGTTTGAAGTCTTACACAAAACTTTCCACCGACTGACTTAAAACTACAAGTCAGAAAAGTCCACATACGATAACACATGCAAATACTGACATAAATAAACTCCTCCCTCGCTCTATCACTCTGTTTATTTATAGTTTGGCCGAATGTTTCCTGAACTTATGGTCATTGCAGTCAAATGATAAAACAAATGTGGGTGTGGCTGACTCATTCTGCCTCGTCATGCCGCAGGTAGATTTCATGTTAAGTTGGAGGGTGTGTCTCTGTGTACGTGTGTGTGACTGTTCCTCTGATACAGAGAAACAGGCAGAGCAGACAGGTAACCGATTACCGTAATTGCTGGCCTGCTATTAAGCTAGTTTCCACCTCTGGCAGAGATTTATCAGAATGCGATGTCAGATATCAGAATGCACTTGTTCATTTATCTCCTTTTACATTTGCAAGTGAATCATTTTAGCACTTGATTTTCAGTGTGCAGGGCCAATAGATCTTGAGAAAAATGATCACCCAATATCAGTGACTGTCGGTGCAGAGTTTTTGTCAGTTAAAAAAAATCTGATTGATTTTTGTTCAATGATGTCACAATTATAAAAGAAGGACTTTATTGCCACAGAGCGGCAACTTGTTGTGTTCCTGGGTTGTGGTTAAACAGTTCAAATGTCAATTTGAATTGTAAATTTAGCCTCTCTAAGGCACAGTTTAGGTGGAAGTTAGGAATATAAACTTATGTCGTCTCCTTACTTGACCAGTAAACACACATTTTAAATGTCAGTACGTATGATTATCAATATTCCTGCTGATTGTCCCTGACATGTCCCCACCATTAACTAATAAATTAGTCCCTCTGGGTTGTCAGTCTCCAACCTCACCAGATGTTGAGTGGGATTTATGATTTTGTTGTTTGTCAACTTAAAATAAGTAAGAGAGCAAATGTGGCTGTTTTTATGTTGGTCAAAGGACTTCATATTGACGATGGGGTGTTTTAAGGTCAAATCATTTTTTACATGAATACTTTACTTTTTCAAATTACGACTCCTTATTGACAGATGTATTTTCATGAAAACTTACCACATGCAATCAGTTTTATAGATACAACGAAAGACTCAAACAATGCAATACCACACTAATATTTTTGCATTGTACTGAACAGTACATTTTGTGAGCAGACCTTTTGTAAATGGTAAAGGAAATATTTGAACTTCTGCTCCGTTCAGCACTTTGGTGATTGCTGAGCAGGTTAAGCAGCTTGAGAGTTAACTCCAGGCTATACCTCCATAGAATCAACCAACAGTCCAACAACAGCTTTCCCTCCAGCCTCTCTTCACCAACTGCAGACACACATATCGTCACAAATTTTCCACAAATGAAATCTCTCATGATTTTTTGAAGTGACTCCATGATCAGCATTAATAATCTTCCTTCAAATATCTTTTGTTTCACGACTAAATGTAATCACAAGACCGTTTTTAATTATAAATAATCATTCTGGAAAATATATTAACTGAAGAGGTAAAAGCAAAAGTTTCAGCCATAAGAAGAATAAGCAGATGGAGTAGAGAGCATTAGACATAATATTAACACATATAAATACTTAGTCGTATTACATTTGCTCCTGGTGATGGACAAAGCCATCTCGTCTTTCATGTCCAATCCCTACTCTAACCACACCCCACTGACACAGATTGGATTGGCATTCAAACATCCTCTCTAAAGACTTCCTTAAATATAGCTTGTCCTTCAGTGTTTATTTGGGTACCAACTTTATGCCAATATTACAGGCAGCTTTTCTTTATATATTGCCACATTACACCATACCGTATGACTTTAAAATGTGCGTCACCGATGTTATCTTATGGCTGACATACGACCATCACTTACAGCTGCTTCTAGCTGGATGAGCAATTAACATCCAAGCTCAAGTTCTCCCGGGGTTTCCATGTTGGTTTAAGTCCACTGCAGCAGTGTCATGTGTTCTGGTGAATCATGATTTTATCTTGGCTTTGCCTCGTACTATTAAACATTACATTGAAACTGACTGGGTTGCAGGGTGATGTTCTGAAATAGGTCAGGCCGGCTCAATAGGTAGCCATTAATAAATAGGTCTGTCAACAGCTATGCAGTAGAAATCAGACCATCACTGACTGTTACATGAGGTGTCATGTAACAGGCATCATGTCACTGTCAAAGCAATCACAGTTCCTTCTCATTCTTGATTTGTGTGTTCTGTGGCCAGAGAATTTATCACTGCAGGACTTCTTTAACATAGACTCTTGCTTTAAAAGAAACAAAAAATTAATAATGGCTTTAATTGTACTTTTACATTCGCTAAATCTGATGACTTCTGCAGTATGCAACCAGTCTTCTGCATATTTCCAAAGGCTACAGAGGCTTTCAGAATTCAGAATCACGCTGAAAGTCAGTCCCTTAATTTCCTGTAATTCAATAGCAGTGGGTAAAAATATTTGTGGGGGGGCGTAGAGCAGCAGAAACATTAGAAGCAGAGCTGCAGCAGGAAGTCTTGAGTGAGTGCCTTGAGGCATAGCAGTTTGCCACAGCTTTATCCTAAGATGCACGTAAAGAACTACAATGCTGTTCTTTTTGTTTTCCAAAATGGCAAACAGGAGTGAGGATGCTGGAAAAGGCAGGAGCTGTAGATACTAATCTGACTGGAACACGGTTAACTAACAGCTAAGCTGATCATGCAAGACAAGAGTGGAAACTCAGTCCTTTAAAGTTCTAGTGTAGTTTTTGTTTTCTGTGCAGGGTTTAAGCTCCTTAAAGGGGGTAACCTCTGGGAATGCTCTAGTTTCAAAGGTCATATGTTTGGGTCGTGTCTCCAAACAGAACCACTGACCTCCTCTGACTAAAAGCTGAGATCAGCCTGGAGAGGAATGTAGGTTGTCACCAGAGCTATTTTGGCAATGCACAGCCACTAATGATTGTGATCACAGAGCAGAGCTCGGTGCAGTTGCTTTGCTTTCCTTTTTTGCGACCAGCAAGTTTGATCATGGTGCTCTCACTGGCGCTTCAGGGATTAGAGAGTTAAACGAATGGCACGTCGGCTCCGCTTGCATTTTGCGTCAAGGAGAAGCAACACGGACCCTCTGTCAGAAAGTCTCAGCAGCCATGGTGAGGACAGTGGAGACAGTGTGTCAGCTCATAGCCCCACAGAGAGTCTGGCGCACAGTTCTGTTCACTTGAAGGTGACTCCTCTGTCACCGGACTATGCTAATCTACAGAGGTACTCTTCACTTTTCATACCAAGAGTTAACATTGCAGGATGTAATAAGAAGAGCATTCTGCGGATCTCGCTGCAGCCCTGTAGCAAGTTCGGTGGAGAACCTGATGGCTGTATAGAAGATGGAGACCAGGGAGTCGGTGAAGGAGGAGCAGGGACAGGTTCTGATGGAGGCTCGTGCAGTAGCAGCATGGCCAGCGATGCCGGGTACTGTAGCAGTAACAGCATCTTTGAGCCGGAGGCCCCAGAGAAGCAAAGGACCACCCAGGAGAAGAGTCAACTCCGCTCCAAGTCCAAGGTCCCACTGAGACGCTGCTCCTCCTTGGTTATATTCCCGAAGAGTCCATGCACTACCCCACCTGCTTCCCCTGTAAGTCCTGTGGCTCTACCGGCTCTTCAACTAGTGAGGGGGTCTCACCATTCATCTCCTCAGACATCTGCAAAGGAATTTGTACAAGACGATGAGGAATTGACTTGCAAAGGGTCCATCACCGCAGCAGTAATGGGACATCGTCTCCCAAAAGGAAGCTGTTTGGCTGATTTCAGGGACACCAAACACATGGTGCAATTTAATATTCCTTTACAGGATGAACCAAAAGGCAAAATGGAGAACAGAAGTAAAGTGATGGAACAGTCATCGGCCCAAGACAGAGGGAATCGTCACTCTAGCAGCCTGCTGCTACGTTTTGCCCGTCAAAGACCAATGCTAAATGGGAAGGAAAGGGAAGCTACAACCACGGCTACAGTTAATGTGGAATATCCTGATTCTCTTAACCCGGCCGCACACTCTGACGGTGAACATGAACCTCTCAAAAAACTGTATCGTAGCACCTCTGCATGTTTGTTCTCATCCGCTAGCACACCAGAGAAAAACGATAAGGTCAGTTCATATGGGCAAAGCCAGGAAAAGGCTGAGGAAAACCGCTGTCATCGAGCCATACAGAGGAGCTTTTCCCTGGAGGTGCCGTACGCCAACACTGGAATTTCATGTCACGTTTCGAATCCGAAGCTCAGCAGCCCCGGCACTCCACATGTGCACATTCATTTGTCTCCTTGTTGTCCAGCTAAGTTACCAAGCTTTGTAACTGATGTAGACACAAGCCACATAATGAACAATACTTCGAAGAGTCAAGAGGGAAACACCAAGGTGAGTGTAAAGTTTCTTAGTTTGAAATAACTGCTGCTCACTGACCATCAGGAATGAGTCGGAAACTCTTAAAAACTCAGTTACTTCACAGGCCGAAAACATTAAATAAATTCAAGATATGTGACACATAAAGGTCCTTTGGAGGAACATGATGGAGCTCTCGATAATGTTGTTTAACTAGTTTGAGTAGATTCCATGCTGCTTTGGTTTAACTGGTCAGGTGACACCAATGGACTCAGAAAACAACAAAGAACAAATCCATCAGTGTTGGCTCTTTACTAAATTTGACATCTTTGGCTTTTCCCACAAAGTTTAACATTCCGAGGGTGATTTTCCTGACACTTGTGCAATATATTTTTAAGTGTGTAATAATATGCTGATATAATGCTGCTTTCCTTCAGTGCTGTCGCAATTCAAATCCTGAAAACTCTGTTTACTCGGGGTCAGCCATTAGGCTCACCACAAGCTAAAGCAACTTTCAGTAACTGAGAAGATGGCTACAGCTAAGTCATGCAATTAACAAGCCCGATGTGGACAAACATTCAGAGGTGTTTGGTTACACTACAGTAAATCCATTTTCATATTCGTTTTCAAGAAAAGTGCAACAGAGTAGGAAAAGTTGGCCATCTTTCATTTTCTGTTTATCTTTTGGCACGTGAACTCATGTTCGACATGAGAATAGTTCTATGTTTTTAATGTTCTGTTAGCACTATGAGTAATCGTCTTAAGTATTTACCCAGGCTAATTTTAGTGGTGGGAAACACAGTGCCCCTTGCTGATATAAATAAAGTGCCTCCGAAATATTCCCCCTGACTCCAGATAGTCTGGTGGTCTGTAGCACTGCCCAGTCCCGTGGATTCAAATTTAACGGCATGATACCAGAGCAGCGCACAGTCATGCCAGCCATCTGTCGACAAGGTGTGTGCGTGTGCGTTAGTGTGTGTGTGTTTTGTGTGGAAGACAGTGCAGTGTAGGCAGGATGGTGGGAGTGTGAGCCTTTCCCAGTAATAGGGTGGTGTGTACCCCTCCTTGCGTGTCCCCCAGCCAGGCAGTGTTTGTGAAGCATCAAGTGTCACACAACCGCCCACTGCATTTAGCAGCTTGTCAAGTAAGGTCTCCTCCAGTAATTAGTGAGTCTGCCAATTTTTTTTAAAACATCCAAATTGCTTTCAAAAATCAACATCATATTTTCAAGTGTTGAAACGCACCTGAAATCTCAATAAAGACTTCCAGTGCCCTCATGCATACGTAGTTCAGTGTCATGTCACACGTCGAGGTCTGAGTCAAATACTACACACCTTTGTTTACACTTGGACTGTATTTATTTCCAGCAGAGCTGCATCCACGTGATCCACGTGTATACATTCTCTGCACTCTCACAAAGCTGTTTTTAATCGGTCTGGCTGATTAGATCTGTTTGAGTTGATAAGTGGAGCTAAAGTGGAAAGTCATGTGACAGGCGAACAATTCAACCTGCCCGTAAAGGTGCTACAAAGGACAGAGGACAGTTGCTGTCAGTCCAAACCGGTTCTAATTGAAAAGGTCAATTAAAAAATCAGTAGCTGTTTGGACTCTTGCTGAGTAGTGGCTGTTAAGAGGCTGTCAGTCATATTTCAGATAAAGAGAAAATAATTATCACACATAAAAATGTTGCATGTTTTTTTAATCTTACAAAATGTTTTTTTTTTTTTAATTAGAACTGACTTTTGACAAAATGTGATAAAATGAGATTTGTGTTCACAAGTTACCCTTTTCTAACAGAAAAGTATTGCCTCATGACTTCAACCAGTCAAATTACCAATGGCTAATAAATATATTAGGATTAATAAACACTTTTATTCTTCAAGAAAATCATTTTGTGAGATGAAGATTAAACAAAATGTACCAATGTCTAGAATAAGGATGTCATTTAGTCCGTCTCAGTGTCACATCATGAGTTACTTCAGCAGACCTGTTGTTTCTTCAGAGGTTGAATGTGGCCTGCCACTCTTATCTGCAGTGCCCTCATAACACCATTTGCTAGTGCATGAGTAAATGAACAACCATGTATGACCTCATGACACAAGTCAGGTGAAAATGACTCATAAATCTCACTGCTGTGCCTTGAACCACTCAAGGTCATATGTTAATGATGACATCGTTTGGATTTAAGTCCAGTGAAGGAGCAGACATGTAACTAATAATAAAATAAAGTGTGTCATTAATGGCTAACACGGCCTATTAACTCAACCAACCACAAACTAAAGGATATTAAATTGGAGTTAAAAGTAATATCATGGCTATTAACATATGGTTTAACCACATATGGTTTAACCATCAAGTTCCTGATCAGTATAATCACAGACTTTGTTTGTCTGTATTAATAACCTTAGCTGTGTAGCCTCAGAGGGTTTATGTTTCACAAGCATCCGTCCACCTGTTCAAAAAAGTTTGTTGTTGCCGAGCTAAGAAGGATATCACTGAACTTGCTTTACAGATACCAAAATGTGTCTGTAGCAGTTTGCCACAGCCTCATACAGTACATGATCAGCACTGCTGAATGTCACTCGCTAAACTCAGCAGTATTTAGTGTCAGATAAGCCTTCAGGGATGCTCTGAATATACATTTATCAGTAATCATAGCTGCCCATAGCAGTCATTTCATACATCGGGCGCTTTCGTTGACTTTGTTTGAGTGAATTGCTTTGCCTCATGTCATCCTACAGTCCAGGAAGTGTTCAAGGAAAGTCATTGTTTGACTTCAGAGTAAAAGATGGTTGAGAGACACTGTCAGTATTTTTAAATGAATCATCTGTCATTACTGCTGCATTGATATGTTCATACTGCATGTATGTAATGCTTAAGTCCAAGCGTTTTACATTACAGGTCACATTCACCTAGTGCATTTCTAACACACACACTTAACTGATCATAAATCACAACTGTCTTGCACCAGGACACCACCTTCATGAGCCACCATCCACATCTGTTTATGAAACACTTTGTGTGTCTAATTAGTGATTCCTCTGAAACTGAGCAGGTGATACTGATTTATGTTGTTGTGAGCCACAGAATCACCAGGTGACATTCAGTCAAAGAAACCTGGTCTGTTATCAATTAATTATTCAGTTAAAATAGGTCTTATTTTATGTCTGTAGGATATGTCACAGAAAAGCTTGGTATTAAATAAGTATTATTTGGGCAAAATAAGCAATTTAAGGACATCAGCTACAGCTTTAGGATACTGCAGATTGTCACTGTGTAGACCAACTGGTGGAATAATTGGGGGGAAAACAGCACATTAGCCTTTGTACATTTGTGATTTTTCATTTTTGCGAACTGTAAGCAATGGATCCCTAGTCTAATTTATTATCCTTGCAGAAATTGTAATACTTTAAGGAAGATGCTTTTATGAGTTTTAAGAATGTATTAAATTAAATAGCAAAATCTGGTCTTTACTGGTTTACCAGTATCCATTTTTTTTAGAAAACCCAAGCAGGATGAGGGAATCACTTTATTTGATTACATAAATTGACATAGACAGTCGCATCTGCTGGCACATTGATTTGGTCACCAAGCCAACTCCCACAGAACATCGTGTCAGAAAGGCTAATTATATATGAAGATTAGAGTTTGAGGCTGGGAAATACAATATGTTGATGACTGTCTTTATGACAATAGAAATACAAGTGTGTGTGTGTCCTGCATGCATGCATGCATGCATGCACACCGCGCATGCATGCAGGACGAGATAATATTTTCTTGATCCTGACATATGTGTATGTCTGTTTCTCTCCGTCAGACCCGTGATGACTTTCTGGGACAGGTCGATGTCCCCTTAAATCAGATACCGGTAAGTCTTTGGTTGCAGGAAATTCTTATTCTTCAGTGTCTCTGACTTGTTGAAGCTTATGCATGATGACCTCTCAACCTCAGTTTCACCCCTGGCACCATGTAAACATGCGCACCCTTATTAGAGTGACTGTTCCACATCATGTGTATAGTTTTGGAAACACGGTCTGTCATGTTTATGTTATGTCCATTTATGTTTAATTATAAATACAACACCCATAAATCAGCCCCCATGGTAGACTGTCAGAATAGTTTTGCAGCATGTTAGATGGACTTTGTGGTGATACTGTGGCAGTCAGTCAGTTTATTTATGTAGCACTAAGAAGGTGTAAAAAAAAAAAAATGAACGATTCCCTTTTTTGGTTTGGTTTCTTTCTCAGACAGAAAATCCTAATTCAGAAAGGCCATACACATTCAAGGATTTTCTTCTTCATCCACGAAGGTTGGCATGTTTCAATGTTTATTTCATCTTTCCACTTTTTACATTTCATATGTTTACTGGGGTAAATGGAAGGGCACAGTTTATTTTTTGTTTTTTTTTTATCATTCTTGACAATATTCTCGTCATGCAGCCACAAATCCAGAGTCAAAGGTCATCTGCGTCTCAAAATGACTTACCTGCCAAAAGATTCTGGCTCAGAGGAGGAGGAAGCAGCTGATCAGACTGAAGACATGGACGTATGTTTGGCTAATGTTTGTACAGCAAAAAGAAACTATATTTCCCGGGACCTTCATAAAAAAAACTCATCCTTTTAATCGATATTGATTGATTTTCATCCCACCACAAATAAACCAGATCCTTTGTTTTATTTAATATTGTAACTGTCTAAATCTAACTGAATGTAACAACAGTTTAAACAAAAATACCCTGCAACATAATACAGTGAATAGGATCCTGTTCTTGCAGCCTTATTTGAAACTTTCTGTTTATGTTGTGCAGCCTGGGTGGGAGCTTCTAGAGCCTCAGGACATGTCGGGGCCCAGACAAAGCCAGCTGCTGCCGCCTCTGCCCCCTGGCTGGGAGGAGCGGCAAGACAATCTGGGAAGAATCTACTATGTCAATCATGAGAGTAGAACCACGCAGTGGCTACGACCCACAATACAGTGAGACTTTTCCTGTCCTCTCAGCAAAAATACATCACTTTCTCTGTTGGTCTGGTACTGACTGTGTGTGTATCTCATTACAGGGACAGTAATGTGGAGTTGCACAGACAACAGAACAATAATACAGAGGTGGAGCATGCATTTATTACACGCAGACAGATCTCAGACCATGATGAAAATACCACCAGAGAGTCTCCTGAGGTAATTTTGACTTTCATGTTCACATGCGCTCTACTGTGCCCTGCATGTCCAGCATTATTATTGAGACAGAACTGTATTTTTCTATTCTATTTGAATGAATAAGTATAAAATACCTATCACGGTATCATCTCCCATGCGTGAGAATTGGCAGCAATGAATGCGATCAACCAATCGTAAGTATCGCGGGACACGAGTCAACTTTGTGCGAGCTCAACCTGCCACGGTCTCTGCAAACATAACTAATCGATCAGGGGATGGCTCAACGGGTAGATCACAGATAGTCAGCTGTCAGATAGGATTCATAAACGTTTTTGACCTTAACTGTAAAAAAAGGCTCTTGATGTTCAGGCGTGAGATATGGGAGTGTGGCGTGAGGGCATGTGAAGCAAGTGAAATGCGTCTCACTGTCACAGACAATGCGTGACAGTTGGCAGCAATGTAAGTGGAGGAGGGAGCTGCGATGTGTAGACGCCATATTGCAGTTTGGACTTGGGGTGGAGTGGAATCCATAGCAGTGTTGTTCTGGCTTGTCTTCACTGAGCTTTAGCAAAACACTTCATGGAAACCACATTTGTTTACTCTAAACAAAGTATTGCATATGTTTACTATAAAGCGGAACACACAGTGACTTTCACTGTGTACTTTGAGTAATTCGGCAGAGCTCTTGTCTTTCCATTTGACCTTGGCTCCGCCTTCCAAAGTCTCTTCCCTCTGATCTTCCAGAGCTGGGAGATCATTACAGAGGATGAGTCCACCTTGTACCACAGCAATAACCAGCTCACATCACCTCCGCCTCAAATGCCTGCGGACGTCCAGTCGTTTTGTGGTGAGCTGAGAAACATGCACGTTTCAGGGGGCACAGCTGGCGAGCAGCGCACCTCCCGCACAGTGAGTCATTTTGTGTGCGGCATAAGGTTCTGGTTACAGAAAGACTGAGGAAGAGAGACTCGTAATGAGATTAATATGAACCCTAAGCTTTTGTGGAGGGAGGAAGAGCTGTGGAAAGTACTTTAATGGCCAAGTGATGATTCCTTCCTTTCTGCTGCAGGATCCTGCTAGTAATTCAAGCCATTCCAGTTTCAGAGGAAGCTCCCAAACGTCAACAGGAGAGGAACATCATGTTAATCCAGTGGTGAGTGTTTCATCCCCTATAGGAAACACACCTTCCTACATTTGACTTACCCTGTCTTTCATTGGCATGTTGCTGTCATGGCAAGTTCTGTGACACGCTCACACTTTTTTATAATAAATAATAATTAATATTGTGTATTTTTACTTAAGTTCTAATTGATAATAGTATTTAATCTTTATATCTTTCAACAGCTGCTCCCGACCTCAGCTGGACTGCCTCCAGGCTGGGAGGAGAAGCGGGACAGTAAGGGAAGACGATACTATATCAACCACAATAGTCGAGTCACAACATGGACACGACCCATCATTCAGGTACTCATTCCAACTGATTTATACTAATATTGTGCATTGCAACTTTAGTATCCGAGTCTCTTCTGATCAAACAAAATGTCACTATGTGCCATTTGTTAATGTTTATTTGCCCTCTTTGATCTAAAACCACAAATTGTTTTTCTTGGACAGAAAACCACAGAGTCAGCAGCACCACAGAGTGGTGCGGCTTTACGGCAGAGCCCCACACCGTCTCAAATGACAACTCCAGCAACCCCCGAGGTGTCACCTCAGCACACCCCAAGCCCAGAGAACACTTGTGAATCTGGTTTCTTACCAGCTGGTTGGGAGGTTCGCAGTGCTCCCAACGGAAGACCCTTTTTCATTGACCACAACACCAAGACGACTACCTGGGTGAGATCACAGCAAATAGTGGATTCTTGTGTACTTTTTTCTCCAGATGGTTACAACCCTCTCGGGGGTTCAGTTCATCTGATGGGTGCTAGAGGCTAGTTTCAGGAACAACAACATCCTGTTCCTACAACAGGAAAGTGTCTCAGTTAACATAACCTAAAAAATGTGAAAAACCAAGTCCTAATCAGTATCTTAACTGTTTCTTGTGGAAGCATTTCCTGTTTGGCTCAAAACACAACCTCTCTTTTTTTCCTCTCAACAGGAAGATCCCAGGCTTAAGGTTCCTGTACAGATGCGAAGGAAACCCTCACTTGACCCCAATGATCTTGGCCCTTTGCCGGTACATCCCTCAGTTACAGAAAATGAGGAACAATTCAGATGAAAAGTGTTTATACACAATAGTACTTCCTGTTGCGTACATATACATAGTCTTAATCCATCCGATATTCTTTGTTTTTAGCCTGGCTGGGAGGAGAGAGTCCACAGTGATGGGAGAATATTCTACATTGATCACAGTGCGTATGACATTTAATCATAAAAACACATCTTGGACTCATGATAGTAAGTGTGTTTCCTTATTATTGAATTGCCTCTGATGTATTTTCTTGCACAGACACTAGGACCACACAATGGGATGATCCCAGATTACAGAACTCAGCTATAACTGGACCAGTGAGTGTAGATTAGACAACCTTTTCTATTAATATATATTATTAACCATAAAGTAGGGTAGTGTGATGTTAGCAATGATTTCTTTTTTTTGTCACTGAACATGGTTGTTTGTTATAGGCTGTGCCTTATTCCAGAGATTATAAGCAGAAGTATGATTACTTCCGGAAGAAGATGAAGAAACCGGTGAGTGTCTTCCAAGGACAAATTTAACAAGATTTCTGACTGGCATTGCTTTAACCACCCATGAGTTTCACAGTCTCACCCTTAAAAGTGCCTTCTAACCTGAGGGTAAACCTTCTGACCTCATTACATTGTAATGTAGGCTGACATCCCAAATCGCTTTGAGATGAAGCTGAGACGGAACGCCGTGCTGGAGGACTCTTACCGACGCATCCTGTCAGTTAAGAGGCCAGACCTGCTGAAGGCACGTCTGTGGCTGGAGTTTGAGGGGGAAAAGGGATTGGACTATGGTGGCGTGGCCAGGGAGTGGTTCTTCCTCATGTCCAAGGAGATGTTCAACCCATACTATGGATTGTTCGAATATTCTGCCACGTGAGTCCAAACATAATCCCTGTTTGAAACCTTCTTTAACAAGCCGATAGATTGTTGTATTGTGTTATGATTGTTATTCTTTTTTAGGAGCAACTGGCTCAGCTGCTTAAAACGGTCTGTTATTAGCAGTGCCGTCGTGTTGTGATTTTGATGTGATGTGTGTTTCAGGGACAACTACACGTTGCAGATTAACCCTAACTCAGGTTTATGTAATGAGGACCACCTGTCCTACTTCAAGTTCATTGGCCGTGTGGCAGGCATGGCTGTTTATCACGGAAAACTGCTGGATGGTGAGTTCTTAGGAAAATGGTTTCTTAAAATATTCATATATTTAAATGGACAGCAACTGCAGTGATAAAGTTGAAGGTTTTTTTTTTAATATTTTGACCTCTGTCTGTTTGCCTTCAAAAGCTTTTTTTATTCGGCCTTTCTACAAGATGATGCTGCAAAAGCCAATCATCCTCCAGGACATGGAGTCTGTTGTAAGTATCTTTTTTTAAAGTAAAAAAAAATGTGCCAACTTCAACTATTCGAAAATAATTCTTTCATTTTTATTGTTAGTTTTTTTACTTTTCTATACAAATGAAGGTTATTATTATTATTATTTATTAATATTATAATTTCAATTGCAGGACAGTGAATATTTCAACTCCCTGATGTGGATCCTGGAGAATGATCCAACAGACTTGGATTTGAGGTTCACCATTGATGAGGATCTGTTTGGACAGGTTTGGTCAACATCTTGTCTTTGACTTAACAATGTTGCCTCTAAGTGGTTTTCTCTGTTAATTGATATGACACATTCTATTATTCTTGTTTAGACTCACCAACATGAACTGAAGCTGGGTGGCGCTGAGATTGTTGTCACCAATGAAAACAAGAAGGAGTACATTCAGTAAGCAACATAGAGAGAAAAACGTCTTTGAAATGAATATATGGTTTGATACTTATCTGCTGTTTTATGTCGACAGTCTGGTAATGCAGTGGAGGTTTGTAAACAGGATACAGAAGCAGATGACTGCATTTAAAGAGGTATAATATTTTTAGAATACTATAAACATCTGTATAGCTGCCAAAAGTTCGAGTTATGACACATTTTTGGTTTTTAAGGGATTCTTTGAGCTGATACCACTAGATCTGATCAAGATCTTTGACGAGAACGAGCTTGAGGTGAGTTTTTGGTCCCTGATATGCTGGAATACATCAGATTCAGTCTAGAAAGATTAATGATGGTCAGTCTACCTGCCTTCTTTCCCTTCGCAGCTGCTCATGTGTGGCCTCGGAGATGTGGATGTGAATGACTGGAGAGAGAACACCAAGTACAAGAACGGCTACTGCGCCAACCACGTGGTCATACAGTGGTTTTGGAAAGTAAGACAGCTTTCCGTGCTGAGGGCCCAAGGACAGGATGGCATGCATCTGTGTTTTTCATCCTTAAACAAGATCTTTATATTAGTTATTTATCACATGTTTTCTGTTGTGTTGTTACAGACAGTTCTGCTGATGGATGCTGAAAAGCGAATTCGACTTCTACAGTTTGTGACAGGAACATCCAGGGTCCCCATGAATGGTTTTGCTGAACTCTATGGTGAGCTAACCTGTTGTGTTTTTGTATTATCACCCACTGGATTGTTGCTATTTTAATCTAGATTACTCAATCTGTACAAATGATTCCTTTCATCTTGTGGTTTATGTTCAAATGTGTCACTCATTGTCCATTTAGGATCACTAATTTGTACTCTTTACACCTGTCTTCATTTTACAAGTGGCTTGAGCTTTGTTTTTGTTCTTGTAAATGAATCCCTGTTGAAATTTAGCTGTATGTGTTTGTCTGATTTTTGATGCTTTTATATTCCAGGGTCTAACGGACCACAGCTGTTTACCATTGAGCTGTGGGGAACACGTGAAAAGCTCCCCAGAGCCCACACATGGTGAGCACTTTACTCTGATTTCTTTTTTTTCTTTTCAGAATATCAGATACAGTTGTGTTTAACAATGTTCTGGACCAATTTAACATGAACTGAAAAGATTTACTGAAGACTGTGCCTCCACTCAGTCACAGGTCTTTCTGACTACAGTCCTCAACTTCTCAGTATTTGAGAAGTACCATAAAATGTGATGATTTCTACAAATACATGTTTTTAATCCTGTTTGGAGGTGATTTTAACCTTGGTTCACTCATTCGCTTTCCCTTCGTCTCCTCAAGCTTCAACCGGCTGGACCTTCCTCCATATGAGTCCTTTGAGGAATTGAGGGAGAAACTTCTCATCGCCATTGAGAATGCACAAGGCTTTGATGGAGTGGATTAATGTGGGTGTAGTAAATGAGCTGAACTGACATTTCCTGGCAGCAAACTAATGCCAGGCAACATTATGTGGTGACGCAGATGAGAGAAACAAGCTGTGCACAAGACTTGGGTCTTATCCTGCCAGCTGTGTGACAAAGGAAGGACAGTCACACAACCGTCACTTTGGTCCTACGTTTGGGTACATGTGGAGAAGGTGACTTTCAGTGTGGGGAGGCAGACGATTTTAATCACTCCACATGTTTCATGTTTACAAATTAGGCTTCCTGATTATTTGATTTTTTTTTTATTGGATGTCAAATCAAAAGTGTATTCACTTTTTAGATAGCTATTTGGTTATAAATTAATGTGAATGTAAAGCTGAAAAACATCTTATTTTGGAAAACATTTGTTTGATTTGGCCACGTAATCCTTGTTTTCTCATATCAGGTGTCAGTGGGAGTTAATGTGACAATGTTGCTTCTCTGTTAAAAACCACCAACCTTTTCCTTTACCTGGACCATGGATTGGAATAATTAAAGGCAGGTTAAGTTAATATAAAGATAAGTAAACTGTAGTGGTTGACATATGAGGCTTAAAACCCATTTCTCCTGTCCAAAACTCCCACTTTTAATCAAAGTGAACAGTTCAGTAAGATTATTCCATATGTAGATGCAGTTTTACATAACATCAATATAAAAGGTTAATTGGATACAAAGTAAATATGTCGAGTTGTTTTCTCTCAAATTTTAATTTCATTGATATTCAATTATACATTTTTCATTCCAGTATATAAAAAAAACTGATGCAAGAAATCCAGAACGTATGCACCTCATTAGCCTTTGTAGCAGGTTATATACAAGTTGAAGTGATTACACTTTTACAAAGTGTATCTATGTTTTAATTAGTGTAGTAGCGATGCACCAATATCAGGACCAGTAAAAAAAAACAAAACGAATTATACTATAATTTCTATCTTTGATAAACGGAAGCAACTATTGCAGTGTTAGTGCTAAAAAAACTATGCATAAATGTACATTATAATTCAGTATCACATGATTTTCCTAGGTATAACATAAATACATTGTACATAGAAATGTACCTTTGCCTTCTATAAACCGTAAAAAGCCATAGGGGTTAAAACAGTTCAAGTGAAAACAAGGTTATTGGCGCAACTCTATATTATGCAGCCTTTTTTTGTTTTTCATTCATGAAAAGTAGCTGTTCATACACATGTAGTACATAAATGTATATATTCACAAATGATTATTCACACATGATATATTTCCTGGGCAGTGACTGAATAATAGTCAGTCTGAATGAATATTATCAGACTGGCTATATGTCAAAACTGTTTCCTTCTCTTTTGTCAATAAGTAATACAATTTAGTTTTCTTTCTACTCGTCATGGGTGTCAGCACGGTGCTCTGTTTTTAAGAGTATGACTGTAAAGTTTGTTCTGTTGGTTTTCAGAATATGAACAGATTATTGTTTTCAAAATGCATAATCACTTATGATACCTTTGAAAGACAGTATCTCTACTTAAGTAGTCGTTTTAACATTGTCTGAATGGTAAAATGTGAGTTTACGCTGCCTGCCATGTTTACAGGTTGTTGATAAAGAAAGATATCTTGGGCTGGTTCTTGTTTCTGACAACTCAATTTTATACTTACGCTTTTATAAAGTGAAGCACTTTGTTAATATCGATGAGTCTTACTTTTAAACAGTCTGAGTCTTGGCCACTCTTGTCACTTTTAGACTGCTTAAAACACATGATAAAAACATGATCATATGCTTCAAATGCATGTCTTTTAATGTTTACATGTGAACATTTCTGAAAATGAGCACATTCTTTTCTGTCACTGATTTAAAAAAATAACTACAGAGGCCTTCAATTGTAATATATTGTAGAATACGATTGTTTCTTGATGTTATCTGAATTGAAGTACTGTTATATACGTGTTGTTTTCAAATGAAGAATGTTAAAAAGATCAACACTTTATTTCCGAAATATCAAAGTTTGTTATATAATGTTATGACACCTGTAAGTGCTTTACGTCAACAACAACATACCTGCAACTTATTTACACAAGTTACATGAGTGAAAGCTCTTACATTTTAATTTGATGATCTGTAGCACACAAATTGAGTATAAATGTAACTGAAAAATAAAAAAATAAACAATTATTCAGTCTTTATGTCTTACTTGAGCATATTCTGACTCTTCAAATTATATTCATTCACAACATATGGTTTGCAAATATATAGCTCGGTGTAGTACTAAACTGATCCAGCTGGGGGAGATGAATCACAGTTTTCTTCCAGAGGGGCATCACCCAACATTTACTTAAATAACTCACCTAACTTCCGATGACCAAACTGTTTTGTTCTTATTCATACTAACATGTAATGTCTACTGTTTCTAACTGTTTATTACGTGAGTGTCAATGTGGGATTCATTTTAAAGGTCATTTCACTGCATAACAGAGCTGAGAGCACGTTCACACAGACCTTTTATCACTATATAATTTCGCTGTAGTCAGATATTACTGTGATCTGTCCCATGTGCTTGCTGAGCTACAGTATGGACTGTTTGTTTACATGCACTCTTGGCTGGAAAGAGTTGTCAACATCTCTGTGGTTGGAGCCTTTTGTGTTTTTCAGAGGAACCACAGTCGTAGTTTCTCCAACCCCCCACTCACCCACCACCTCTGTCGTGGCACTAAAGCCCCCTTACTTCCACAGAGGTCAGTGGAAGGGTCACACACACAATTCAGAAGGGCCTTTTGGACACTTCTAGGGGTCAGTGGGGATGGGCATGTGTGGGAGAAGGAAGACACAGGCCTCAGCCAATGGCAGCAGGCACTGGTAAAGTTGTCTCCCCTTTACCCACAACCAAACCAACATTCATAAGCTGATAATGACTTTTACTCCATTGATCTGGCCTCAGAGCTCGACCCGAGTTCACATGCAGGCCAACCATCACCCCACACACAAATTGTGCCATATTGGCAGGTGCCAATACTGAATTCTTGATTAATTAAACACCCTGGGGACAGGTCCCTGACCATGAATGAGGCCAGGCCCTCAGTTTCTCACGTTATGTAAGAAAGGAGCCTGCAACCTGGACTCATCCGGTCACTTATTAGGTTATGTAATACGTTATAAGTGCATTAAAGGGAAATGTAACAAATAGGTTACAACTTTAGTGTGAGCGAGGTCATCACTGCAGAGGATGTTATCATCACAGCATGTGTTATGATAAAATACTGTAAAATAATGTAAAAGTCTCTTAGACTTGATTGTTCTAAATTAGGGGTTTTATCTGATAAAGAATTATACATCTGTTTTCCTAAAAATAATTTCAGAAAAATAGGCACAGGAACCGTAATTATGATCATGAAAATTATTTCACTCAATTCTATTGTCTTTCTTCTCAGCGTCTTTTAAAGAAACTCAACAGGAACCAACCAGCTGACATTCAATTAACTTTAAAGACAGTTTGAACCACTGAAAATATCATTATTACAATAACTTGCCCAAATAACATTTTAACATAACATAAACATGTATAATTTCAACTATGACTCATTCATTTATTATCAGAAATACTTAATCAGCACTAAACATTACTAAATTTTACAGCTTTCTCAATGACTGAATTAGCACTTTGCATATATTTCTTCTTGATAGCCTGGACAGCACAGCTGGGTTGCGGTCGAGCTGCTGAATAAAGGTTTGGGGGGGGGGTTGATCTCTCTCCACAATAAGTGATGGACACTGGATCAATATCGACATTGACACAGCAGCTGTCCTGCTCCTATCAATGCTCCCTCGTAATTGCAGAGCCCCGCTTTAAAGGACAAGGGACAAACTCATTTCCATTAACATATTTTTTTGCAATCGGTACAGACCATTTGTTGTGCAGTTGGTCTCAGATACTTAGGGATCTGCTCCCATCAATACAGCTTCTGTTGTATTGATAAGGAAAAGTGAAAGGTTCTTTGTTGGGTCAAAGGAGATGACAATATCGGCGCTGGACTCCTGTTGTTGTGATATGGACTGGACATTCACCAGGGGTCTGCCAGCCCCACACTATACAGAAAAGATGTAAAGTTATTGATGCAGTATTGAAATGCCGTTCAAAATAATTTGAAAAGTGGGAATTTTAAAGCAGATGTATTTTAAACCTAAGAAACTGAATCTTGATATAATTATTTTAGCCAATAATTGGCTTAAAATTGCCTTTAAAAATGCATTAATTTGTTTTTATCATAAATGTATCCTGTGGCTGTAGTTTTTTTGCAGATAAAAAAAATGTAATTTTGGCACAACATAAGATATCCCTGTAAAATATGTCACATAACTGAACAAGGATTGCCACAGCCACCGATTACCATATATGCTACATATTAAGTTTGTGTCTAGTTAATGCTGCTTGACATCTTTTTATTTACCTTACCAAAATTGTGCATGCAAATCTTTTAATTCTTGCTAATGACTGTAAAGTATGTAATAATCCTGTATGTTCCGGATGACTGATATAAGTGTGATTCAGGGACGCACACTAGTCTAAAAGTACAATGTACAATGTGATGTGTCAATAAACATGGAGGATTAGATTAGGGGGTGTTTCTGCGACTGGCAGCCAGGAGGCGCTGGAGTAAACCCTCCGCTGTGCCCCGCAGCGGTGATGAAGTGACCGTCCGTCCCAGAGGAGGGGAACAGTCCTGCTGCTGCTCGCGGCTCCGGTCCCTGTCGTCAGTAGCAGCGCGGCTCATCAGCAGGAAACAACCATGAGAGAGTAGCTAGCATGCACGGACAATTCAAATCAAAGTAAATGGCGCCTGTCAAAAGGAAATCACACCAGCGTTTGCTGTTTATTCTCGTTTTGCTTCCAGTCTCAGGTAAGAAATGTTTTTGATGAATTTGAGTTTAAAAAAAAAAACGACAACAACGAACTAGCGAACGGTCGTTTTCATCAGTGACCGTCCGTAATGTTTGGACCGTGGAGCTTTAACAGGAGCTGAACCCAGATCTGTGACATCTGTTTCAGTTGGACTAAACTTCACATTTAACCCTCAGCCGAATGCAAGAGAGGAACAAACTAATAGGAAAAGTTGTTTCAATGTTTTTATTTACTTCTAACTTAACCTGGAGATCAATTATTCATGAAACGTAAAGATAAACTGTCGTGACTGACTAATTGTTTAGCTAATTCCACTCTTAGCTAGCTTTGAGTTGTTGTTTTTTCATGCTTTTTTCAGTTATACGTTAACTATAAGTTAAAATGTAAATTTTCACTTTAAAGGTAATGGTGATTTGGTTGTATTTATGGACTAAAATGACAAGTAATGGTATTGTGTGAATTATTAATGTGGAAGTAAGTATTTGAAGTATTTCATATTGAGGTATTTGAAGTAAGTACTCATGGCTCACATATTTAGCAGGGACCATCCAGTTACATCAGCAGTGTCTTTATCTACCAATACAAGATCAATACATAAATCAAACATAGAGCTGTTTATAAAGGTATGATCGGTCCTGATGTATAGTGATGTATGTATATTGACACAGTGAATAGACAAGACATGTAAAGTTCACGTTAAGGGTTCCAGTGTTAATTGAATGGATTAATTGGATCGGCTGTTTTCACCCTCAGCCAGTGACTTTATGAGCCATAAGTAATTGGATTAAAGTGCAGCATAGAGAGTTTATGAAGCCACAGTGTGATTGCTGTGCAGGACAGCAGGCATGCTTCTGGCTCACGTCCAGGCCTGTCAAGTGTGATACTTCACATCAAGAGGTTGTTTTAATATGTGTCCGATTAACCATGTGAACCCTGGATATCGTCAGTGTAGTTTGAATAATGTGGAAATGCTCTAAAACTCAACTCAACCCGATTTGTCTCTTCTCTTTCTGCAGGTGTTTTATGCTTCAGTGAGCTATTTTTCATCAAGGAGCCCCATGATGTCACAGTCATGCGTAAAGACACTGTTATTTTGGACTGTCAGGCGCATGGAGAGGCGCCCATCGACGTCCGATGGCTCAAGAATGGAGTAAACGTGATGGAGAGTGAACGCATGTATCTGCTTTCCAACGGCTCCCTTTATATATCAGAGGTGGAGAGCAGAAGAGCAGACAAATCAGACGAAGGAATCTATCAGTGCCTTGCTCAGAACAAATATGGAGCAATCCTGAGCCAGAAAGCACGTCTTACAATCGCAAGTGAGTATCATGTTGGAATCTCAGGGGAAACATTACAGACGGTGCAATGTGTTGTGATGATGGGTGATGGAGGAAGTCAAAACATGGTCGTCTTTCTGTCATTAATTTGCAAAAGCAGGTGGAGGAGACTCTGATCAGATCAGATGCGCTATAATTACCATCCAAAGAAACGTCAGCTCATACAGATTACTGTGCATTTCAATTATTTGCCTTTTTTGCTGCTCAGTGTTGCGTTTAGGGCAGCCTTGGTTGTAGCAGGAAGAGGGACAAAGTCTTCAAAGTTGGTTCTGTCTAAAAAGATGCTGCTTGGAAGTGGAATATGCCCATTGGTGTGTTAATGAAGGAGCGGAAGATTTGAAAGGTTAGGAGCTGTCCAGGATACCGTCTCTCCAGTGCTAAAGAGCAGATGACCTCTATTCACAGGCCAGGGCTTTCATGTTATTGCACCCTGGTCGCTTGAGGAATTGTTCTCTTGGAATGCTTTCTCCTGCAGCACTGTGCGAGTTGGTCTCATATTTTAAAGGGGGGAGTAGAGAAGCTTCAGGCAGAGTTAGTCTTTTGGGACCGAAGGACCCCTCCTCCTTCCCTAGAGGCCATGCATCTTGCAGTGCCACTGCTGCAGAATGTATGTTAACCCCTTTACCCCTGATGCAATGCATTACCATCTGCATTAAACATAAATGTTTAACGTTTACAAGTACCATGCTAAATTTAACACTGATATTACATTTAATTTGGCTTTTTCTGGCATTATAATCCCTGTTTTAGTTTTATTCCATAGGTGATGGTAACAGGAACCAACAATTCAGTTACAGGTGTTATTTTTTTACTTCCTGAAGACAAGCTTTAAACTATTAATGATTATTGGCTAAACGAAATTTCATGGACAACTTGACTGCAGTTATAGTCAGATTTTCTCTCAAGTACTTCTTAACCGCTTGCAGTTCTCTCCTGTTGATATCCAAATCATAACTCATAATATTATTATCTTGTACATGCTTCTATTAATTAATTGACAGAGCTACCTGCTTTATGGAAGTAAAGAGGTGATAAAGGCTGCCAGTAAGCTTTACTAGTTTGTTTTAAAATGGTACTTAGACAGGGTTGAGGGTCTATCTGGAAGCTCGTAAAATTTGCACATACCTGAGAAATGCTCAGTTGAAGGACACAGAGGTAGCAGTGGGGGTTGTTGCGAGTGATGTGCACAAACCCATGTACACATACACACACACATGAATGTGAATTGCCGTTTCCTAGTACCATGACTTACCCTGAGTGTCTAAATGACCAAACTTTATTGCAGACCCCACCAGGTCAGAAGGAGCTGGAGGCTTTGCACACAATTGTTTTCTGCCTCACTACTCTGGTGGAAGAGTGAAAAGCTTTTCACTCTGGCTGTTTTTGTCCACATTGACCCCCCCCCCCCCCCCCGCCCTTTCCCATGCTTACAATGGAAAAGGGGTTTCCTAATTATTTGTCCTGATATCAGTGGCTAGAACAGCTGGATCTGTTAACCACAGAAAGGCAATTAAAATTAATTGTAAAAGTTTGGACATGGATTCCATGTTTACGTTGGGATTAAATGTCAGGGTGGCAAGCCTCCTTTCCATAGCTGCTCATAGATACCCCTTCTTATCAGTCATGGTGCCATTTCTGTTTATGTTAACACAGTACACCTCAAATGCAGGAATGGTACCCAATGAGAGCCATATGCTAAGATGCTAAATGTATGGATCTGCTAGTTGTTTTCATAGGAATACAGTGGTCACCACCGTTTAGGTGGTGCTGCTAAAGCACAAAGGTGAGATGGGATTGGGCCATGATGAAAAGGAATGTGTCATATGAGCCCCACCATGTGATTTTTGTCAATAGACCCCAGATTGATTGGTAATTCAGTCTTGAGTTCACCTCCTGATCTGGTACAGAATTGTTTGTCTTGACTTTATGAACAAAGACAAGGAAACAAGGAAATGTTTTATAATTTATTAAGTTTTACATGTGTGGTTCAGCTGTCGGCACAAGCTGGTTTCAATTTGTAAATTTGAATATAAATGTTTAAATTTGTCTGTCTGATGGTGGAAATATCACACAGATATCATGTTTGTTCTTTGTAGTCTGTCACACATGCTTACAGGTAGTTACAAAAACCAAAGTATGGTTGCATGATTGAGGCAAAATGAATATTTGTCTTTTCTGCGTCTTTTTGTTTTTTAATATAATCCTGCAGTGTCTTGGTCATAGTTCAGTTAAGTCAGGCTGCTGACAGCATTGTCACACTGGTAGTTTCACTCTAGCTTTTGCACATTCCCGCTACAGCCATGCAGTTTTCACCAGGCAGAACTCAGCAAATGCCTGAGACTAGAGCAGAGAGTTTCACTACCAGATGATGTGACAATGGCTCTGATCATTTCAAACCACGTCCGGCAGCCCACTAGTGGTGCCACTTAGTCTGTTATCAACATTTGTTGTAGTATAGTAAAAAAAAAAGGTACGGTATTTGTATAAGCTGATGCAGTTCTCATGAAAAGTTTATTTTACCTCACTCTTGTGTTCATAGACATTTAGGTCAGGCCCACACCTTTATTGTAAGATGCCAAGGAATGCATCCGACTTGTACCAGCTCAGTACAGTTAGAGACCTCTGTGAGACAAAAGTAAACCTTGCAGTCTGTTCTGTGATATGATTTGAAGGAAATGCCCTTAAGTGAGACAGCTTCTTGTTTTTCCCCTCTGCTGGACATACATGGTTTCCATGGCTCCCCTTAACAGCAGGCCTAGAGGGCAAAGGTTTTTTTAGATTGTTCAATAGATGGAGCGCAGTCAGCTTATGTCTACTTTTATCAATTGCTGCAATAGTCATCAATAGATCTGCTGTTGTCATAAATTCCTATTTCCATACTGTCATATTAACCTCAACACATTTTTTTATTTTGTTATTTGCCATTTACTCGTTTTTCTAACATGCCATAACAAATGATTGATAGAAACATTAAGTAGCTATTTACAGATTGACTTCTTAACTCTGTGTCCTGATGTGGCGATGTGAAGACAATGAGTCCACTGTCTGTGGTGAGTGGAGGGTTGCTGTTGAATGATTGGAAAACTTTGTTGAGAGATAAGGGAGTTGGAGGAGGGGATGAATGCTCTTTCCAACACCACTCCCCCAACCACCCGGTCAGTGT
The DNA here is from genome assembly GCA_016785345.1 of Trinectes maculatus. Taxonomy (NCBI): domain Eukaryota; kingdom Metazoa; phylum Chordata; class Actinopteri; order Pleuronectiformes; family Achiridae; genus Trinectes; species Trinectes maculatus. Next base: position 220,290 of record JAFBJQ010000435.1, read on the forward strand.
TTTGAGAGGTCACCCTGCTCATGGGAATAGTTCTTTGTTTAGCCAGGCCAGTGGTCAGTCGACTATCCTGCAGCCTGTGTGGACCAGCAGCACATCTGCCAACCAGCAAGTGATTGATGCATGAGGTCTTTCAGCTTTGCATTCTTCTCCTTCTTGCTTATCAGCCCCTTTTTTCCCAGAGCCTTTTATTAATCTTCAGTGGTGTCATGTTAAATTATAAAGGACACATTACAAAATTAAGGAGTTGTCTTTATTAGGAGTTTTTGGATGAGTAAATTTGTAATGATCTTATTTTGGTATAATCATGTGGTCATTCTAATGCACAAAAATGGGACCCATGAGTGCATGTAAAACTTCTGAGGGTTTTAGTAATCCAGTCTGAAAATCCAGTTTTTATTGGCCTCCTGATACATAAGGCCATTAATTTAACATGCTGCCTGCAGGATCAGGGAGGGATGATCAATTTTAACGTCTCCCCTTAAAGACAGCACCCTGGGGGGTGGGCTGCATTAGGGATGGTTGGGGGACATCACTGCCATCGGCACATATATTCGTAATAAGATACCAACACAGAAAGTTTTTGGGTTTTTAGCATATATGGGTTTGATGTGCCCTGTTTATCTATTTATTATCAATTTATTGATTGTATATCTTTTCAAGTGTTTACATCTATTTCTATTGACTATATGTCATCTTGCCTTTAAATAGCGTGCAGGTAAGGTATGCTGTGTAACGTGCTCTGGCTCAGAAACTGACCACAGTAACCAGAGGAGAGAGGGCTGAACTAATTCCTGGTATTTGTAAGGGAACTTTTGTTTTGGCCTGACCTGTCCACTGACCTTCAGTTTGTTGAGCTGCTGGCATCAGCAGGCCCATCTGTTACAAGCTGAATGGAGGCAAATACAGCTTAGCCCCCCAGATTCTGTTTGGTCCATAGGTACTGAAAAGGTACTGAAATGAACTGAGAGGGCATATGGACAGACTCATGTTTGTATAGTTTAAGTTATGAATTTGGAAATCTGCTCTCCCCTCAGGTCAACCATGCAGTCAGTTTTAACTTATGCATTATGTGTGTTAATTATACCAAGTCAAAAAGAGACGATTTTAATTCATCATACTCTGATCAGTTCTCTCAGTGTTGAAATGTCCTACAGCAGCTGAATTGCATGTATTGTTTTAGTTGTTGTAGCAGCAGCAACTGGCAGATGTCATTGATAGAGCAGAGAAAGATATTATGACAAAACATCATTTGAAACAGCTGGAAGATGTTGTGAGAGATTTCTAGGCAGTTTCTGGTTTAGGGTGGTCATGCAGAGCCCTGCCAGAGTTGGGTGCTAGCCAGGATTTGTGGAGGTCAGAGGTGAGAGGTGAGATGGCAAGAAAGGGCAGATGGCCTGAACTGTTTCCTAAATGCTTTTGGAGAAAAGGCTGTGGGGTTTATTCTGAGCATAAGCGTGTTAGAGATATAACGTAAAGTAAAGCAAAACTAAACGCTGAAAAAGAGATAGAACGTAAAGTAAAGCAAAACTAAACGCTGAAAACACTTTTCTTTACTAACACACTAGTAATAGGTGGCTGAATAAGTAAATTGGTAGAATTAAAGTTAAATCACAAAATGGTTGGTGTGTGTCCCCATCAAACGTCCTCAGTAAACAGCATCTCATAAACTAGAGGGTCAGCCTCGTAATTTCAGATGGGAGGGCTCTGGCCAGTGCTAATTATAGATTATCTTAGTAGTTTATCAATAATCAATGATTATACCACTGTTTGTCAATCCAGCATTATTTGACTCAACAGAATAGCGAAGCAGGGAGGCCGAGGATCGGTGAAGCTCATCTCTCATGCCCTGTGGTCATATCACTTCAGCATATTAATGGATGTTTTTAAGAGCCTGTGTTAACGGGGGTTAGGAGTGTGTGGATGAGGGCTCTCGTTCTACTGCTGAAAGGGGTAACTGCTCACGACTAATTTGATTAAATGTGTCCACAGTGAAAAGATCTGATCCAGACTGCGGTTTGTTTGACGCTTAATGAGAATAATGTTAGTCACAGAGATGTTAGTTTCCCTCACTGTGTGGAAAACAGAAGTGTATAAAACAAGGTTAAAACATAATTTTATAATCAGTTATTTAAAATGAGAACTATTTGAAGCCAGGATGCTGTTAGTCTTGTAAATGTCCTAAATGTCATTTTTCACGTAGTATTTTTTTTTTTACCTGTCAGAAATCAACTGCTGTTTAGTACTAGAACACCTGGCAACGCTGCCTGTACACAGTCATCCATCACTGCCCTCATAAACACTACTGTGTATTTATGACAGTGCAGGGATTTCTTGTAGACTTTTCTCGAAAGCACCGGCTACAACAACATGTTGTAGAAAAATATACTGACAAGGATGTTCATATCCAGTACAGTTCAAAGACATTGGCCAAGTCACAGACAGATGTTACGTTTGTTCATGTTTACTTTTTCCCTTTCACATTTTTCACGATATCAGATAATGAACTTTCCATTTATCCATGTTAAGGTTGTCTACCTGTGAGTACATCGGTTTGTCAATCATGCAGGATCTTTGGCCATTTTATGTATGTTTGCTTTTATAGTATGTTTTTATGTCAAATGCTATCTTCATGCCATGTTTTATGCTCCTCTGTTTCTCCTCCAATGAGTGATGATGAATCACTGTAGCAGAAAGCAGACTAGATGTGCAGATGTTAGGATTTTCGAATGTTAGATAGCATCAGTGCGTTAATTTCCTCTATGCATAAAAGGTGATAGTTTCATCCTGAAAGCCAGTGTCTCGAAGTATACTAACATTTGAAATTACTGAGTTTGGTTAAATTAATAGTTAGACACCTTTTTTTCTGGTCTGCTGGAAAAAATCAATTTGTTCATCTCTGTCTCTGAGTGATAAGAAATATTGGTGATAATAGATTCAAATTCAGATTGCTGCGACTCAAACCGTGTTGTCACACTGTGTTGTCTTTTTTTGTTTAGTTATTCTCAGTAGTTCTGAAAAGCAGTGCAATTGATTTCTTTTAACAAGTGATTGATTTCAGGCTTCTGAAGCTTTTGAGCTCGAGGGGGGGGGCCAACAGTGTGTGACCTTTATGGCTTTTAGGCTTTTATGGCCAGGGAGGAATCACTGTCACGGAGAGTGTTTATTAAAAAATGACTTAAAGCAACTTAAATCATTACAAAATACATACACTTCTGTCGGCTGTTGGGTTCACGCTTAAAGTCCTTGTCACTCAAGTTTGGGCCTCATTTGTTTGTACTCATCTGGTGGCGGACAACAGCTCAGTTTCAGGGAAACCCTATCTATGCAGGATGTAGCTGTTCCACTCTAGTCATCACCTTCTTGCAGCACTCAGCAGGACTGTAGCTTTAGGTAATAGGCATCTGTCCTCTGACGTCCACTGGTTCTGACTGAGATGGATGGATGTCTGAAATTCGTCAATATGTTTGTAAACAGAGAACGGTAATTCAGAAACATCATTGGTAAAAGAGATAATAGTCAAAAAATTTGTTTAAAAAATCAGTTAATAATGATTCAGTTCCGTGTTGATTTAGGATTTTCTTCCTGACGCTGATTCCCAGTCTTTTTAGCTTTAACATTTAAGGTGCTGTAGCAAAGCAAGGTTTGAAACAACAAATGGAGTGAAATACAACACCAGCTATCACAACAAAGAAATACCTCAAGGGAAAGGAGTCTCCTTTGACATTTTCTTGAAAAGACAACATGTTGGGAATAAAAGCGTGAATACTCTGCTTGTAGGGGAGAATTTCCTACAAATTGTGTGTTTTAGAATACGTCTTACATCTAGATCAATACTCCTCTAATTTAAATTCTTTTTAGTTCGACAACTGTGGTTGTGAGTCATTGAGACCAGTGGTGTAACACCACTGCAATACACAAAACACATATAAACATTTGACAAATATATTTCCATATATAAAATCCATCCATCCATCCATCCATCCATCCATTATCTATACCACAGGTGACACTGGACGAGAAGCAGGGTACGGCTTGCACAGGCCTTGTTACAATATTTTCTGAAATAAAATCTTGAATTTGTCTTGTTTTGCTGCAGGCATCTCTTCTTTTGCAATCCAGCCGATGTCTATAGTGGTGACTGAAGGCTCAGTCGCCAGATTTTCATGCAAAATCAGTGCCCATCCTCCACCCATCATCACCTGGGAGCTCAATCGGGTCACATTACCCCTTGCCTCTGAAAGGTATGTGCTGGTATTATTTTTTACAATATTTTTGCTCAAAAGCAGATTTTTTGAGTGTATGATTTGTAAGTGATGATAATACCTGTGCTATTTATGTTTCTTTCATCCAGAATCACAGTCCTGCCTAGTGGTGCTCTTCAGATACATGGGGTGCAACAGGCAGATGCTGGAAATTACCGATGCATCGCCACCAACATTGCCAGCCGCCGGCGAAGCACAGAGGCCACCCTTATTGTCACCCCAGGTATATCTCTTACCTCTCGTTTGATAAATGTATTCCGTAAAGACCACCAGTGCACAATTAGGAAATCTAACACAGTGGAGAAAATGTGCGCTGTAGATGTTTTCAAAAATTAAGGAAAAAAGTAAGAAATGATAAGATGTATTTTAATTCATTCAATGACATAAATTCGTTTGTTATACTGTTACATAACGTTTGTCGTTTGTTTGAAGGACCACATAGCATTTTCACTTAAATCTACAAAACCATATTCTCTAAATCTGTCTTCCTCTTCTCTTCATCTCTCTTTCTCTGCAGCTCCCACCCCCCAGCTTCCCCAGAGGCCGCGCATCATTGCTGGGCCACAGAATATTTCGGTGTCACTTCACCGGAGTGCCATCCTGGAGTGCATGGCCACAGGCAATCCCCGGCCCATCATCTCCTGGAGCCGAGCGGACAGCAAGTCTATTGATGTTTACAGCACTAAAGTGCTGGGAAATGGCAACCTCATTATCACAGACATCAAGCCCCAGCATGGTGGAGTCTATATGTGCAGAGCCACCACTCCCGGGACACGAAACTATACTGTCGCCTCAGCTAATGTCACCGTGTTAGGTAATGATACTCACTATACTCCGGTGTCTATGTGTGCTTGTACTATGTTGCCTACTGATAACTCATCATTCAGAAACAGCATGTGTATATAATTCTCACTCGTGTTGTTCTATCAAAGCACCACCTTCTTTGGTGGAGTGGCCAGAGAGCCTGACCCGTCCACGTGCTGGCACCGCCCGCTTTGTGTGCCAAGCTGAGGGAGTTCCAACACCTCAAATCACTTGGCTCAAGAATGGAGAGAAGGTTCACTCCAATGGTCGAATCAAGATGTACAACAGGTACTTGTTTTTCCACTTAATGAATCATTCCTGTAATTTAATGACATCCTGTTTTGATACTCGAATGCATGAATGCATGTATTTACTTTGTATAGGCATAACACAGGAGCCCTAAGTTCTTTAACCATGGGGAACTTATTTAACAGTCATTGTTGACCAGTTTAAAACGGTGTGAATAAATAATTAACAACTGTTCCTAGAGTAGAAAGGAAGCTGAATAATTTAAAGCACTGGAAATGGGTTTTTAGTGGGTTTCCCTATAATTTGCTCCTGCTCCTCATTCAACTGTCAGTACTTGTTAAAGGTAATTATAGGAAGAGTACATCTTGGTCAAAGAGCCACAGGATGAAGCTATCTGTGTTTGTGTGTCTTCCGCAGCAAACTTGTAATCAACCAGATCATACCTGAAGATGATGCCATCTATCAGTGCCAGGCAGAGAACCAGCAGGGATCAGTTCTCTCAGTGGCAAGGCTCATCGTGGTGATGTCAGAGGACCGACCCAGTGCACCCAGAAACATCCGAGCGGACACAGTGTCAAGCTCTGCCATCCTTTTGGCTTGGGAGAGGCCTCTGTACAACTGTGATAAAGTTATTGCTTACTCAGTACACTACATGAAGGCTGAAGGTGAGTAGTGTGTAAACAAACAAGTAAGCTTTTTTGTTGTTGTTTGTTGGACAAATAATAGCAACAAGTAACTCAATAAAGTTTTTTTCCTCATCATGAACATTGCAGGAAATTAAACTTTGCTTCCTGTCTACATAGTCTAACGTACATGCTAACCATGTGGGGGTCAATGCTGTGCTGGTGGGTGAAAAAAAAGTTTTTGAAACAAGTTTTTTTTTTCTTGACATACAGAAGTTAATTGTCTATAGACCACAGCCCTGTGGAGATTCAAGATGCAGGTCCCTTCCTGGGCTTCTAAAATTCAGGATGTGAACAAAACCATTCACAAAAAAGCACAAGAGTTTTAGTGTGGAAGGAGAAAAGCCTGAAAGCCTGTCAACATTCCTCTCGCTGCTGACAAGAGTCACATCCAAATAATACAATGTGTTTAGAAAGAAAACACTTAAGCTTGTGCAGTGCTTGCATTCATACACTTAATTATAATGCCACTGACTTCCATTGGGGAGGTGAGATGGTACAGAATTCACCTAGAAAAAGGAAACACCTGCTAGACTTTACTTGGGATAAGGAGGTCACAATAAAAGGAGCAAGTTGAACAAACTCCCTTTTTTACTCTCAAATAACTGGCATCTCTCAAGGATTTCTCTCCACTTGATTTCCATCTAGTGACACAATTTCCATGGCCCCATTCACAAAGAGTAGCTGTTTATCGACATTGACAAAGTATCCAATGGTACACTCTTCACCTGAGGTTGCAGACAGAAAGGTTTGGAAATGAATGGATGCTCTTACAAAAGGAGGAACTAATTAGCCCATGTGATGGAGTGTCCTAAAGTCTGCATTCTGTGAGGGAAGTGCGAGAGTATGAAGTGGGTGGGCAGAAAAGCAGACTTTGTTACACGTTTCAGGGAGGCCTGATAATGCATTCGGACTTTTGTGTTTTCCTCTAAGTACCTTGTTTACCACGTTAAAAAAATTATTTAGCGTTATATGGAGTTATTTTTTGCTAAATTTTAAGTAAATATTGCAGGTTGTGAAGATTTTGTAAGAAAGAAGAGAGAAAGAATTGGAACTAGAGGCAAAATTGTTCCATGTTACAAAATAAGACAAGTGCATATGTTCACTTAATTTTAAGATTTTTTTAAATGGGGTTATCACGAGAAAAAATTGCTTTTTTCCAACATGTACTGGTCATTTTGGATGTTTAAAATACATTTTCAAAGATTCAAGTGTTATTACCTTATTGTCAATTACCAGGATTGAACAATGAGGAATATCAAGTCGTCATTGGAAACGATACAACTCGCTACATTATTGATGACCTGGAACCAGCTCGCAACTACACGTTCTATGTTGTGGCCTACATGCCCATGGGAGCCAGTCGAATGTCGGACAACGTGTTCCAACACACGCTGGAGGATGGTGAGACTCAAATTAATTTAAGATCATATACATTAAAGTAAAATCCAAAGTAAATCCAAAATCAAATACAATGTGCTGGTGGGGTCATTGATCTCAGGGGGAGCTCACAGAATGTTTCTTTATAAGATGTTTTAGTTGTAGTGATTGAGCTTTGTTGTTGACACACAAAACAATTGAATGAATCGTGTTCAGAGTGTGTGTACGTGTGTGTGTGCACAGCCTCATGTGTATGTAAACTATCTGTGTCTGTATGTACCATGCCCCTGGAGTGTTTTTGAATTCCAGGCAAACCTCATTTGTTCACGGTCTTGGCCTGTGGGTCAAAGGCTGCCATGTGTCTGATCTACACGTCTGAAGTTATTAAATGGTATTCATAGTCTTCTGTGTACAGAGGGCAAGCCTGAGGTCACCTTAAGTCACAGGGACTTTCACATTGATATATACACTTTGAAACAGGATATGTGGCTGTATCATATCATGTTATTCATATAATGACTGGTTTCACTACAAAGTGAAGCCACGATGACTTAATTTATCCTCCAATTGTGGAGTCAGTTTACATTTGGAAGTGCAATATGTATAAAGTCGTGTATCGGTATACATTTGTAATTTTGTATTGCAGTATATCACAGTATTATTGATATTCTGTCCTATTCGATACATAACAAGGCAGAGTAATTAATCATGAAACCTGGACCATGACTCACAGTAACCTAATACAGCCAGTGATATTAGTTTCAAAACCTGTTATTTAGAATGTTTTTATGTGAACGTAATTTCACATAAAAATGTACGTAATTTGGTGGGTGATCATTATAGTCTTTATTGCATGATAGAGGATATATATATAATATCCCCCGTGTTTTGTCTGTCTGCAGTTCCTCTCCGTGCCCCTGAGCTCAGCCTCACCAGCCGCAGCCCTACGGACATCCAGGTGTCTTGGCAGCCTCTCCCAGACAAACTGAGTCGTGGCCGAGTCTCTGCCTATCGTTTATCTTATCGCACCAGTGCTGAGAGTACAGTCTCGCAAATTGAGCTACCTGGAGAGAAGACCCATCATCTCCTGGAAAACCTGCAGCCTGACACTATCTACCTCCTGCGTATTGTTGCCGCCACCAGCGTAGGGTGGGGTGAGCAGTCTGCCTGGACGTCCCACCGCACTCCAAAGGCATCCAGCGCACGAGGTACGAGGAAGAGTTGATTTGATTTCTGAAATATAAGCATGAAACTAGTAGGATAAAGTCAAAATTGAAGGTACACTGAAGACACATTTGACCCAAAACGCTGAATTCTCACCCAAGTCCTCAGTTTAACGAAAGAGGCAGAGCAAAGTGAGGATCTTGCTCGAATAATCTTGTTAAGGCATTGCATTTGTTACTCTGTGACCTTTGCCTTCCACTGTCAGTAACACTGGACAGGCTTCAGTCATGGGTCATAAAGAGAACGACTCAGGCCTCCGGGTGGGAAAGAGTATATGGCTGTTAGGAGCTACATCTGAAGCTTTGAGGTGGGGAATGGGGGGCGAGGGGTTGTTTTTTCCTACCCTTCTCTATTGCCCCCCTATCTCCAATTTGAAATCAAACAACTGTCTTTCCTATCGGCAAACTTCATTCTCCTCATTACTCAAATCAAATGTGTGAAACTGCCTCCTTAATTGTTGGTGTGGTTGTTTCTGGTCTGTGTTGAGTGTCAAACAGCTGGTGTGGCATCTTATGGTAGTTTCACTTTTCAGAGAAAAAGCTTGTCAAGAGCCTCCTCTGTCTGCCAGATAAACACTGGGCACATAAACAGAAGACAGGTTACAGTTTTCTAAAACCACGTTGCTTCTATCTGGAAAAATTCATTTGTGTGGTATAAATGACAATGACAATTAGAATTTGCTCTTGCACAGTATAAAAATTAGAGAAAACTTTGAAAAAACATAACGTTTTGCGTAATCTTTTTCCCTACAGTTCCACTGGCTCCTGAGCTGCATTTGGAGCCTTTGAACTGCACCACTATTTTGGCGCAATGGCAGTTAACAACCAGAGACTCTGCTGGCGTTATAGGCTACAAACTCTACTATCATGAGGAAAGCCAGCCTGAGAATACCCCAGTTCAGCTGCGGGCCTCGGATAAAAGACACGCCATCGGAGGCCTTGGTGAGTTTTCTTTTTTGAGATCATTTGAGGTACCTCCTGCCTGGTACGTTTGTTTTCTTGTGAATACTCTTTGATCACTATTACTCAACAACATGTAACAGAAGCTTCATACTAAAGCTGCAGATTTCTGGTCTAAATCAAGTGTGGAGTTTGCACAATTAATGGCTTTGCTTGCATAAATGTATACATTTTATTTATGTTGTTCCTAGTGTTTAGAGAATATAATGTGTTAGCCAGGTACAAAAAAGAGAAAAAGAAAAAGTCCTTTATGAGCATGTAATTGTTCCTAACTTCACATATTTGTATTTTGTGTCAAAGTGGATAATAATATATTATCCAAGTTAAAAAGATTTTTTTAGGTTATTTGTGCATTTGTGCATTAATTGTCGGCCAAGCTCATGAGTGATTAATTGGCCTAAGTCTTGTCATGTGTCAAGCAGAGGTTCATGAAGCAGGGAACAGAGCGGCACTACATCCCACTTCCATGACCTCTCAACCTCTGTAAGGGGTTTCAGTGTGTGTATGTGTATGTGTATGTGTGTGTCTTTTCAGCAGCTGCTGGATGGTGTTTGGGGATATCTCAGCTCTTCTGGCCTTTAGGTCAGATTCATTTCAGCTTTTTTATTTTGGGGGGAAGGGAGGCTCAGGCCATTGCAGTGGACAACTGACCATCTGTGGCCAGAGGGGGTCAACCAGGTGGTCAGCAGCTGACTTGTAAATCAGGAACCTCAGTGTTGGAACAGGATCAGAAAGAGAGAAAGAAAGACAAGGGGGGACGCTAAATTACTATAGGTGTTAAATCAAACTCCTGCAGGCATTTAGATAGATCTTTAGTTCTCTGTTTTATGTTCAGGTGAACGCTAATGTTACAAAACACAAAACCTGTGACTACTTCTGTTTCTACTGGTATTATAGACATGACACGTCCTGTTATCTTTTCTGATGTTATTTAAAGTTGTTGTCATTGTGGTTTGTATCAGTATGGATTCAATTTAAGTTCAGTATTTAAAAGTAGACTAAGTGTTTTTTTCCCCCGTTGGCTTCCGATCAGATTGCTCTAAATATTGAATAAAGGTTCTGGGAGGAAGAGGTAGGTGCAGCCACTGCTGAAGATAAATATTAAGCCAATCAGTAAGATTAGCATAAAAAAAAACGAAAATAGTGCTTTAGCTGAATAAAAAGAATTATCTTTTTGTTCCTCTTTCCTAAAGGAGCTTTGCAGGGCTGTGTTTTGAAGAGAGGGAAGCTGCTTTGTGCTGATTTACTATGTGTTTTATGACTGCTTTGAGCGGTGTTGCTGGAGGAGCAGCGACATCAAAGCCTCTTATTGTGTTCAGCTTTGAAAGCCACAAAGACAGTTTATTAGCCACGACTTTAAGGAAATACAGCCTCTCACCAACTGAGCTGTAAGCCAAACAATGTGAGTGTCTTGTGAGCTCACTGTCTTGCAATTGTGTGATTTCTTTCTCCTAAATTAGCTGCAGCACTGTGCAAGAGGACAGAGGTGTAAGTGAAGCATCTGACCTTATGTGTGGCAACATATCCCGCACCACAGAAAGCCTGTCTGTGCTGTGTCGAATCCAATCAGTTAGCTTTAACATCAGTAACTGATAACTGCTCCCTCCTTCAAGACAGAACTTTTTGATATTATTGTAACTGCACAATTCAGTTAAAAGCAATAGACATCCGTTGATATAGTTTAAACGCATTTAAGGGAATGTGTTTTTATCTTACAATGACATAAAATCAAACTTTAGATAATTATATGTTAGTCTACATCCCCACAACAAGAGAATATGATGGAGCTGTACATGCTGCAGTGCAAGAGAACAGATTTTGTGTCCTCGGGACTGCCAGACGCTGAATGTGATTTTTTTCTTTCACCAGCTGATCCCTGCAAAATAGATCCACTTGTACTGTAAATTACATTTCCAATAATCGTTGTGATGTTTTACATAGCAGCCATTCCTTCTTTGCCAGTAACATTGATTCCTAGTCTATGAGCTGTGGCAAAACTGGATACTGTGGATTCAGCTCTGTGTACAGCTGCAGGAGATGGTCTGTGCAGGCTGGTAAATTGTCACTTATGATGAACCAAGTGATTGAAAGCTCTTCCTGGAAGACAGGAATGTGTGTGAGAGGCTCCAGTTGGGTATAAATGACACAGTGATGTGACCTTTTCTTGCATGTGTTTTCTCTGCTTGGTGTACTAGAAAACCATTAAATCATAATCGGGGGTTGAAATACCTTTCATACCTGTTGGCACCAGACAGCAGCATGTGCACAACTGTAGATTTGTCTCACAGCTGCAGGCCAGCTTACATCTTCTCAATCCCTTCATTAAATTTCATGAGTCAAAGTGTGGCATGAAACTAGATTTGGGTTCTGCATTATTTTAAATAGTAGTTTTGTGTGTGTGTTGATGTGTATGAGTAGGGGCGAAAGAGAGAGGGAGGGAGGGAGAAGTAGAGTAGGGGGAGGAGAGAGATGATAGATGCTGGTGTGAGGGTTCATACAGGAGTTGACATTTATGGCCCCTGTTCAGGCCTGGCTTGCTGCGGCCTGGGGGGCCTTTCACAGCGCTGAACAAAACCAACAGGATCTGCATTTTGGTTGTTAAAAATGGGGTGACCACAAATGGCTCAAAAATGCCCTTTAATACAACAACATAATTTATGGGAGTAAGGACATGTGAGAATTATCCCAGTGGGAAAGACAGGAAAGCGTCTTAAGGAATGCCATTTAAAGCAGAATGCAGTCTGCTAATATATCCAATATATACCGATGCAACTACATCGGGTAGTTCTGAAAGGTTGTTTGAAATGTTATTGACTACAATTTTAATAAATAAAGAATAGTTTTTTGATCTTATCATAAACAGCAGAGATTTCCTGATATAATGTGAGGATTCACTGTTTTTGTCTGTTTTGTATTAATGTAACATGAATCTCATTTGGTTTGGGACTAATGAAGAAAAAGAAACTTTTCTTGTCTTTTAGAATTTGCACATTTGTATATTTAATTTATAATCAAAGAAAGGTATATTTTAGGTGCAGTAATTGATGAATCATCATAATTAATTTGTTAGCTCTGGTGCCCTTAAGTAGCGTATGTATGTTATAGACTATGTTTTGATCGATATAGACGATAGATAATTAACATTTTGGTTGTTTTCCTATTTAGCTGTCACTTGTGCACACCACATGTTATAATAGTTATATTGTTGTTGAAAGCTTCAGGTGTCTGCTCCACCGTTGGTGACAAACAGACCTGTCCACTCCATTTTCTCTTATCAGGACAGGTTGCCACCCATTAAGTGTTTTTTTTTTAACTCTTGATGCTTCCCTGTTTTTCCACTCACTTCCTCTGCTTGACCCTCCCCCCATTAGCCAGAGCCCAGTAACCCCTCCTTTTGCAGGATTTAGCTTGCCAAGATTCCATGTCAAAGGTCGTGGCCCAGATGTCACAGCTTCCCCCCTCTCTGAGCTCCTCTCTCGCATAATTACGGCAGGCCCATTGTATTGTGGGGCTGGGTAGAGGTACACACTACATGCCTCCTCCTTTGTAGAGGTGGACAGCACAGAAACTCTGGGTAACAAAGTGAACATTGAGCTACTTTTGCAGACTTTCTGATTGTATTTTTCTATTGCAAAAGAAATAGAAATATGTAAAAACTTGTTTTGATGCAGATCATCCCCCTGTTTAACATTGACATTTATCTGCTATGCAAAAATAGTTCTGCCAGCAACTCATAATACAGTTAAAATTAGTAAATTGCATGTTGACATTTTTTTACTTGTTACTGCCATTGCACACAGTTGGTTGTAGGCAGTGAATGCAAAAATGCAGAAACCGAATGCAAAAAAAGTGGCTCATCTCGTATTCCCCACCCATGACCCCAGATTCCTTCAAAGTTTTATCTCTGCCTGACCTGCTGGCCCTGGTCTGGCTCCAGTGAAACTCCTCCGGGCTGCATGGGGGTGGAAGTAGCTTGACTTCACCCCTCCTAAACTTCTTTAACCTCTGTGGACACAGATTCATCTCCTGTGGTCTCCCTCTTCACCCAGCCACCTCACACTTTAAAAGAAGTTTATTTGTTGGTGTGTTACCTTTGGTAAAGTAGTCTTTGCTGACCAGTAAGCAGAAGCAGTTTAGCGTTTACACTCAATATGTTCGGCTTTTATTACGTTAGCCATTTTCATGACACATTTCATGTTTTAAGACTTTCTGAAGACTGAATTTCTTTTATTGGATATTTGAGTTGACAGATTTGAGTCAAAATATTGATAATTTATGCAACATTTTAATTGATCCCTCATCAAAACATTGTAAAGGGGAAAAGGGACATTTGGTCAGATGGCTTTTGTTCAGGAAAAGGGTCTTTAAGGTCACTTTAGAGCCTGCAACTGCTGCTGACCATCAGTGATGTCCTTCTCGGGGGATTTTGTCTGTCGATTTAACACCCAGATTCTGGTCCTAAATAGGAGTGGCCACTGACCACTGACCAGCAGGCTTGACTTGGGCTGGAGAAAGGTCCTACTTATTTGCAATGAAAAGACTTGGTGACAGGGTGATGGATGGAGGAGCTCTTGTGTTCTGCTGCCCCGAGTGCTGCGGAAACTGACCAAAGGACTTAAGGCACTGAGCATCTGTCACACTGCCTCACCTCTCGTTCCCACCACACCATCAAACTCGAAAAACCTCGCTGACCCCACACCCGCAGAGTTCACTTCTCTCTCACGTAAAACCCTGCTCCTTTTAGCCACAGATCCATTCTCATCTGGCACCGAGTTACGATCTATATTGATTTATTACACTTATTTCAAAGTGATGGTGAAAAAAATATCACTGGATATTACCTGGTGTCCAGATGTGACACATCACACATTGAAGACTGATGTATTTTACAGAAATAAGTAGTGTTGTTTCACACATTTTGGATTCTGTCTTTCTCTAAATGCAGATCCAAGGAAGAAATACCACGTTAAACTCCTGGCTTATAATTTCATTGGAGATGGCTACCAGGCAGACCAGACTATCAGCACCCCGGGATGTGTCTGTAAGTCTCACCTGAGTTAAAAAAAAAAAAAGATTAATTTTCACTGTGCACTTAGCATGATGGAGACATATGTATTTTATTTTTCTCAATGTGTGTCTCAGCTGTTCGAGATCGCCTGGTGCCCCCTCCACCTCCACCACACAATGTGTATGCCAAGACTAACAGTTCGACTGCAGTGTTTCTGAACTGGGGCCGACCAGCCTTCACTTCTAGCAACACAATCAACTACACTGTTCGCTGCAACCCTGTAGGCCTGCAGAACGCCTCACTGGTGCTCTACCTGCAGACGTGAGAATTTCTCTTTTATACATAGCTACTATTTATTCAAAACCATATCACACAATGTATTTTGGCTACTTGGTGAAATAATTCCACTGAAAGGTTATTATCATGCTCAAGCCATAATTGTTGCTCAAGCCATAATAGTTATTCCCTGTAATTATTATTTCAGCAGTGGTACTTACACCTTCCTCACATGTGCTGGGGAAATCTTATATTTTGCTTGTGCCTCTATGTTGTCTACATTACTGCTGATACAGCTCTATATCACCATCTGCTGGCCATTAATGAAGGGGCAGTTCACAACAAAACTCAAGTTAAGATAGGCTGGTGAATGCAATGAGGGTCCTGACAATATTTCAAAAGAGACACATCTGCTGACATTGCATTTTATCAGGGTTATACAGGTTTCGAATCAGCCGTTCCATTGTTTTCTTGCAGGAGTGAGCAGAGCCTCCTGGTGCGAGATCTGGAGCCCAATACCAAGTATGAATTTGCTATTCGCCTTCACATTGATCAGCTGTCCAGCCCCTGGAGCCCTGTGGTCTATCAGAGCACTTTGCCTGAAGGTGAGAACAAAACATTTAAATATATTTATTGTATATGCTCCAGATGAAATGTAAGGTACTGGAAGTTTTTCACATGCTTTTGAAAATGTAGACCATAGAATGAGATAGATTTGGGGCATACTTTGAAGTAATTTATTTTTAAATAATTTTATAATCAGTCATTAAAAGATTTTATGCATGTAATATTTATGATATTCCTTTTAATCCATCCATGCACAGCTCCCATGCTACCCCCTTCCAATGTGAAAGTCACTCTGATCGAGGAGGGTACAGCCCTGGTTTCGTGGAAGCCCCCGGATGAACCCAGCATAGCTGTGACACACTACACGATCCTGTACACCACCAGAAATGCATGGATCGCTGGGGAATGGCAGATACTGCACAGAGAAGGTAAGGAGGAGAGTTGAAAGACCAGTATGGAGCTTATACTTGTGTCCCAGAGCGGCGACTCACAAAGACCCTCTCCTGTCGTAGACAAATGGCCCATTGGAAATCAGTAACTCATTCCACCGTCCACTCCATGTCCCTGTTCTTTGTGAAAGTTGCCATGTCTGGTCAACCTCAGTTATTGACCCTTTTTCACACAAACATAACAGATTACCATCAACATGCATCAGTGTTGGATTTAATTCCATCTTTTCAATTGTTTATCTGTTTTGATCCAGTGTTAGTTTAATAAATACGGATAAATGTATCACTAATTACCTGTGTAAATTTGAGTAAAGTATGCGCCCGACAGATTCTTAGCTTGTCTCTTTGACTCTTGTAGAATTCATATCAGAATATATTGAATTTGTTTTATATCAATAGAGAAACACCACAAATTATGCATACAGGGGGTCCTCGAGTTACGACGGAGATCCGTTCCCGAGAATGTGTCGTAACCGAATTTCGACGTAAGTCGGAACATACATTCATATGTAAGGTAGATACTAAGTTGTGCCACTAGATGTCGCTATAACACCACCCTAAAATAAGAGTTTACTGTGGTGAATTGCCTTTTGTCCCTCTTGACACACCGTAGGGGTTGATATCGCGAGTGTAATGAGCATTTCCTTTAGATTTCTGATATCAACCTTGTAGACCCTGTGTTGTGAATAAACCTACGGTATTGCCACGATCACGAACCCCTCTGTGTCCGTGTGCATCTCCTTACCGGCTGCCGCTGCACCCCCCGCCAGCCGTCCATTTCACATAAGTAAACACAACGCAGAGTAGCCTAGCTGTGGAGGTGGCGGAGAGCCGGCACCAACTAGTTCCCGTGCGAAGTCTGTACGCATTTACTGGGCAAACCGCTTAAGCCGAAACAAGGAAGTTCATGGGAGATGTGTCGTAACCACAAAAATGTCGTATCTCGAGACCGTCGTAACACGAGGACCCTCTGTACTCGAAATTAAGGTCAAACTCACTCTCTTAGAAATTAGCATTAGTGTTTGTAAAACTGTTGTTGTATCTGCTTTGTGAGTCAGTTCTGTTGTCTTTTTTCTTCCTCTGCCACTGGTGAGGGGGGTCAAAAGTGAATCTGCTCACAAAGTCCACTCAAATCACCCAACCCCCCCCCCCTCACATGTTTGAGCTGCTTATTTTGATTAAACACCAGTAAATAGGGTTTAGATGATAGGTTTCAACAGTACATTTTACAATGTGCCATTAATACCAGATTTAAATCCTGTCAACAGGTACTATCACCATGGCACTGCTGGAAAACTTAAAGCCTGGTCAGGTTTACCTGGTGAAAGTTTCTGCATCCAACGACATGGGAGATGGACCATTTTCCAACACAGCAGAGCTAACAGTATGGTCAGATCAGTCCTCTGACCCCCGGCACTCAACAGGTCAGTGCATTCTCCAGGTTCACATTGTCCTGACAAGTAAAATGTGGCAGCCACAAGGTATTTCGTAATCTCACAGGGTTCATTTTATCCTTCACAGCATTTTCTAATGGCTTCTACCACCTGGACCAAAAATCAATGACAGGGATAACCGTGGGAGTCTGCATCGCACTGATTTGCATCATGATCTGCGCTTTTATCATCGTCTGCAGAGGCAAAAACAGGTACTTAGAACGTTTGGACATGGCAAAAGCCATGATTATTTGTGTATTTTATGTCTGAGGTGACACCATATTTGTTTCCCCTCAGGAAATTTTCAACTGTTAAAACACACAGAGGAGCAATGAACACATCTGCCTCGGCTGCGGGACAGTTGGGCTCGGAAGGACAAGATGAGATTGCTAATGTGACTGTGCCAATGATGAGTCAAAACCATTTCATTGATACAAAAGTAAGTAAATAATGCTAGTTTAAAGAATCCATTAACCATAATATCAATAATTTAGTATTGTCATCATTAGAATTTGGCATTGTATAGACAAAAGAAAATGTAGTTGAAAGAGAAAACAGCCTACTGCAAGTCATATCACTCTAGAATTGGAAGAATGATTCCCTTTTCATTTTTTCACTTGCAGGGTGGAACAGATCTTATTATCAATTGTCTTGGTCCTGTCCAGCCCAGTGCTGAGAAGAAAAACAGATGGTTTTCCTTCAGCAATAATGTGAAAAAGGACAGTAAAGGAGCACAGGTGAGCGTACATAATGATGTGTCCCGCTTGTTAAACTGTCACCTCTGGTTCTCTCCGGTACACAGATAACTGGAAAAACACTTTCTTTGTGCTGCAGAATATGAGACACGGCGCTGTCTCCTACCAACCAGGTACCACGGTGTTGACCTTTGAGGAGGAGTTGTCTATTTCTCCAGACCAGCCCGGCACCATTCAGGCCCTGCTTGGTCACCCTGGTGACACAGAGGGATCTTCAAGCAGCGAAGGCAGCCAGGCAACCAGTGATTCAGGTCGCTACTCTCATGACGAGACGGAGATGACCAACCTGTCATCTGGTGCTAGCAGCCGGCCGCCGTCTCTGACAGCGGAGGACTGTGGAGGCTCAAACTGCAGTAGCCCTGATGAAGAACCAAATGAGCTGTCGGAGGAGAGTCACACTGATCTCAAATCAATGGAGCCTGTTCAGGAAGGCTGCTGTCACCGCGAGGCCCAGAGCTGTTCTCAACCTGCACTTTCTCTCTGTGTGTGAGTTTGTGTGTTTGATGTGTATGGATGTATGTGTGGGTGTGAAGGCAGTGGTTCACTTTTTGTTCATTTACACTCCATAGCAGAAACGTCAAAGGAATAGATTGGCTATTAGGGACATGTCCTTATTCACTGCCCGACGAAAGATCTTTACCACTTGACCTAATCTGTTATGTGTGAGGCTACAGCCAACTCCTGGTTAGCTTATCATAGCATGAAGACAGGAAACAAGGAGAAACAGCTCACCTGTCTCTGTATGAAGATAACAACATGTTCAGGCTTATGGGGGGTTATGCTGGTTAGTGTTTATGGCTATTGTCTGTCTTTATGTTAAATGAAGCTAATTGACTGCCTCCAGTAGTTTCATTTTAAACAGAGATGAGAGTGTTATTAATCTTCTCATCTTACTCTTATCATACTCTTATCATATCATCTTACTCTTATCATCTTATCAGGAGAGTGGGAGGACAGGCGGGATGCAGCAAGCCACTTAACTAAAGTCCCTTTCTGTTTTAAGAAATAAAACACCACAGTCCTGAATGTCAGTGTGAAAGTACTGTAAGCATGAGAGAGAAAGATGTAAAGAAAGAAAGAGAGAGACTTTTTCCTAAACCTTCATCCTCTTTTGTTCACACAGCGACCAGTAAGCCAACAAAGGCTTTTCATACTTCTTGGTGTTGATGGTCATTTCTTATACGTCTGTCTTTTACCTTTTGATGCCTGTCCTTTTTTGTTATTCTCTCTTAATTTGTGCTTCAATGTGTTTCTAAAAAAAAGAAAAATCTCACCCACCATGAATGTTTGAAAAAAGATTGTCAAAGATATGAAAAAGTCACATTTCTGACATTATTTAAGAGAGTTTATCACTGGAGCGAAAAGGGAAAAGTGAGTCCTATTCGCTGATTATCTACCTCTGTTTACCTCTGGGTAAACTTTTCACTGTATATTTAATAACTACTTATACCTACGTTATGTGATGAGCTGCTTCAGTTGCATTACTTTTTATACTTCCTGATGACCTTTCTGATTGTCATCCACATTTCTCTTTTTCTCTTGCTTTGATTTGCTGGATGGTGGGGGCACTGCAACTTCTTCCTTTTGCTCCACCTCTTATGTGGGCCGAAGGATGTAAAACACAGTTTAATATTTATCTCCTCAGGTGTTGCTGAGGTCCAGAGCCAGTATTAATAAGATTTTTTTCATTATCAATTATTGAGTAATGGTATGAAAGAAATTATGAATGTCTGCTTTTGATTTGTTTGTCAGTGTGCAGCTGCCCTTGCTACTCCTGTTTTATACTACCTCATTTAAATTTTTATTTTAATGTCTAAATGTTTTCCTAAACTCAGGGGACAAGGTTTAGTACATTTGAAAAGTCATGTAGTGTTACATGGTGAACTGACAGGGTATCTTCTCAGTACTAAACTGTTGTAGTGTATAATTGCCTGCTAGAATATGCTATGAATGTATCTCTGATATCGTGTGCCAGTAGCTCAAAAGCAGTAGTTTCTCCTCAGGTCCGACAATGTCTGTTTTTACAACAGACCCTTTCATTTATTGACTTCTTCCTTTTTTGTTCATGTAAAGATTCATACCAGAAGTGCTTATTGTGATATGTCGGTACGAAAAGCTTTAAGATTGTCCTTAATGTGGATGGCATACCTCAGATGCTGAAACCAAAGCCTAATCTCACTGAGGGAGAGCTCCATCCACATGAGGATGCAAGACATGAAGAGTTGTTGTAGTTAAAGCAATGGAAGTGTTTAATCAGAGAGAAAAGTGAAGAATTTAATCAACATCTTTATTTTTGTTAGAAGATATGTACTACTGAGTACACTTGGTAGTTACCTTTGTTCCAAGTAGTATTTTTGCTTTGCTGTAGAGTAGATAAAGATTAGCACTTGTCTGCCAAGTAGTTTTGTATTATCAGCCAATGTGCAGCGGTGACTGTGACGCTATTACCCAAAGAGTTGTTTGCTATCTCTTTTTTTTAAGTCTCTCAACTAATCTCTGGCAGAAGGTTACTGAGGAAGGGTGGAGTCATCAGTACGCATTAAACCAAAGATCAAACGTGGCCTTGGAGATCAGTTGAGTTACTGCTCCTCAAACAAAGCCTTGCACATTAGTGGCCTTGACCTGTGACAGAACGAGTGTAGAGTTGTGGGTTAACACTCTAAGGAAGTGCCAGAGGGATTCACAGGCACTTAATGACGATGATGGAGTGACAATTAATAATCAGTCTTATGCACCAAATGATCCTGTTGCAGAGTTCCTCGAAAACTGTTGCTCACAGATGTCTGTACATTGTAGGTGAAATATAATAGGAGTTAAATATGGTATATTTTATTGATTAGTAGTCTGTGTTGCAACAGTGCAGCCCCGTGTACTTGTGCACCCACTGATTTTCACCCGATAAATGTGTGAAAAATATATAAAATTATTTAAATGAATAATGAAGTATTGAGATTAAAATGGTGGTTGTAAAACTGTTTTATGGCACGTGAGAGATTTCAGAAAGGTCATTGGGTGTACAAATATTTACACATTGCTGTGTTTTTAATCAGAGGATCATGTGGAGGATTCAATCAGGGGATGTTTTTGGAATGAAATGTGACACAATCAGTAAAACTTTCTTTTTTTTTAAATAGCAAACAATGTAAACCAAAGATTTACTTTTAAAGGTCACCGTTGCATATTGGCATGAGATCCTTTGTAAAGCATCCTACCTTTGTGTGAAATGTTGCCCGTTTAAACATTTTCTACATTTGCATATTACATGCTCTACGATAAGAAAGCAGGATGAAAATGTTACTCTTGTGTTTCTTAATCACCATTTATTTCCGCTAAATCAGGTTTGCTCTCTTTTTCTTTGAAGATAGATTTTTGATACAGTGGAGTTTTATTTGTCTTGAAAAGAAATATACACATTTACATTTAGAGGCTCAATCCAGAATCTGAACCCAGAACATTGTGCTCATGTAGTGCTGTGACCTTGTCTAACAGTGCAGCTGTTAATGTTTCCTGTAGTGAAAACTACTCACACAACTACTGGATTCAAACAGATTCTGTATTAAGCCTCTTACACAGGTACATTAGGAGCTACCTAAGGTTTATGTTTTTTTATTCTAATGATAGGTATAGATTAAATACACGAGGGTCATTATTGACTGTGTGACGAAGCTAACAAGGATGCAGAGATGAACCAGGATGCTGTCCTGTTGCTTTTCATTTCGTGTGTGCCATGTTTGAATTGTGTTCCTATCTAAGCATGTGAATTTAAAGGGATGAACCACAGTCTGGTCTGCATGTTCTCCCTGTTTGCAGTAATGATATGTTTAAATAATGTGTGGTGGAGCACTGTGGGTCATTTACAGTCAAACTCAGGGGGACCCACAGCTGCTCCTCCATGAAGATAAAGCAGGTGTCAAGTCTTGATGATTGAATGTACCTATTTGTAATTATTATGTTTTCTCTTTTGTTCTGTTTTGTTTTGTTTGTCTTTGTCTGCAAACGTATATGTTGTTTTTTTTTGCCAAAAAGTGTTTAGTTAGGAGATTTTAGACTGTTAATTATGAAAAACTATGATTCTCCGTTTGAATAATAAAGTACAAAACCTTGAAAAATAGACTGCCTTTTATCATTGATTTTTATGAAAAGTAGCTCAAATTGTATTGCAGTACAGTACAAGCCCCTTCTAAAGCTGCTAACACTTATTACTGAAATAAACAGTACAGTATCCATCCATTAACATGAATAATTGTTGATGTTTGTTGTGTGGTTTGTATTTGTATCTATCTTATACGCCAAGCTGAAATAGACATAATGTTTTTATTTTTGATGACAGATGAGTTTCTACACAAGCATCAGATAACAAAAGTCATTGTACAAGGTGTATTTATAGACACTCAACCCCAAACTACCGGTCGAACCACATAGCTGAACCACATAACGAAAACTTATTTTTCCATCACCATAGCGCTGTGTTGACAAGGAAAAACCAGAACAATGACAACCACGTGTTTTCTGTCCTGATACTGATGACAATGTGGTGCTGAAGTGTCAAAAGATTAAGTATCTCATTGTTTGTGGAACCTATACTGAAGTACAACTTCACGAGGTTAAAACATTACGACTTTATTCTAGTATTATGACTTCAATCTCGTGATATTATGACTTTATTCTCGTGATATTATGACTTCAATCATTACGACATTTCCATCGTAAATTTACGCCTTTATTCTGGAAGTCTGTGATTTTTTTTTCTCAACGTGGCCCGAATACTCTGTCGTACTGACGAACACAAACACTGTTCAACACACTGCTGCTAAAGCAGCAACACACCGCAAACACATTAACGACTTTGTTTATTAGTCTCCTCTCCCTCGTTGATTCCCCTCCCGTGTTTGCTTCGTCACGCTTCCTTGTTTATGTTTTACGCAGCCACAAGATTTGCCTCCACACTGTTCGCCCCACCCTCGCTGAGCCTGTTTGGTAGCCGCGCTGCCTTGTGGGAAAAGTAGTTTTGAGAGTTCCGCTGAGGCGGCGCATACCTGTTCCTCCGCGTGTGCGACGGCACCACTTTCAAACTACATTTCCCGGCTGCGGTCGGCTATCAACGGATAACCTCGAGTATACTGCAACAACTCTGGAGCTGCTTGCAAACAGCTGCCTCGCCGTTGGACACAAACACCGGTGAGTTGCGCCATTTTCTTAGTTTTTAAAAAGTCGTCGCGTTTAAGATAATGGTGGTTGTCGAAATGGTTCGAAACATTTTCTCCCTAGGTGCACAGAGGGTTGACGTTAAATACCAGCCCCTTAAGTTAGTAAGCTACACAAGAAACTGCTGCTGCGTGTCTATATTTAATGTTCCTATACGATACTAATGTCAGCTAAAGCCACCGCAGGCTCATATCTCCGCTGTTAAAGCTATTGTTGTCTTTAATAAGCCAGGCCACATCTACTGGGAGCCGTTACTGTTGTCTACCAACGCTAGAGGGCGCTGTAAGGTCCGATTGTTTACAAACAAGCACCACCCTCATGTGTTAAAGAATTAAGATTAATACTGAACACATCAACTCAGTGGATAAAAACATCAAGTTCACCAGAGAAGATGTGAAGGACAAGAGTTTGCCATTCTTAGATTGTGACGTCCAGATGAAAAAGGACAGGAGCCTCCACATTGTGGTATACAGGAAACCCACACACACAGACCAGTACCTACTTTTTGACTCACATCACCCACTGGAACACAAACTCGGTGTAATCAGAACCCTGCAGCACAGAGCTAACAACGTACCCACGAACTCGCAGGCACAAGGGGAAGAGCACAAGCATCTGAGGAGTGCCCTCAAAACTTGTGGTTATCCCAGTTGGGCCTTTGTATAAACTGCAGCTGGTTCCAGACAGAACACCAAAGTGATGGAGGAACAAAAGCAGGACAAACGAAACAACATAGTCATCCCATATGTGTCGGGGGTATCAGAGGAACTCAGGAGGATTTTCAACAAGCACCGTATCCCTGTATATTTCAAACCCAACAACACTCTCAGACAGAGACTGGTACATCCCAAGGACCGAACACCACACACCCACAAAAGCAACCTGGTGTACGCAGTCCAATGCAACGAGGAATGCAAAGATGTCTACATTGGTGAAACCAAACAACCGCTACATAAACGCATGGCCCAGCACAGGAGGGCTAACTCCTCAGGTCTAGACTCTGCTGTTTATTTACACCTCAAGGAGAAAGCTCACTCCTTTGAGGACAATAATGTTCACATCTTGGACAGAGAGGATAGATGGTTTGAAAGAGGAGTAAAGGAAGCCATCTGTGCCAAAATTGAAAAGCCATCTCTAAACAGAGGAGGAGGTCTGCGACACCACCTATCTCCAATTTACAATGCTGTCCTTTCATCGCTTCCCAGGAGATTCAACAACATAGCCTCTAAGAACAACAGCTGCTCACAAATGGCCTCAGGTGACTCCAACGACTGTCGTTATAACACAATAGGACACTAACGAAGCACCACCTCAACGACCGGTCACTCTAACGACTGTCGTTGGATATATGGAGCACTGACGACCCATTGATACCACTGGCCATGTGACCGCCCTCTTAGAGGTTAAATAGTTGGACCTCCACACCAGCTAGTTGGACTAGTCTCAGCCTAGTCAGCGAGCATGATCTGGATGTGATCTTGGATGAGAGGTGAAACGTCTTCAAAAAGGCAAAAACCAAAAATCCAGTTGCGTTCGATTCAATCTCCTTGAAGATAACTATGACCTGGATGAATGAGAATATTCACAGACTTAAAGAATTAAGATGAACCTATCCTAATCTAACATGCTACTCAAGACAAAGTCTATTGTAACTATTGTCTGTTGAAAGCAAATATTCAGTGTTAAATTTTTTAAAAATGTATTTGAAAAATTAAAAAAAGTTGCGAAACAGTTCAAGATAGTATTTATGCGTCTTTTATGCATTTTGATGAAATATCATGTCTTTGTCTTTTGTCAGGTGTGGAAACGCTGGAGCCTTTTTGTCTCCATAAGATCCATCTTTGAATTCTGTATTTCTGGTAACATCCACAAATGTCAGAGACGTCAAGTGACACAGAGTCTTCCTGTGGCTGGACCATCATTAGTCATGAGGTATAAACCTTTTTTTTTTCTTTATTCCTGATGAAGCAATCACAGTTGGATTATTATCGTTGTTATTCAGGTATCAATCAAGGAGAGGAAACTTTATCATGAAGTAATACATGAAGAAAACAAGTCCAGTATCACGTTTCATTTAACACGTTCTTGATTACACAACCAAATTACAACATTTTACAAACTTTTAAATTTGGACATTTTTCTCCAAACTCACTAGATGGATAGGTTTTCTCTTCATCACAACTGACCGTTTTTTTAGTTTTACTTTGTGATTGAGAAAAGAGAGAAATCTGATAACTGTGGTTTGTGGAATGAAAAAACAGTTCATAAACTTGCTCTTTACCATAATTAGTATAAAAGCTTTTAGCAATTTGTTTCACTTCTGGATGATAATTAATGTTTGCTCTCTGTGACCACAGGGTTCAGATATTGAGACACTGGGAACGGAGGCGGCGGTGGAATGTGGAGCTGAGCTCTTAGAGCGCCCTCCACTGGAGGACAGGGAACTGCAGGACCCACAGGCCTCTGCTTCAGGTTGTAAAAGTCATCACATTCACTTACTATCTAACAGTAAGGTTTTTTCCAACACTTTTATTGGGTTTGCTGTGCTGTCCATTCTTGGGTTTTCCTTTGAAAATTCTATCTATAATGTTGACTAGTAGTTTTAAACATTTTTGTTGTAGAATTTAATGTTTGTGATACAGTCATATCTATCATATTACATGCATTCATCAGAATTTATTATTGACTATTATTATTGACTTTGTTGCAGGAGGGTGTGTTGAGGAGAGAACAGCATCACTTGACGACACACTGGTAGAACAAGCCATAGATGCAACACAATTCGTCTCTGAGGTAAGAGGATCTGAAAATAGTCTGCAATAGTCATTTGCGCCACCATCCCAGACCCAGGATACCATCAAGCTTGGGAACATGAGGTTTGCCGGTTAATACTCAATAAAATAGGGAGAGGCGCCGCCATCTGTCCGCTAATTGGAATACAGATTTGGGTGTACCGCAGCTGACACACACAAAGTGTTTTGCACATTTGTGAATCTTATTTTCTATTTGTCGATCATGTACTACACACTCGTGTATTAATTTCTCTTCATACCACTTTGCCATTGCAGGACATAGACAACGCTGCAAGGAAAGAGCATGTGACTCTTTTGTCCTCCAGCGATCACTCGGATATTGTGACCCTACGAGACTTAAAGGAGGACGAACAGGCAGATGTGGAGGAGGAGGAGGAGGAGGCAGCAGCAGCAGCCAATGAGGAGTTTTTCCTGGGCACATCCTGCAGCAGTCAGTACACCTTCACCGCTGCAGAGACCGGTACGACACGTTCTCCTATCACATTAACTTTAGTATCTACTTACTGTCAACACATACACACAAGATCAGTACAAAATATGTCTTCTTCTCCCTATTTCTATAACATCAAAGCAGGTTTGATGATGAGTCACTGGAAAATTCCACAGAGTTTGATGAACTTAGGCTACCATCTGAGGAGCCAGCTCACTGGAGGCCGCTCTCTTGCAGGTGGCCTGATATGAAAGTGGAGTGGATCTAATTTGATGTTTGGCTTGCTCAGTAGTTCACAGACATAATTGATCACATGCTCTGTTATTAATGTGAGCATTTAAAGCATGTTCAAACTCAAAACGAAAATCATAATCAATAATCTTCTCAGCCCAGTTTCGTCACAGCCTTAGTAGGTCTGGTTGTGTGATTAATTTTGTTACCGTGCTTGACATTAAAAACCAGATCATGTTTTTGTTCAATATCTGCGCCTGACCAGATTAAAGGTGTGATGAGTTCATTGGGTCTCAGGAAGCTCTAGAGCCTTTTGGTGTCTAATACTTGTTTGCATGAGTAAACTCATTTGTGCATGTTATCCGAGCCTGTTATTTAATGTGCACCACTTTTTAAAAAGATTTTGTTTCAAGCATATATCCTCTACAACCAAGACTTTGTGTTTTTATGTTTAGTTTTTCCAGTGCAGAAGCCAGCAGCGACAAACTCGAGCAGCAGTGAGGATGAAGCAGGACGAAGCCACAGTACTGTCACAAGAAGACGGAGGGTGAGGAAGAATACCACCAGCATTGTGACAGAGCCTGAGGAGGAGGAGGCTGCACTGGAGTCCAGTCCGAGCGAGGACATGGAGGAAGAGGAGAAGCAGCATGAGGAGCTGGCTGAAGTTCAACCTGCTCTGAATGTCAGAATGCAAGGCCAAGACAGCGGCATCCTCAACAAGTGTGTCCTGCTCGCCCTCATCATAGCCATCAGCATGGGCTTTGGTCACTTTTATGGTAAGAAGTTCACAGCAGAATTCGAAAATGTTATTATCTGTCTGTTTGGCTTTGACCCTGTTTCTCTCGGATGTGATGCTGAACTTGTGGCTTCCTGTAAGAGATAACTGACTGCAGCATGTTTCTCAGATTGTTCATCATTCAGTCTCCTATTGCAGCATAAGAAATGTTGAAGCTGTTTCAGTTTTGTCAAATGACCACATAGAAGTGATATCTAACGTTTAACGGAGCACTGCAGATTTCTGCTTCACCACGTGTAATTTTACTGCAACAATACTTTGCAATCTTGCAAATAAATAATCTTAATGAATATGAAAGTGTGTAAATAAGCGGCTGTGTGACAAATCTCACAGGCACAGTTCAGTTTCAAGAGAGACGGAAAAATGTGGAGCAAATCAGAGTGAATGAGCTGGATGTTGTGAGGGACTTGCTTCAGCAGAATGCTAAGGAACAACCACTGACAAAACAGGTCAGTAACAGCCCAGGTCACAACACAAACAATAATCAACTACTCATTGTACACAATGCTTTTGATTTTATCTGTTTTCAACTACGAACCATAAAGATGTGTGATGGATTTGTAATACAGTACCGTACATTTCTCACTCAGGCTCCGGGGGGAGATGATCCAAACGTCATTGCACTGCTCAAAGATGTGATTGAGCAGATGAAGCGAGAGAAGCAGGAGATCAACATTAAACAGACGCGTATTCAGGTAAATAGCTTATGTGGAAATGCAAACGCTTTAGTCTAAACTAAAGCAAAAAGCGTTGCCATCGTTGCAGCTATGACACAAGCAAACACCTCGTCAAAAACCTTCCTTCTTCTCATTAAGGCCCAGAGAGACAAGTTTGAAATGTTGCTGAAAGAGAAAGCTGATGAGAAGAATAACATTGTGGCTCAGCAGCAGAGGCTGACAGCTGAAAACCAGCAGCTGAAAAGTTCCCTGGAACGTGAAGAAAAATCATTGTCCACTTTACAGGAGGAGCTGAGAAACCTGCGCTCCAAGATTAGAGATCTGGAGACGATGGGAGCTGGAGCCGACTCGCTGCTGTCAGAAAACCAGAGGATGAAGGAGCAGCTGGAAGAGAAGAAGCAGCTGATCAGGAACTTCCACGCACAGAGGGAAGGATTAATGGCTGAAGCACAGACACTGAGGAAAAAGCTGGAGAAGGAGAAAAGGGTCACAGATGAGTTGAGGAGAGAGCTCAATCGTCTGAGAAGTGACATACAAGAAGATGAAAAGGAGGACGCGTCAGAGGCAGAAGAGCTACAGTCACGTCTGATGGATCTGGAGAAGAGACTGAGCTTTGAACAGCAGCGTTCAGACCTGTGGGAGCGGCTGTATGTGGAAACCAAAGAAGAAAGAGCCAAAGGAGACACAGAGTCCAAAGTGAAAAAACCAAAAGAGGGCATGGCAGGGAAAGTGAAAGAGACCTTTGATGCTGTAAAAAACTCAACCAAGGAGTTTGTCCATCACCACAAAGAACAGATAAAGAAAGCAAAGGAGGCCGTGAAGGAGAACTTGAGGAAGTTTTCGGATTCTGTCAAATCGACTTTTCGACACTTCAAGAATTCTGCTTCATCTTTCATCAACAAGGCCAGAGGCTTTTATAATAAGAGGCACTGTGAGAAGAATCCAAAAGAGCAGCACAGATGCCAAAAGCCGCATGGCAGACACTCACACAAATACGACGACGCCTTTCACAGCAACCACAACACTCGCAAATCAGGTCAGAAGGTTAATGAAGACCAAGGCCAAAACAGCCACAAAGCCAATGCGAAACGATGCTCCACTGTTTTCGACTGCGCCCACCAGGAGTTTATGAGTCTGTTTAACAAAGCCATGGAGCCGATCAGAGCCGACGAATTTCACCAGCTCCTGCAGAGCTACCTGCACCAGGAGGTCGACCAATTTCGACACTGGAAAGAGCTGGAGATGTTCATCAACAACTTCTTCCACAACGGGTTGTTTATCCATGACCAGATGCTGTTCACAGACTTTGTCAGCGGCGTTGAGGACTATCTGGCCGACATGCACGAGTACCACGGACACAACGATGATATGTTTGGAGATCTAGATGACTACGTGTACAGGCACTTCTTTGGAAAGGAATACACAAAAAGCTATGGCCCGAGGTAAGTCTGTTGTGTCCACGTTGATTATTTAACTTATTTAGCAAGTAGTCCTCCCTAAAAGATGATTAAAGTTCCCAACTTTGCCCCATATCACAGTAAACCAAGGAAGAAAATGGGGCCCATGAATTTTAGATTATCTCCAGATAATAAAAAGTGACATAACTGTAATGAAAAGACAAACATAGACATACATGTATACAGAATTTAAATTTCTCAGTGTTAAAATGAAACTATAAACACTCCTGCCCCATTTTCACTCCTAAACACACAGTAGCTTGTACATATTTATGTACGAAATTTGTTGATGTCATTTTTGCTTTGTCTTTGAATCACACAGTGGGCCGTTTGAAAAGCCCGACACAGATTCCAAGGAGGAGCCACGGTCAAAGCAACAACAGAGAAAGCAGCCGAGAGCCAGATCTCGACCTCATAGTGAATGCACAGGAAGCAGATGCGTAAGAAACAGAGACAGACACATGGCTGACGTCAAAATAGAACTGGGCCCAATGCCGTTTGATCCCAAATACTGACACAGTCTCATGTGGTTTGTTTTCATAGTTGCAAATTCTGTTTTGGGCTGTATTTAGATTCAGTCTTTGTGTTTGTAAGTTTGCACAATTAACTTTATGCTACTGAAACATCCTTGAGGTGTTTTGTGTCCGTGAAGTAATTATTATTCAGTTTGAGTGAGTTGTGGCAATTTTTATGTCATTCGCACATTTGAAACGTGACGTGTTCATTTAGCATTTTAAATGTTAAGCAGAACTTTTTTTTTTTCAGGCAGAAACACCACTGATTCTGATTTGTTAGTTTAAAATTTAGTGAAAAATGAAAAAAACTCATCCATTGTGCTGTGTCAATCACGAATGAAAAAAAATGCAGTAGTGTGTCACGTGCACTTTGTTTTCCATGTGCAGCCATGATATTGTTTTAATTTTCTGCAGCTTTGTGTGATGTGGATTTAACTTTCTTTCAGAGCTAAAATGCTGTTTAACATTCCACCATAATCCTGTTTCAACTGGACCTGGCAATTTTATTTTACTTTCAAACAAAAGTTGAAGAAAAAAGTAAAAGATACATTTTGACACATTGAGAAATTTAAAGATGATTTAAAGATAAATTTAAAGGTGACATCATCTTTATTTATTTTAGTTTCAATCATATTAAGGACCGTTTTCCAGAGTTGCATTGTTTGTCAGTGCCTTTCATAAATAAAGATGCTTCCTCCAACTCTTCCCTCAGGAAAGTGAGTGTGAAATATCTCTGCTGTCCTCACAAAGTTATTCCCTTCCAGAAACACAGAGATTTCCTACAAAAATAACAAAAACAAATACACAAAGGTTCAGGCAACTGTGAAGTTCAGAATTTACACAATACAAAATGTTTGTGATGTATTTTCTGAGTATCTTACCTTTTCCAAAACATCAAACAGAACCATGTGGGTTGGCAGAGAGGATTTGTATGGAAACGAGGTCCTGAGCCAACGAAGAGGGTTGTCGTAAAATCTATCGGCTTCATCGACGTAACCTTCTTGTCCGAGATCTGGGGGACACTCCAGAAAGCTCATCTTTATTGGACAGTGGATGTGGCTACAAGAAGACAACGCCGTTAGTCTATCGCAACTATACATAACAGAGGATGAGTCAAATCCCTTTATGGCGGTCTGCACACTGTCTCCTCTTAACGTCACCCAATCAGGAGGGGTGGTACCTGTAGTAGGGTGTCGAGTGGCAGGGCATGAGGAAGAGAACATCTGGCTGTGGAGGCCTGGAAATGCTGCTTGTGTCACAAAGTGTCTGGAGGTGGCTCATGACATCCAGAGCACCTCGCTGGTGGATCAGGCCAGTGTAGAGAGCAGGAACCAGGTTGGCAACTAACAAGATGAACGCTGCGGCTCGACGCCACTTTTTCAGATGGGCCAAAGAAATCCCTGTGTTGGATATTAAACACAAAAACTTATGATCAAACACACAACTGTTTGTTAGTACAGATAAATGTTCTGAAAAAGGGAACCTACCAGAGAAGATCATACAGAAAGGCAGCACAGGATAGATGAATCTGAACTCCTTATGAGGAAGTAAACTGAAACAAAGAAGTCAAATATTTCTAATTCAGTTGACAGTGAAACATCAGGAGTGTCGAGGAACCATGCGTTATGCAAGTACTCCACAATTAGATGCTACTACATCAGACACACTGAACTTTTAATGCCACCCTGTACAGTTTCTTAACAGGAGCAGTGTTTGTTCTTGAACAAATGTCACACACGACTGCCATTGACAAAGACGTGACAATTACCTGTAAACCACCAGGGTCCAGACAACTGCTGCCAGCAGGATTTTGTATCTTTTGAAGGCGAGGGTGCATCCGTGTAGAAATAAAGGAAGATGTGGACCGATCACGACAGCAAACCCCTGGGTGAAGTACCAGTGCCAGGGGTGAGAGCCGTAGAAATCAGCCACTCCGTGAAAGATGTTTAACTTCAGGAAGTTGAACTGCACCATGGTCCACTTGCAAACAGAGAGAGCTACTGTTTCATACGCAGCACTTAATGTGAAACAGTTCATGTGAATCAGTGGATGAGTTTTACATGTGATACCTTTTCATAGAATATACAGTCAATCAGTGTTGAAAGCACAAGAGCCACAGCCCTGGAAATGAGACAAAACATTTCTGTCAATGAGAATCAAGGAAAAAATACAGTTAAAAAGGATATGGGAGTAAAATTACAAACCCTATAGGAACGTAGTTGTGAGTGATGAGTCTGAGTTTGTTTTCCTCCTGGCAGAAGTGATGCATAAGCAGAGGGAACCAGATGATAAGCGCCGTCGGACGAACAATGACAGCCAAGGCAACAAGGGACAAATATTTTTTGCTGGGGAAAAAAAATCACCAACAATGTGTCAATATTTTCTATAGATTATGACAAACATAAACGACAAGTTAAACAAACAGAGACCTGTTGTGTGTTTTGGATCCAGACAGGGGGAAATAAAAGAGAGCCAGACAGGTGATGGTGGTCTCCATGCTGTTGGTCAGAGTCCTGGTGCAGCAGAACCATGTGAACCACGAGCACAGATGGCAGAAAAACTACAAGTCAAAACAACAATCATATTATTTCTGAATTATTTCTATTTCTGTTGTGCGATGTGTAGAGTAAATAAAACAGGATATATAGGTGACATTCTTACTGTCCATTTCGCAACGTCATCGCTCTCCCTCGTTCGGAGGAAGTAGAAGAATTTAACATCAGCAAACGCAGCCAGCAGAGCTTGAGTCATGCGTGGAAGCCACACCTGCACAGTCAGACAGACCAAGTTTATGTAATATTATGAATGTGCTGAAATTATTTGGCCAGAGACGAGCAGATAAAACACCTGTCAGTTAAGACGGTGCGATAAAATAAGAGGGAGATATATCAACTTACCAGCAGGTGGACTGAGTCTAAGTTTAGGAAGTGTAATATCTTGTATATGAATGCAAAGAAGAGCGGATAGCAGAAGCCTCTGATTCCTGCCCTCCATTCCCATGTCAGATAACCATAGGTCCCACTGTTAAGGATGCAACAAGTTTATACTGCTCAGTCTGCATATTACACACAGCAGACCATTCACATAGTCCTTTTCCATCCAAAGGATATTTGAAGACCATATGATGGGAAACCTCCAGGGACTGCCAGTACTCATCAGGGACAAAGCTGGTCTGAACCAGGAAGCAATTAATCAATCTGAATGCCACAGAAAATGCTACAACTCTGGCTCTCAGCACACCTGTGGAGTTCAACGAAATGAATATTATAACCAGCTGTACATTGTAATGACAGAATTAGTACATATCATTTTGGTAGATGATCTGTTTTTGCATTTTTTTAAAAAAAATTCTGCATTGTTTCTAAAAGCAAAATAAACAGAACAAGAAACAGAGTGGCAATGGCCACAGCATTGTGATGTGTTTATAGAGATAATTGTTAAACCAAACATTGTTAAACTGGGGATCAATTCTCACAATCAGCAAATTATGTTAACATTCAGATATGGTTTGCTTGTATAATTTATTACACAGTACCATATTTTAAGGTCATTATTCAATACGTTTTCACCAGTTAACAAATGCAGAGGAGCAGAAATGTAAAGTGGCACTGACTTGAAAGACTCAGGTGAGTTACAAGTGCCTCCACACTAAAATGTATAATCGGATCAAATAATGTGTCCATGTTTTACGTGTCACAGTGAACGCCTCACCGTCGTTCAGGGGACATTCACGTTCCTTTGAGTAGAGCTGAGATTTTCTCTTCCTAAGTTTCACATCTTCGGCTTTGTTTCCAAACTTCAGACGTGGTCGGATGGTCTCCATCAGGACATTTTGTTTTTAGTTTTGTACGAATAATCCGTTGTCGACATAGTTCACCTGTCAGGCTGGAAGACAGGTGATTTCACAGCGCGAACTCCTGGACGTCAGTCACACACAGTTCATTTTAAACACGTATCGTAAAACAAAACAGCTTCTGGTCGTCTGACGTGGGAGGACTACCTTCAGTCTTTTTATGTGACAGTATTATTCAATTTTGATATCATCGACTAAATGACGATAGAGTCATTTAAACTTGTACAAAGCGAACCGTGAAGTACGCAAGTTTTTGTTGCACTTCCGCATTTGGTAGGACTTCCGGTGGAATGCTGTCTCCCGACTTCAAAGTAAACGTCGAAATGTTGTGTTTTTTTCAGAAACACATCTTATTCTTCTGTCTATTTTTGTATTTCTGTGTGGTTATGTAGTATCTACGGAGCCCTTTTTGTTTTTTCTGCATATTGAAACTTAATGAACGTTTGGTTTTTGATACTCGTTTCTTTTACTTGAGAACAAGTGACTGTCAAACCCGATTTTGAATAGTGTGAGGATATTGATTAAATTATATTCGGCATATGTACGAACGGATGCAAGGAATAGTGTTCATGTATTTATTTTGTTATTGCTGACATAAAAAGTGAGGTACATTCTCCATGACCCAGGTATAAAGGCGGTTTGCAAAAGTCTTCTGTTTAAACAGAGCAGCATTAAAATGTTATCAGAGGCATGTTTTCTCTTAGTCCACCAGATGGCGACCTGGAGCTTATAGCTCTACTAGAATTTCCAGTAGAAGAAGAATGTTCGGCTGTTGACTGTAGGTGATCTTGGTGGGATTGTTTCGTATGTTTATCTGCGTTTCCTTCTGTTTGTCTGCTTGATTCCAGACGACTCCAACAAACCGACTCTTGCGTGAGTTAAACATGTTTCAGAAAATCACATCTTAACAGTTAAAGTGGGTTTTTTTTTACGTTTATTCATGCAATACAGCAGGAGATTGTCAAACGGGCATGCACTTCGTCCCGATGACCGGTGTAGATTTTCAAAAAAAAACTCAAGAAAACGAAATAAAACATTTATTCTCAGTTAAATTGTTTTTCTAGATCACTTTTTTACCGCACAACATCAACGTAATTTATCATCAAAAAAGCCTATTTCTGTTTATCATAGCGAGGTCGATTAGTAAATTAACAACAAAACATCAGTTAGCCTGCAACCGCTGAGATGAAAAAGAAAAAGAAAAGGAATATGTTTGTCGTTTTTTTAGGATTACCACCAGTCAAAGGAGTCCTTCACAAAAGACATCATGATTCGACAAAGAATACCCTTTGCACACATGCTGTTTGCCACAATGCTTGGAGTCGCTGGTGGTTTTTATATCTACAGACCTTATTATGAAGCAACGCCAAACACCTCAGGGCAGCAAAACCAGGACGTGTCAAAGAAAGAGAATGAAACAGACTGAAACATTTCCTCACTCTTGCAACATACTTCATGGACAGAAGCCTGGAGAACCACACAAGACACGTGTGGGCAGTCAGAGCTGGTGACTGAACAAGAGAGATGAACAGTGTGGAGGAAGTCCTGCTCTGCATGATTCAACATGTTCAGAATCAAATGTGATGAATTCACATTTTATCTGTGGATGATCACTGTGTACAAGTTTCATAGCGTATATTGAAGTCTGAGCCTAAATGTAACTTTAAACACAGCTGGCATTGTTTGAATGGATTTACATACGAGTCAACCATGCATATAGCATAGTAGAATGGATTAGAGGTTGGGAAGTAAAATATGAATGCTGTAATTTGTATGATAATGAATAAAGGCTATTCATTTAAGCAGTGTAAAGGAACGTGTCCCAAAACTGAATGTCATGGATTAATATCTTCTTTCCATATGATATGTTTATGTCTGCAATGATG
The DNA here is from genome assembly GCA_016785345.1 of Trinectes maculatus. NCBI lineage: Eukaryota > Metazoa > Chordata > Actinopteri > Pleuronectiformes > Achiridae > Trinectes > Trinectes maculatus. Next base: position 256,202 of record JAFBJQ010000435.1, read on the forward strand.
AATGTCTAAGTGTACAGTTCCCAGTGAGCCTGAGACATACAGCTCAGCTGACACTGTCACCTAAACGGGCACTCACCTGTTATATGTGCTACTTTAATGTGCCTTCTATAAGTGTATCAACTGAACAACAACATATAAGCCAATCTACAGAATGTTTGAGGGATGGAATTTTTACCATTATAATGTTTATCTTAACTCCCGTTTGTAGGATAACACAAAGCTGTTTTTATAGGACAACTTAATTAGTAATGTTAGCAGACAGTCATTTGCTCATGCGCAATCTCGCAGTGCAATTTGGATAATGCTCAGAATCTTAAAATAATATAATTTGAATTAACTCATGATGCATATTCATATGAAAATATACAAAACACCTTTGATTTAAGCTGTGTCTACATGTTTGTACTTTTTCATACATATAGGACTCATTTGATTGGTTGATCATAATGACATATTAAGTCTTCATGAAGATGTTTTCTGATCATTAAGCAACAATATTCTTGTTTATTGCTGATTTTATTACATCACCTTCCAGTGTTAGGTTACAGTAAGGAGCAGTATAAAGTAACTTAACTGCGTAAACACAGTGAAGTGTGTGTGTGTGAGAGAGAGAGAGAGAGAGAGAGAGAGAGAGAGAGAGAGTGTTGCAGCTCTGGCTGTAATTTTTTGTCAGTGTGTTGCAACGCCCGTTTCCCCTTCACTTATCCGGCTGTGAGTGATCCCTCCGCGCGGGGGCGCTGTTTCTCAGCACACGCGACAACACACGGAAAGTGGAGGTGGTGCTCAGTGTTCATGAAGCTGCTCCCAAGTCTGCAGATGGCTCTCAGGCGGCGGGGGAAGTAAACATCCACCGTTAATATTCGTCTTTTCTTTTAAAGAAACAAAGTATAGAATAGCTCGGGTTTTTTTTTCTATCTCTCCAGCGACTCTCTCCGGCAGTGCGACCCAGCCGCAGCAGCTACGCCCCGGGGCCGGTGAGTACGAGCCGCGCGCCGTGTTTTCAGGAAACGTCAGTCGGAGAGAAGCAGCTCGTAGCATCTGTCAGCCTGGAAACTTGTATCCACCGGCTGGAAACTTTGGTCAAAGTGTGCGGGGAGAGTTTCACTCGACACGGGCTGTATCTGTGGAAGAAGCAGGTTGTTTGCGGAAGAAGCAGGTTATTGATATGAACCACATGCGTCTGACACGGGACGATGGGAAGTTGCCTTTTAATTTTAATCTCTGTGGCTTTCGAGTAAATAAATAAATACCATGAAAAAGTTTTTTTTAAAATTTGCTGTTGTGACGTCATCTGAACTGCAGTGACAACCACGTGAGGTCCAGCTGAGGGTCATTAGATTTTCTCTTTGTTTCACTTAATCGATTTGTGTGTTTGTGTGTTTGTTGCTGCAGACGCGTCCTCGCCAGGTGTTTTATAATAAGTAGATATGAGTTGACAGCTCTGACAGGCAGAGTTGATTTAAATGCTTGGTGTTGGTATTTAAAAAAAAAAGGTAATTAGTTTTAATTCAGCTTCACATTCCTTTATCATCACTGTGCTGCACCCTTTTCATCTGGAGTGGTTAAGATGAAGTTCATGGTGTGTGCGCGTGCGCGTGCGTGTGCATGTGCATGCATATCCGGACTTTCCTGAGGAGCTGCCAGCCTCTGTGTTGGACAGCTGCCCAGGGTGGGTCTCCCACGTCTCCCTGATTAAAGCTGCGTTTTGTTTGCTGGTTTGCTTGTGTGGTAGTAAAAGCCTGGTGATCTCAGCTACCAGATCCACTCCCCACTGCACAGACGTGTCAACAGAGTAGAACTTTTTTTTCCCAGGTAGATCACGAGAGACAGATCACACAAATTATAGCACAAATTAAAAACAACACACAACACGATATATATAGGAGTCATAGTGTGGATGTTGGTGCATCATAAGGTTTATGTTGATAGATATTGAATGGAATCTGTGATTGTTTTATTCAAGTTTTGCACTCAGGGTTGGATTAAGAACTTACATTGTGGTAGCCTATTGATCCCTGATTGGTTAGTGTTTAGGTCATGGGGTTTTTTTTGGTCTCAAATGCACAATAAAGACACCATGACATGAACTAAACATATAGATTTTAAATTGTGGTCATTCAAAATGAAGGGGCCTCTAGAGTTCATAAAAACACAGCACTATAAGGCTCCTGTCATTCCAGTTTGTTTTGGTCCATAGTGTTGTTTCAGGGTTTTTTAATGTTATTGTCTGATGCACCATATAAACACACTTGTCTGTTTGTATTGTCACAGCATACATAGGTAGGATATACAGCCGGTGTTCATTTTTTATTCTTGTAAATTATGCCAATGCATTTGCTTATGATAAAACTCACAGTTAGTTTTGAACTGCTTTTTAAATCATGCTTGTGAGGCCTTTTCCCCACAAGTGGAGTCCTGTGTTGTAGGACTCCTTCTTCTGGTAGGACAACAGAGGCTTGTTTGTAGTTTGTGAGTTTACTTACTTTACCCCAAATTTGTTTAACTCTAGAGATCTTTAAAGTCTACAAGGTAATTAAGTGGAGGGAATTTATTCAGATGGCAGTCAGGAGTGCTAAACCAGTTTTCTTCATGTATTGAAGACTCTTTGACATAAACCAGGGTAATTTCTCATGTGAGGCCGACATCTACTCGAGGTGAGCAGACAGGGACATTGTTGTTTATGAAAGGTTTGTTAAAGTCATTAGGATGAGACGTCTGTCTGATGACTTACTGCACTAACTGATTTATTTCCTTACACACACTGCTGTGGTGGGACTGAGAAGTTCAATATGGATAAATGGTTGTAGCACAAATATGTGTACTAGATATATTCTATGAAGCATCATCAGTCACTTAGGTTTTCAGGATAACATTGGCTAACATGGGATTATACCATGTCTTGTTTTTAACCTGAGATTCAATACATCTGATCAGTCTGCAGAAAACTGCTGAACCTATCTGCGTCTCCTCTGATGTGGTTTTGTTTTGTCGTATCACATAAGTGACTCTTTTCGTTTGTCAGTCTCTTCAGTAACCCTGTGAGTAACACGTGCAGGAAACGTGCCGTCAGGTGGCCTTTTAACTGAGCTCCTCACACAGAACTGTTCAACTCCTGACTTCAGTTGTGTGAAATGAACATTTCCACGTTCACTGTTTGACGCGGTGAAGCAGGAAAAACAGTCTGAGACGCTCAGCAACAAGTACAAAAGAATTCAGTCATGCAAGAAAGCCTTCCGTCACAGAGTTTAGAATGTTCCTGCTTTATAGGCAGGTAATGGTTGAGCTAATTGGTCAGTTTGTGCATGTTAATGTATATGAGCTTCAGACAGTAAATTGTTCCTTTGCTAATAAACTGGCAGCTGTGCTGTTTGATGGAAGATAAGAAGAGAGTGGTGTAACGAAAGATCAACAGAGGCAGGAAGTTGCAAGTCTTAAGCCTTTTAGAGCCAGTTAGCATTCCTGGCCGCATGTTAAAGACATATACATGTTGGAGTCCCAGGAATGTGGTTTGTAATGACCAACAGAAAGCTGCTTAGTAAGTTTACAGTGTGACTGTGGACCTTCAGTCAGGTTGTTTATGGCCAACACGCAGCTACATCTGTAGATAAAATGTATTAGTCCCTGGAGGAGCCATATTGAGTAAGTCGGTAGGTTTCCTATGAAGATGACTACAGTATATCTTATCGAGAACAGAAGTTAGAACACACACAAAAACCCAACCTCACGACAACCCCGACCACAGAAGACAGAAGGAAAAGGAGAAGAAAAGGACAAACAGGAATTGGCCAGAGATTAGTCTCCGACACCAGACATCAACGGAAATCTTAGGAATCTTTTTATAATCAAAGCATACTTTTGTGTGTCAAACTCAAATGATCATTTCATTTTAGCTGGAGTTCTCTAAATTTGTACTGTGTAATTCATAATAGCAGCTCTGACATGAAAAGTCTGAGTCATTTGATAAATTAGGTCCTAGAAAATCTCCCTTAGTCAACATAGTCGGGACTCAGTGTTTCAGTGCGTGAAGATGCTGTTTTCATCCACGTGCATTGATCAGGGATCTTGGTTTTGCATGAGATGTTAAGCTGCTTATGTCTGCAGATGAAAGGTTCAGTGGGGTTTACAGTCAAAGAATTTTAGACTCATCTGACTTCTTCCCTATGAAGTGGTCATATGATAGATCTGCCCTTTCGCCTGATTGTTTTGACTGGAACTAGTCGACTGTTACAAACAAGACTGCTGCATTAAGAAGATATTGAATTTTAGACATTGGGCCTTTTATTGGAGCGACTTCAGCACTGACTCTAAAATGTTTTGTCGTGTTGTTGTGTTGCTGGTTGTTTCTTAGTAGAAAGTATGGAGATGAATCTAAAACGTTTCCTGTCGTTGCGTCAGCAACATGAAGCGGATTTGACATAACACACATTAGCTGTCAGTGCCATCAGCCATACACATCTACATCTGGTGGTTTTGCATAGTACTGATAAACATCACATTAACACTAAGATGGTAAACATTGCAATCACAAGCAATGAATGTGGGTTAAAATTAAAAGTCAACGTTTCTTCAGTTACTTTGAAATTTGTGTGGCGGGGGAAAGATAGTCTGAATATCTGGAGGGAATCTCATCACATGTTCCACAAATATTCACTTGGACTTAATGAAATGATCAGAATTTGTTGGTCAAATGCCAAGGTCTAAATTATTTTGTGTGTTTGTTTGTTCCAGAAATCAAGGGACACACTATGTCTGATGGGGAGTATGATTACCTCATCAAAGTCCTAGCCCTCGGTGACTCTGGTGTGGGAAAAACAAGCTTCCTCTACCAATACACAGATGGCAAATTTAACTCCAAGTTCATCACTACAGTCGGGATAGACTTCAGAGAAAAAAGAGTGGTAGGTTCCATCATTACTAATAAACATGCACACTCCTCTCAAGCCAGCAGTGGAACTGTTGGGACTTCTTCATTCAGTGCGTTTAGTAAAAGCACATGGATCAAATACTCGTCTCTCTTGATTTGACATTTCCCCGCATCGGAGTGTGCTGTAAGCAATTATGGCTGCCTAATTGAGGACTTAAGTGCATTCCTGCACCATTAGGTAATGCTTGTGTCACAAAAGACTGCTGAGGAATGTTGCAACACAAATCTGAGTAATGGCTAATGTTGGTAAGTAGCAGGGAGACCCTCCTTAAGAATCAACACTTCATCCCATTGGCAAACAACACAAAAATGTTCACGTTTACTCAGTATTTGCTCCTTCATGTTGCTGACTTGCAGCACCAGGAACATGCTTGAGTAACTGTTTTACCATGCTCCATCATCCTCCATTATCATCTTCTGCTTAAAAGATGAAGATACAGCATTGAAATCTGTTCAACAAGAACAACTTGATTTGAAAATTTGCCTTAACTCTGAAACAGCCATGCTCAAATTAGCATTGGTAAATGTCACAAATACTTGTCATGGTTATAGCACAATGAGTAATTATGGTGTGTGCTCAAACACCACAGAGCTGCCTGTCATCTGTTTGCTGGCTAAAGAAAGTTGTTTGTTGCATTTCCCCAGTACTGATGTGCTAATAATAATAATAATAATTCATATATTATATGAATGGATTAAATCTTTAAATGTTCATTATTGCAGTTAAGTCTGTGCCACGTTACTGCTTGTGCTGTTTTTTTTCCCTCTCGCATGAGAGTACACTAAACAACACTCTTTTTTCCTACTTATAACGTAACACTTATATGTACTCAAGAGGTCGTCCAGTTAGTTTAATGCTAATTTTCTCTGTCTCACTCAGATCTACAAATCAACTGGTCCAGATGGATCTTCAGGTAAAGGACAGAAGATCCACTTGCAGCTGTGGGACACTGCAGGACAGGAAAGGTACACAGTGTTCTTCTGCAAGCACTTTCTCACCGTCTAAAAACCTGGATCTTTATTTTTAACATAATCGATTCAGTATGTAATATTTTTAAAATGTTCTTTTAATTATTTTAGGTTTAGGAGTTTGACGACTGCCTTCTTTAGAGATGCAATGGGTTTCCTCCTCCTGTTTGACTTAACAAATGAGCAAAGTTTTCTCAACGTCAGAAACTGGATGAGTATGTTCTTTGTTGTATTACACCAAGTGTCGATTTTTTTTTGATTTTACAGATAATCACTGTAGGAATCATTTCAACAACAAATTGAAGGGTTTTTTCTCTTACTGCTATGATTTATTCTTTTCAGTATATTGCACCGATAAATTTCGTTTTTTTTTTTAATGTCTGAATTTTTTAAAAGCCAGACTATATTATAAACTGCTGAATGTGTCTTTCAGGTCAGCTACAGATTCATGCATACTGCGAAAACCCAGATATCGTTCTGTGTGCAAACAAATGTGACCTTGCAGATCAGAGAGCAGTCAGCGAAGAAGAAGCCCGAGAGCTAGCAGAGAAATATGGGTACGTCGCAGTTTTGATCCAACTGTACACGAACCTCTCCCTCAAACATTTGTTAAGGAGGCAGTGGCTGCATTGTTTGCCAAAGTCTGTCAGCCTAAACTGGTCCTCCTCGAAAAGCAAATATTTATGTACGCGTAAAATATCCTGCTACAGGCCCGCCAGACACACCTTGACTGAAAACACTGATGTTGTGGAGGATGTGCACTTTATAACCTGTTTTAGATGCCTGTACAATTAACTGTAAAAAAATAACACGCTTTATCTGCTTGGTTAATTTTTTGAGTAGGAATTTAGGTTGGATTTGTGTTACATTGTAAGTTATGTCAATATTTTGTGACCTACACTTCATTAACTGATATTTTCTACCATTGCAGAATCCCATACTTTGAGACCAGTGCTGCAAATGGGGAGAACGTGAACCAGGCCGTGGACGTCTTGCTGGATCTCATCATGAGGAGGATGGAAAGATGTGTTGACAAGTCCTGGATCCCAGAAAACACCGTCCGTGCTAATGGACCCACCAACACAGACAGCTCTGAGAATCCGGACAAGGGCAAATGTGCATGTTAGAATGATGAGGAGTCGTTTAATTCACATGTGTGTCCACAGTGCTGATGGAAAAAGTAGGAACCACACAGTTTCACGAAGTCAGAGTATAGAAATTATTCCTGTCATTGCCAAATATTGATATGCCATATCATTCAAGTGCCTTTTGAATTTAAACCTTTTCAAAGGATCAATAGAACGAATTGATGGGGAGTATGGGATATTTATTTCATAAGATGCCTTTAATGTCCATCATTTCTCATAAATCTAATTTGCTGATCATATACTCAGGTATAGACTTCATGTTAAAGCAATGAGGTTTTCCCTGCTATAAATATACTGTTAGTACTTCCTGCGAGGCTTGCATATTTTCACCAGCAGTAAAAGAAAAAAAGTTACCTTTATTTGCTCTTCTACAGCCAGATTGTGCTGCCTGCAGTCATTTTTAACAGCGGACAGAAACTGGTTGAGATTGTACTATTAGGAAGCTTAATGTAAACAGTTTTGTACTACTGATGCTGTACTCAGTGTCCAGCTGATTACTGCAGTGTTACCTTTGCCAACTGCTCGAAAAAAGTGTTTGCTCACACTGGTGATCCATCTGAAGTTTTTTTTTGACACTCTACACACAGTGTAGTCAATACTTGTTTGCAAATCATGATTTATGTATTACCATTTGTAAGTTATCCACAGTCCATTGTGTACAGCACATGGTTTTGACAGTAGTTATAAAACTGATGTTCAGTTTGAGCAGAGGAATAAATATGTCCTGATAACCAACAGCGTAAACCTATCAATATTATATATATATATCAATATTCATCCGGGAAATTAGCTATTTCATACAGCAAATACCACATGCTTTATGTAATAAGTGTGGTTACTGGTTAGGCCATCATTTACTCAGTAACTGCACCATCATGATATACTGGGCATTGACTCAATATGTTTTGTTGTGTTAGATGAAGAAAATCCGTAATGCAAAGCTTATTATTATATGGAAAATATTTATGTGACCAGGTATTTTAGCAATTAAAAAGTAACCGAATTGTTGACATTTTGATAGATGAAGTGGGTTCTCTCCATCTTACCATGTGGGATATATTTGTAAAACTTAATGATCACCCTTTCAATTTAGTTTATAGTACCACTGATTTTTTTTGTTGTAAAAATATAGAATTTACACTAGGATTGTGAGAGTATTTGTCTGAGCATATCAATCACAGATTTTATTACACACTCATCCCCCGTATAAGATTATGAATGTATTGTGTTCTTCTCACTTTTTCAATACAAGCATCATGATCTGTCACTAAATTTGAAATTGAAGATATATTTGTTGAGACTCAAATATTTCATATTTGTCAGTTGTTCCAAGCTTTCATTTGCAAAAAATGTAAATTTTGTCCAAAATAAAATTTTTATTTATATACAGCTTGAAGCAGGATCTCATTTCGTACAATCCAGAAATGTTGACTACAGGCTTAACATAAGTGCAGTTGATATCAGGTCCTATTTATAGTGAGTGTTTTGCTAACTGAATGTTTATTATCTCACCACAATACAGGAAGTGATTTACCAACTCATGTTTGTTTTTCAGCATTTTGTGACACTGCTGTCAACATTTTAAATGCATCAACTTTTAATAGAACATTTTACAATAAGTTTTTTGCAAAGTGCTAACTTATATTATTTGTCATTGTCTCAGATGTTTTCACAAAAACACCGAATCCATTCTTAATCCCATCCGTATCCCCAACGTCACCACCTGTCGTGGAAAAAAAACATTTTAGTAGAATTAAACTTTGCCTCTTTATTAGAAAACTGTTTTGCAGCAGCTTTCATACAGTACTGAAGAGGGCAGCACCTCCTGTGACAGAAGTGTATATCCGGTGAAGAAGAATTACGTCACTACTGAACCAAAACAATCAGAGGTGGATCCTGCTGGAAGGTACATGACTTTGCCATTTGTTTCGTCGGTGTTTATTTGTTACTGTTGCTATTTTTAAGTAGAGCAATTGATTACATTTAGCACCAACTCCGTACTTTGACCACAACTAACTACCTGCTTTGTTTCTTAGCTTGCAAACGTTCGCTTCAAGTCGAGCAGACTAACGTCAACCTGTTCATTGCTATAGACTGTATATAAAACCGTATTTTTATTATTCCCAAAAAAATTAACTATAGATAAAAAGAATTTAATGTAAGATACAAGAAAAAGTTTGTATTTCTAACAGTGCTAACAGTGGCAAATGGTACCAAACTGGTACCTAGCAATTCAAAGATTTACTTCCCTGACATATTAATATTGTGCTTTCATTGGTGTACGTACATTTTGTCAGTTACGTGTATTACTATATTATGTATCATAATAGCAAACTTGTTCACACTGTGCAAAATGCATTATAATATTAATCTTTTAACCAAGTTATCAAGCTATTGTACAACAATTATTAGTGTATTAAGAGAGACTGTATAGTGGTCAGGTTCGCTGTTTAATAAAGTGTGTGTACTGTTGCAGGATGCCTTTCCGTTTCTGCCCTCAGTGTGGGACAAAGTTGCAGCCTGATTTCAAATTTTGTCCATCATGTGGGGAGAAGCTGCCCTATTCTGTTGACGACTCTGGACCTGGGACCTCAGCTAATTCTTCCAGCCTCTCTCCAAACAAAAGGGATGAAGTGGAAACAAATGTAGCTACAGAAAGCCTTTCTCCAAGAACAAGTTGTGAGTCCACAGAAAAAATGGGTGAATATCTTGGTAATATTTTATGAGGATGTATTTGATGTGATTTAAACTTACTGAATATAAACCCATAAACTGTATGTTTTCTTTTATATACAGATCATGCATGTATCACTACAACTCCAGTAACTCGTCCTGCACTGCGAAAGACACGTAACTCCTTGCGTCAGGAAATGGATGTTAATGTCAACATCAAAGACACCACTCCACCTGTTGTACAGTTCACTCATTTTAGAAATGACCAGACTGAAGGTAATTAAAAGTGCTCTGAGAACAATGTATCTATATAGATTTTTAAAATTGTATTTGTGCATGAAGTAGCACTTAGAGACTGAGGAAGTGGCAGTATGGTATTTATACATTATATGTTAGGTATTGAAAGTCTCCAATACCGTGTAAAAAAAAAAGCAAGACGGATGATGCTATTATTCTTGAGAACAAGAAGGGTGTGTTTTGTATCAACAGATAATCATACTGGATTCCCAGTATCTCCACCAAAGCAGCACACAAGCAGCATTGAGGTAGGGCCAACATTCGAGTCTTCAACTTCTCCTGTTGTCAAAACCCCTCGGCTTGGTGAGCGAATGCACAAAACATACACAATCTTATTCACACATTATTTTATGAAAATGACAGCGTCTCTCTTCTTTGTCATCATGATTTGTGCTTTGTATCTATTGTGACCGAATTCATGTGCAGTCAGGGGAAAGGCAAAACGCTCCAGTCCTGCTTTGAACCAGGATGAAGAAGGAAAGAAGCTGACAGATAAAACAAGTGCAGAGGGCTCAACAGCAGAGGGCATGTCTGTCCTTTCTCTAGTTTCTTCACCAATCTCCAGGTCTCCTTCAAAAGGTGCATGACCCCACATAACATGAGTCAGGGCACACCTTCCTCCACACCTGCTGATATGACCAATACTATAAAAAATGTAAAAGGTCGGCAGTGATATCTCTAAGTCTAAGAAAATAAATTCTTAATAAATGTAAATGTAAAATAACCAAAACCTTTTACTCCGTTTATTTATTTACGAATAATTTGTGTGTTCAATTGTGTACCATCCGAATATTAGTCACAAAAGATATTTTTTTTGTGTGTGTGAATGTGCAGTGAGGGGAAAAAGCAAGGCCAAAAAGGCAAAGCATGCATTCGCCATGGAGCCACTACAGGAAGATGTGGAGGTAACAGACACAACAGGCAAGAAGTGGAAACTGATGAAACTACTCAGTCAAACCACTATAGGGGTCATCTATGAAGGTGAGACAAAAGAGTACAAGAGAGTTGCAGTTTATTGTCATTATTCTGGGTCACGCAGTATTAATATTATGTTATGTTATCATTCAATGTTAATGTTAACATGTTAATCATTCAACAATTATTATAAATCCCTTGACGCATATGCAGATTAAAACAAGACAGATAACGGACAATAATTTTTTTCTATTAATGTATTAAGTTACTGAATTTCCCCTGTGTGGGATGAATAAAGTTCTATATTATCTTCAATTATTTATTATTAGGTGTAATAGTAATAACAGTAGTAGTAGTAATGATTTGTATGTTAAAATGTCAAATCTCTGGCTTTAGATTTTATACCCACAGTAAGATGACAAACAGAGTTTTAGTAACTAAAGCAGCAGTTTCTTAAAAATTACTTAATATATAGCTGTACATTCATTCTGACAAATCCATTGTTCTATTCCAGTTTTTCAAACAGTTTCACGATCCAAGGAATCAAATCACATTCTCAAACTGGTAAGTACCAGCTTGGCAATTATTAGAACCTTTTCACTACCTTGTCAATAAAGTGATGAAATAATCAACAACTTGATTTTTATTTCTATTCGATGCTCAATTTACATAACCAAGTTGTGTTTCCGCTAAGGGAGCTAAAGATGGAAGAATCTTCAATGAGCAGAACTTTCTGCAGAGAGCTGCTAAACCTGCAACAGGTGAGTATGTTAGTGTGTTTAAATTCAATGTGATTTTAAAAGCACACATTTTATTTTTGCAAATAAAATACACAAAACAGTGATGATTTTGTGGTTGTTGGGATGGGCAGTCAACACAAATGCTAATGACTACTGCAAGTAGAAATCAGCTTTGTTAAAACTAAGGTACGTGAACATAGTGATATATGAACATATATCACTGTCCATCGAGTTTTTTGTGGCTGCAACATGCTTATTAAAATTTGCCTTGAATGTCTTTACACACCACACATGATCACCCTCTTCTCAAAAACCTTTGTCTCACTCAAGTGGACAAATGGATCAAACAGAACAAGATGGATTTCCTGGGGATTCCTTCCTGTGTAGGCTTTGGTCTTCATGCAGATTCCTTCAGGTTTGAAAATGTTCATCTGCAAACATTTACACACTATATGAAATCATTTTACATTACACTGCAATATGTTTTTTTTTAATTTAATAGGTTTTTGATTTTCCCCAACATGGGGCAGTCTCTTCAGTCTGTCATTGAGGAAGAAGACTGTCTATCTGAAAAAGCTGTTCTTCAGCTTGCCTGTAGACTAGTGAGTTTTCAAATCATCCATGAACTTGATTGATTGGTTGTCAGACAACAGTCATTTTATTTAATCCCCAGGTAATATATGACCCACAACTGGAAATTGTGACCGCCAATCCCCTTTTTATTTTTTCTCTCTCTTTATAGTTAGATGTTCTGCAGTACATCCATTCAAACGAGTATGTCCATGCTGATATTAATGCAGAAAACATCTACATCAGACCAGGACAGTCATCACAGGTGAAATATGTTCTGACTTTACTCTGTCAGTATTCGTCCAAACGTGTGACAGCTCTTTTCTTGTGTGCGAGGTTAGGTCTACCTTGTAGGATACTGCCATGCGTTCAGGTACTGTCCGGGAGGCAAACATGTAGAGTACCGTGAAGACAGCAGGACACCACACGAGGGCACCATCGAGTTCATCAGCCTGGACATACACAAGGGAGCAGGTGTGTAACTATGGTAGTTTACAAAAAATACTACTACTTTTGTCAAATAAACAGATCTTTGTAGTTTCAAGAGACAACAAATGATGTCATAAGTGTGTGTGTGTGTGTGTGTGTACATACTTCAGCACCATCTCGACGCAGTGATTTGCAGTCTCTTGGTTACTGCATGCTGCGATGGCACACAGGCACGCTGCCGTGGACTCACCTCAGTCAGCCAGACGAGATAGCCAACCTCAAACAGAGGTGAGAGTTTATCGCCATTTATCGCCATTTATTTTGTTTAGTATTGGAACACTAAACAAAATTTCTTATAAAACTATGCTACATTCCTGCATATATTTAAGCCCAGATACTACTATGGACTAGTACTAAATAAAGAAAATGCAGAACTCAATAAACTTATTGTTTATTAAACTAATTGTAGGTACATGGAAGATGTCCCTGCACTGTTGAGTAAATGCTTTGGGAAGGCAAGAGTTTCCAGTGAGTTTATTTTTTCCAAATAAAATGTATAACAGGTTTATAATTAGTTAACATCTGCTAATTATTATGGGTGTGTCTGGTGTGTGTATGCTTTTGGTGTAGGTGCATTTCTTTCCTACCTGACTGCAGTGATGGCTCTTCAGTACACTGAGCAGCCCGACTACTCAGTACTGAAGGCTGGACTTAGTGCTGCCTTACTGCGGATGGGGGGATCGGAGGAACTTATTTTTTAGACAAGAACACAAATCTCTGACACCCGGAGGTATGTACACATGCACCTGGATTTCTTTGGCCGAACAGCGCAATCTCTTTTTCCTCTTTCTGCTGCCTGACTGCCATCCCTGAAAGTCGATACCATAGTGTTCATCAAGCAACAGCAGGAGTTTGTGGTCTCGTCTGTGAGAGTGTTTTTTTTCCCTCAAAAACACTGTTTCCATTTTACTGCGAGCTGTCTATTTAGAAAATGTTGTAAGAAGAATGTAATGTAGCATATCAGTGGCCTTAATAGGTTGATTGATGCACTGACATAATTCAGTTTCTTTGTAATTTTCTGTTTAGTAAGCTCAAGTGCGGTTTGGTGTTTCGACTGCTGTGTTATTTGGCATTTCTTCTGCTGTAGCAAAAAATACTCATCCAAAAATATTTCACTGTTGTGACACCCTGACCAAGTCTAATGTGGTTGGATCAGAGGTGATCAGAACTGTGAAGGTATTACACCAACGTATGTATGTTGGGGGTCTTGTAGTCTTTTGCCTGAAAAAAGACTTTTTAATCATAAAATATTTTGTGATATATTTTTAAGACCATAGTATAAAAGTGTGATGAACCTTGAAGTTAGTTGCTGGGATTTTGAGCCGTTTTTAAAATTTCTTTTCGTCAAACTCACCTTTTAACTATGTCAGAAACAGCAGCATCTTCCACGAACATGTTAGAGCCTGCAGCTTACCTGTCTGTGAACATAGTGTTGCAGTAATTAACATATAGCAACATTCATCTTTTACATTGAGTAAAAGCTGTATTGATGGATTAATACACTTGTGAAAGTGAGATTTGAGTTTTTGTTTTTATTGAACTCAGCTGTTATTTACAACTCTTCTTTAAAAAGGATCATACGTTTCATTTTTAGGAGAATTTTGTTGCCATGTTTTTGGCAATGCTGTTGCAGTCTTGTTGTATTTGTCATTACACTTACCAAATAATTCAACACTTCTGCCGTATTACTTTTCAAGAAAGCTTTATAAAGTTTAAACATTTCTGAACATAAACATTTTAACATTTCAAGACATATACAATTCTTTATATGAAACAGTAAATATCTCTTATTGTGCACACTCTTAAAGTAATTCAGAAAATAAACACTGTTATCTGTCACTCTATCGCTCCTGTCTTTGCATTTAAACCTTACATCCATGTCACTTGAGGCACTTTCTGAATGATGAGGCTTTGTAGAACCAAGTAAAAGCACGACGCTAATAGACTATGGCGCCCCCGTGAGGCGGCTTTGTACACAGCTACAGAACGGGTGGTGTCCTTGCAATGGAGCCCATCTTACACACTTAAACTGATCACTTGAGCTTTCTATACAGACATGCTGGCAGTGTGAGGCAGCTACACATGCAGGTTTAAATGTAGTTTTACACTGCAGACTGTTTCCATGTTTGTTAAAACTGGACCAAAATAAAATCTAAAAGAGACACTCGGACTACTATCCTTAAAATGTTAATACTCGTATCTTATATATAAACGCATCTTCGATAATTAGCTCAGGACCTGGTACAGCTTTTAAGGTTATTTGTGTATTTCTGAAAATTCTCATTCAGTTCTCTGATGACTAGTATGAAAAGATCCCGTTAGCGCACAGCGTACATTCTTGGTTTGGAGATGACGTCATGTTGATACAAATCATCAGACAAACATCACATGCTCATGAAGTCTTTTCCTGTTCTGCTAACAGAGAAATAGCTGTGGGCTGTTTGCCGATTTAACGCTGGAAATCGTTTCCGCGTCCGTAAATACTGATAGTTTGGAATGCAACTCAGTGAGCGATTGTATGTATGTATGCATTTGTCCATTAAAGAAATCTATCGACGTCAACATATAAAAACCAATACAGAATTATTAGACCACTTAAAAAATGCACTGTATTATAGCCAAAAACAAGGCCGCTTTTAACAGTTCCTGAAATGTTTACATTTGAACACATGACAAGGAACAGTTGATGAAAGGTGTAAACTTAAGTGGTATCCCACTTTAAGCCAGGCAACAGGATGAGAGTGCACATACTGAACTGAAGGATGATGCGTTTAGGGATGTTCAGACACAACAGAATTGCAAAAACCCCATAGGTTTACCATTCTTGGTCAAAACAAGGCAAATATGTGCACAAGCTCCACCATAATGGATGAGCTTGTTTGTCTGTAGTGGTAAGTGGGATGTCCTCAAGGCCTCAGGTCCCTCGTTTTGTAAGAAGGAGGTGGCATGAGTAGATCAGGGTAGGAGAAATGGTTTAGCTATGCTTTCACTGTGTTGTTAGAAGATAGTTGTGGCCAAATGGCTGGGGGTAGTGGGACGCTCCTCTTGATCATGTGATGTGTCCTCTCCTGAGAAATTGAACACAAGGAATATTTTAACTCCTTATGCCTGCAGCTGTCACATGATCAACATTTGCATCTGTTTACTGACTAACTTTTCTCACCATGTTCATCTCCCTTTTCCGTGCTGGGTTCTTCCTTATCCTCTGGTATTTCCACCTTTTCCAAGTCCAGCACGTCTCCCTCGCATGACTCCTTTTGGGAAAAATATAAAACTAGCACGTAGTCTTTTTCTTAACATAAAACTGCTTAAATCACATAAAGAGAATTAGGAAAAAGAAGTGTTTACCTGTGATTCAGAGAACCTATCTTCATCTGAGTTCCTAAATCCTTCTGGTGCTTCCATAAGGATCTCAAGATCATTCGCCTCTTCCTCATCACTGCTGAGAGAGACAAATAGAAGACTGGTATTCAAACATAACTCTAAGTGTTTTAAATACATGATAACAACACTTCAGCCTGATTCTTGGAGTCACAGGAAATTCTCTATACACACTGACGTACATAAAACAGCTCTTTATAAACAAAACTCCACAGGAATAGAAAATGCAGTAACATTCCATATTTGGCAGACTGTATTACATCGGAGCAAGGATAGCCTTTGTGGTCGACTTCAGTCATTCTTCCAACTTTGCACCTGAACAGTTCAATTAAAAATATTATTTCCATCCAGAACGTGAGAAAAACAAGACTGACCTTCCGGCAGAGTAGAAATTCCCTCCATCATTTTCTTCCTCATTTTCTTCTTCTACCACTTTACGTTGTTCCTCCTCATCCTGTTCATCCTCATGTTGGTCCTCCTCATGTTGCCCATCCTCCTCTTCCTTTTCTCCGTCTCCCCCTTGTTGGTCATCCTCCTCTTCCTCCTCATCTTCATCAAGGTCTGAGCAGTTGAGAAAGTCAAAACTTTCAAGTGCTGTTTCAACTTCCTGGGTGAAACTAGTGGATGTAGGAAAAGGAACCTATGGAAAAACAAATGCAAGTGTTAAAGTTATAACTTAAAAACATAACAGTCAACACTTTGGAAAAACACCACATGAACTTGTTGTTAACCTCACCGTTGGAGCATCCTGGGTGCCCTGGTGGGGCTGACTGTGTTTCTCTGATGCTTCTACCTGGTGTCCACCCTCTGCTTCAGTGGTGCTGTCCTCTGCCTGAGATTCAGCCTGTGAAGACGAGTCCTCGCACGAGTCATCCTTTACCTCCACTGCTGAAACAAACACTTGTGGGACGCCACTTTCAGACACATCTGCTGTCTCCACCGTGGACACGTGAGGTTCAGATGAGACATCGGGGCATGAGCAGCTCAGGTCTCCTGAGGTGTCTGAGAGGTCAGCTGACTGCAGAGACGCCCTGTCAGTCACAGTAAAGTCTGGGCTGCTCTTACCCACAAGGCTGTGTGAGCAGGAAGTCTGTAAATGGCCGTTTGGCACTGCATCTGTCTGAGAGAAGACCTCCCCGGCGTCTGTCTCGTCTTCTTCTTGGTTGGATGAGAGCGACGGCGTCGAGGCAGTGGACTTGTGTGGAATGAACGACAGCTGATTGGTGAGAGTGGTCTGCAGCATGTTGGAGGCCGCCAGTCTCTGAGCGTGATGAGCCAGCGCAGGGCTGGAGGAGTCATCAGAAGATTCAGACGAGTTGGACCAGACTGTCCCGTTCTCCATTTCTCCTTGTCGCTTCAGTAGAGACTGGAGAGGAAACATCAGAACAACAGGTAAGCAAAGAGGCAGGGAGAAATCAATTAGACAACAACAACAACAACAACAACAACAACAAGTTTTAAGCTCACTGAAACCTATTCCACTGGCAAAATTAAATAAGAGCAGAAGAAGAAATTGGGTTGACGCTCAAACTACGATGACTCGGCTGATGTTAGTAAGGATCACAACTCCTAACAGAATTTGATTGGAAATTAAATTGAACAATTCATTGATGTTATATATCCCCCAAAAACAGATTTGTTAGATTTTTTTGTCATATGTTCATTACTTTTTGTTAAATGATCTAATTCCTCTGATTTCTTCCAGTTGAATCACTATAAACTAAGCAGCAGCTACAACTACGTCCCAACACACCGACTGTACGCAGGTGAATCGAGGTGTTGAACGCTTGAAATCGCAACGCAAGGACGCCGTCCCGTCCGTCACGACATCATGGAACGCCTCCACCAGCGAGCAGCTCGGTCTGGGCCTGCCATGAGGCACGCTCTTCAGCGAGGTGAGGAAGAGGAGGGACATGATGGAGCGCTACTCAACAACTATTAAACAGCTACAAGGACCACAGGTTTGTTCACACATACTGCTGCTGTCACACAACCCATGACTGCTGTCATTCATTCTCCTCACATCAGGCACGCCACTCCCACAACCGCATGTCCGACCACACAGTGCTCTGTGAATATCCTCACACACATCAGTGCTACCGCTACAGACAAAGCAGTGGGGGAGCAGCTGAAATAGAACAAGCCAATGAAATGACAGTAACAATAGCCATCAGTGAGATAAATGGCAGAGTGTATTGTGTATTGTATTTTATATGTACAAACTAGTCTATGACTATTAGTCAAAGTCTGTCTTTGTGAACCTGGCCACATCAGTGTAACGACATGTGTGGTGAAGATTTTTCATCAACAGATGTTGATCATCTCTTTAGTACGACTCACATAAAACACCTGCTCCCGCATAGAGGGCGTGTCAGGAGGACTCTGATTGGACAGCAGCCGTTTGGAAACCGTACTGGTTGAAGATGTCTGGTCATCCTTATCAAATGGGCTGGAGAGGAGAAGCAGGAAAAAACATGGCAGAAAATATTTGTTTCTCCTTTGGGACTGAGTAAATCCTGGTAAAAACTTAAGAAATAAATAAATAAAAAAAAACATACCTCCAGGTGACCTCCAAGTTTAGCTTCACCGTCCCCAGGTCGTTGATATCTACGGCAAGCGTCTGGGGGAGTGGGCAGAATAGGTCGAGCATTTCGCAGGACACACTGCCCACCACCACATGATTGGCCAGGCTCTTCAGCTCCGTCACCTTGACAACCACAACAGATGAATGCAAGAGAACCGGGATAAGGAGAAATGACGGGAATTCGGGAAAGATGACAATTTACTACATCCTTTGAAGCACTCACAATGCGGAGCGTTATTGTCAGTGTAACTGTCATAATTTAAAGGATCAAATCTGTGGAAGAATATTTGTTTTATTATTGATGACAAAGACCATAAAAAGACCAGTAAACAAGCAACTGGTCACAACCTGCCACAGAGCACTGACCAAAAATTATTAAAAAGACAAACGAACCATGTAAACATTGTAGTTTATTCTGAGTTGGTTACATGTAGCAGAAAATAGTAACAAACTACTTCACTATTTACTGTTTGAGTAACATTTACTAAAAAACACGTTGCTATTTTAGCCTTTTTAAATGAAGCTGCAGTTCTGAGCCTTTACATCTGGAGTAGTAACTTGTAGAATAGGGGCCACATGCATTGTCTCATGCATTCTGTCGTGGAAATGTGAAATAATGGGAGCCCTGTCCTTTAAGGGTTGATTCATTACCTTGATTGATAGCAGCTCTGTGACGAGAGGCAGGAAAATGTACTCCTCGCTGTCCCATATCTGCTTGTTGCTGAGTTCCATGCGGCCTCGTAGCCTCCAGCGTTGACGACCATAACGCATTAGTACCTAACGAGGCCAAAAACAGCTGATGTGATGCAACAGGCACAGGGCCTCAGTAAGAATCTGTGTGTCTGAATTTATATTTCTCACCTCATATTGGTCTCCGGCACACAACCGAGCAAAGCCAGCAAGACCTGACACACCAGAAATCAAACAAACAAAAAATGAGAACTCGACCAATTTACTCAGAAAAGGGAACTCGCGCGAGAATAGAAAATGACTCACCCTTCATCTTGACGTGAAATTCTCCCATCTGGCTTTCTAGTTCACTCTCAAGCGAGCACATGTGCTAAAACGAGACAGTCAGGGGTTTAAATA
Source organism: Trinectes maculatus (assembly GCA_016785345.1). Taxonomy (NCBI): domain Eukaryota; kingdom Metazoa; phylum Chordata; class Actinopteri; order Pleuronectiformes; family Achiridae; genus Trinectes; species Trinectes maculatus. The sequence goes on from JAFBJQ010000435.1 coordinate 275,981, forward strand.
ATGTTTCATTCGCCATCACATTTAGAACTGAAATGATGAGTTCACTGATTGATTTGTGAGAGAGAAGAGCAAGCAGTCAACTTGGAAAACTGTGTATATTTTGAGTAGTTTTTCACGCATTGAACTTCATTGCTTTAAATCAGGATTGGGAAACCTATAGCCCTCGGGCCATATGCAGCTTCAAGACAATGTGATCCAATAATAAAATCAAATAATCTCCTTAAGAGTGCTCTGATTTGAGAACAAAGTAGGTCTGTGTTAACAATGATAAACATCACGCCACACCTTATGAGTGTAAAACAGCAGTTTCTGGAAGAAGTGGACCAAAAGTTAAGAAAAAACCAATGTGCCAAATTTGCACAGACACATTCATAGTGATAGAAAAACACAGAGTCGTGACAAATATGCAACAAGATAAAGAAAAAGCACAAAAGGACACATCAGGAAATGTCTCTATGGCCTCTGATGAAACAGACAAAATAACAAAATACTTTTGCGTGAGGAGGGACTGTCTCGTCAGGCCATACTTGCTGTGGCATGTGCAACTTGAAAGTGGTAACACAGTGCATTTCCTACTCTGCAAAAACAACAACGGCCACTATGACTTATGCTGATGAATTTGCTAAACACCTTCAGGCGTTAGGCGGAGAGAGAGGTTTCAAAACGTGAAAAGTAAACAACGGGATCTGAATTAAAGAGGTTAGTGTCATTTATGTCTTTATATGTCTTTATACGAGAGACATAAACATACGTTTACAGATTAGTTGCAGCCCAAATCATATTACCGTAGAATATACTTGGATGGATATCTATCTTTAGCAGAGTCAAAGAGTCAGAGCTGTTGTACATTCAACACGCTGTTGTGCAGACTCATTGACCTCAGGTCTGTCACTTGCCTCTGTACATTCCCTGTAGCCTTTGTTGGCTTCACTCAGGCTCTCTCTGGCCTCCTTGCTGCCGGTGGCCGAGTTAAACGCTGCCACCATCTTACTCGCTCCATCACGCAGTCGCCGCTGTATACAATAAGCATCGTACAGCTCCTCAACCTGGAGAAGTGGAGATAATGCAGGGTTCAACAAATGTATGCGATTTTAAAATATCACCAAAAAAACATTTTCGCTCAGAATTGAATTGAAGCTGCTAAACGTTCTTCCATGTCGACCAACTCGTTACTACAAGTTTCTGTCCGCTGATTGATACTGTATAAATCTGTGCATTACAATCAGCCAGAAGATGGCAAAGTTTTGCACAGCTAACTGGTACAGCCGTCAGATGATAACCAAATGACTGGTGTCATCATTAGACTTGTTTCACATTACATTATAAATATAAGAACGCTAAAGTTAGCAGGTTTAAATAGTGAAACTGTGAATTGGATTATTCCGTACGCACCTTGCTGAGGTGGAATTCCAGGCGGCGCATGAACCTCTCTATGGCTTTCACTTGCTATAAAAACAATAAACAGTTATTCAACTTTACAAGTTAGTACAAACTATCCTGTTCTTTCTGCTCCCAGTAAACAATTTCAGTATCTTTCTACAGGACAGTTGTGGATGAAACTCACCTTGTCCAGCTCATACAATGAGCCCTGCAAAATAAACAGAGAAAACAAACATTTAGCATCACAACACATCGAATTAACATCCTGACTGAGGACTGGAAACGACTGCAGCCAGTCTGGTACTGATTCACAGTCAATACTGGTGAGACTGGTTTGACGACATGGGCTCTCACCAAGCGACCGTTCCTCTTGTTTTCTCTGATCTGCTGACCCAGACTGTCCAGCTCCAGCTGGTGGACCTGCAGGTACGACCTGACGACAAGAGACACCGTCACGTCTTCATGTTACCTGTCATGTTCGCTGATATTCCGCCTGGCAGCCATGTGGTGGTGTCGACGCCTGGCGGGAGCAGTGTTGGACATGTGTTTACTCACTGTAAGCCTCTGCGTAAGGCTGCGTACACTTCATCCAGCCGCTCCGGCTGGGGAGTTTTAGCGGGGGGTAGTTTGGTGGATCCTGTGAACATCCTGCTTCCTTACAAGGCACGTCTCTCTGGGATCAAACAGTGCTGAGGGAGAGCGAGAGGGGGAGAGAGAGAGAGAGCATGGGATCAGTTCTGATAAGGTTTCCCAGTTGACATTCAAATCAGGCATCGGGGAAACTGGCAGGACAGAGAGAGAGCGAGGCAGAGAGGGCAGCTCACCTGCTGAACGGAGCGTTGTTGTCACTACTGTTGCATGCTGGGAGATCTGATTGTAGCGCCGTGGCTTTAAAAAACCAAAAGACATGTCCTGTAATTACACGAAGAGGAGACGTTAGAGACAAAAGTATCCTTCTTCACTTCATACCTCACTGTACGACAAGAATTCTTCTGCTGCTCTGTGATTATAAAGGAGTCTGATAATTATAAAGGTCAGTGGAGAGAGAGAGAGAGAGAGAGAGAGAGGACAGGAACCAGTCTTTCGCTTCCCCTGTCTGGTCGTGTCATTTTGTTGCGAGTCGGAGACAGTGAGCGTCATGCGTGCAGCAACCACAGTGGCCACCGCTGACAACAGTAGGCAGCACAGTCTTTCTCCAGCTTCCCCTTCCTTCCCTGCTTCTCCACCCCCACCTTCACATCCAGCCCCAGAGTACAGGAAGTCTCATGGCTGACTCTAACACAGGAAATTCTACACAGGAGTTTGGCCCTTGAATATAAAACCATCTCTCTATTGTTTGTGTGCGTGTGTGTGTGTGTGTGAGAGAGAGAGAGAGAGAGAGTAAAATGTGACCTCTTTTTTTCCCCCTGCTAGAAACTAAATGAATCCAACCTGTGGATGAGTGTGATGCCACTGGCAGGTGATATTACAGGAAGAGAGCGTTGTGCCTGAGCTAATCTAGTCACAAAAGAGATTACGGACTTAAACCTAAGCAAATCTGTCAAGCAGGAGCCAAGCCCATATTAACACAGGGATCTGTGAATGAGCCAACACGAGGCAGAGCCAGCAGCAGGATCTGCTCTGCATTGTCTTACACGCCACTCAAAAGACGACAGAGATGTTGATGTCGTATTATCTCCGATGAGATCCTACCTGTGATCCACCTGTTGGAGTCATTGTGATGCAAAGCACACAGCTTATGGATTTATATGTCCTATTAGACATAAACACTGCTAATACAGGAAGAAGCTGCATACACCCTGCGGTCTTTCCGGGTTCTCCTGCCACAGAGTGGCGACGTGGGCCTCGGTGGTCCAGTTCAAGCTCTAATCTTAGCTGCTCCACTGGGTGAGGATTAACTGGAGCTGGTCAGTGTGAAGCATAGTGAAGAAAAGGGGCCATACAGGAGAGTCCTGACAGATAAAAACACCCCAACACCAGCCACCTTCTGCCAAACATGGCCAAGGAGCAAGTGCCGGACTCCCACAGCACCTCGAGTGGAGCACAGCCAAGTACAAAGATATCACACATAAGTCAGGGCAGACGCAAATCACACTCCCACCCACTTCAAATAGCTAATGTACACCTGCAGCCCACACACACACACACACACACACACACACACAGGCTCCGCGGGCTCCAGTAATAGTGATAATAATGGGTGCTGGTCGCCCGGGTTTCCTCTGCGTCAGATGTGCTTTTATCCCTTTCCTTACATTAGAGATCATTAGCTGGATTAATCCTTTTCCGCAGAGCAGAGGGAACAAAGAGGACACTGTTTCCAATCATCTCACAAGACTGGAGGTTGTTTTTTTTTTAAAAAGCCTGCTATGCACTCACTGCATGCACACACACACATATAACCCCCATCAGACAACAGTGACAATCACTTCTGATCATGTGTAGTATGACTATAGTGACTATGTAAACACAACCTCCCACTAACTATTCTGATGGGTTTTTCAAAATAAATCCATGAACTATTAATTCTATGAAGTGAGATAGTACTATAAGTAATACTGTAAATGCTATAAATCAGATACAAGTAAGAGTAATCCTCACATTGAAGGGTCTGTAATTATTATTTGTATTTTTCCTTGATCAATGACCAAAATAATCAAACATTTATCATTGTAGTAGTTCATTCTGTATGATAACAGATGAGACACGTTGAAAGTAGTCTATATTCATTTTAATTTACTGCCAGAAACCGATTAATTTAGTGCAAAATAAGGAACAGAAAGTCATCAAACTGCATTTTCTCTTACACTTGTATATATTTTTAAACTAAGGAAATTAGGAAAGGTTAATGCTAACCACATCTGTTATTGATCAGCTCATCCACAAACGACCTGATGACTTCGTCACAGATTTCGTCACAGATTTGTTTACAGTGATATTTGACTTGAGGGCTAATATAAACAGCAGCACAGCTCACAGTGTGTCATACAAGTGTTCATCCACACTTTGTGGGTGTCAGTGTGAGCTGGAGCAGGAGGAGCAGCAGCAGCAGGAGGAGGAGGGGGGGTGAGGGGGGGTAAGTGGGGTAATGGTGTTACAATAAAATGCAACCACCTCTGTTCCAGATTACGGGATTATCCGAACCCGGCGGCAGGAGGCCACTGAGTCGGATTAACACACTCACACATCACGGCCGCGCTCTTCACGCGGCATAAACACACGGTGCAAGCCGCAAACTTGATTTGGTATTCAGTCCATATCCCACCCCGGCCCCCGGAGCTCATCACAGGCCACAGGAAAACTCCTCTCCCGGCCGCAGCAGCACCCCTCCCCGGCCTCCTCCCCTCTACCACCGACCCGCCGACTCCAAACACACAACCGAGAGCCGCCCGCGAACCGGAGCCGGACTCGATCCGAGCCAGCTGCTGCGTCTCACGTCGACAACATCACGGCAGAGCAACTTCACGTCGGGAGGTGGGGAGGCGAGGGAGGGAAGGGGGGGGCTCACCGTGCCCGTGTGGCCAAAAGATTTGAACGGGAATCCCGCTGTGACCTTGGCGATGGAAGGAGCAGCACCTACCTCTGGTCTGACGCCCGATGAGCCGCAGAGTGCGGCCGCCGTCACATTTCCAGCGCGATGCTCCGCTCTGTTAGCGCAGCGCTACTTCTCCTGGGCGCTGTCCTTCTCTTCTCACTGATTTCGCAGTTTTTTGTGTCCACCGTCAAAGTGGCAGAAGTTACCGAAACAAACTTCCGGTCAACGCTTTTCAGTTTAAAAGCCCCCGACCACCACCAGCACCCGCGTGGAGCCGATTTGGATACATGATGAAATCATATCAAACGACCATATCAACAGTGAATCTTATTCATTCAGCCACATTCCCATAGGCCCCAACTCTGATGGAACAAATAAACAATGTGTAGATAACGTTGTGATAGTTTGTTTTGCCTTTCAGATAGCAAGACTCATGCAAATGTAGCCTGGTGCAAAAATGTTGTGAATTCATAATGGGTGTGTGTGTGACTGACATATAACATATACGTACTGCTTTTCAACACGATTACGTATGTCAGTAGTTCTCAAATTAAAATTATGGGGGGAAAAAATCTTAGTAAAAAATTAGTTTCCGGTCATTCTCAAGTCAACAGATTCGTACAAAAATAGAAACGTTTGCAAAATTGAGAGTTAAAATATTTAGTATAAATAATATCTAAAATCTTATAATGTCACGTCTAGTCTCAGTGCCACGTTACTGTTTTAATTCAAATGCTTTTATTTGACATTTACACAGTTACAGATTGTAAAAATAATAAGAGAGCTAAATGGGATGGAATATTTCACAGACAAGTTGGGCGTCAACTTCCACGACCACTGCTTTTTATTTTGGAATTTCGTTATTCCAACCGGAAATCACGCTTCGGCTAGTTGCTGTGGCAACAAGGATGTCCCTGACTCTGTCACTGTTTTGTCAGCCTGCTGCTGGTTGTGCTGCGCTGGCGACGCCACCGCGGATCCAGCGGGGGGGAAAAAACAGGCACGAGGTGAAAGAGGGGAAGGAGAAAACGTAGCGACGTGTAGCCGCCCCAGGCTTTGAGTTTCACCCTTTAATCCGTCAGGTGCTGCAGCTCCAAGGGCCGATTGTCCAAGTTTGACCGAGCCGGGGAGGGGAGGGGTGAGGAGGGGGCGGCGATGGAGGAAAGCATGTGGCGCTTTCTTTCTTTCCTTTTTTTTTTAACTCCCCATTTCCTTCAAAACAGGACGTTGCAGCCGATTAAGCCATGAATGCTGCAGTAAATCCTCCACAATAAACGCGAGGTTCAAAACAATGACAAGTAGAATTTATACAGCAAACGAACAAACAAACAAAAATGTTCCAAAAGAGAACATTCGAATAACAATTAAGTGGAAACTGCCAAGTCAGCATGACCGTTTATCATTCTTATAGGTTTTAAACGTTTTGAGTTGTACCGTTATAAAAGCCACGGTTCCAAGTATGACGCTGCGATTCGAACCGTTTCCGTTCCCGTTGTTTCCAAAAATAGAAGCTACACGTCATAAAGCCGACCTGTGTTTTATTTAGCTTGTGTAACAATCTACATGGTCCAGATTTAACGACTCTAACTGAAGTGGTCCTTGACGTAGACTTCTTAGTTTACATGTAAGAGGAATATGTCGATCGCACAAGTTTCCCTGGTGTTACAACATACTGCAGGGGCTGGCTGAAGTGTTTCATGGGCAGGAGGTTCCCAAACCGCAGGAACCAGTGAGACTCAACGTTTCTCTGTCGTCTGGAGAAACCAAAACATGGAGATAAATACTGTTCTCCTGAAGAGTCATATGTTTTTACTGTCCAAACTTGCTTTTAAAACTGTATTCAGAAAATATCAGAGGAATCTAGGATATTTATGATATATATATACTTTTCCATTACTTGGAAAGTAAATAAAATCACAGCAATAATTAAATACTGAGAAATTTTAAATATTTGTTATTACATATGACAGTTTTAGTTCGGTTTTTATCGTTCATACATCAAAATGGTCATCTCCTTTAGGACATTTCTACTTTTATACAACTTTTTCAAGTATTTATATTTTTTTAGTTTTGACAACTGTTGACAAAAAAATCTCGAGATTTTCAATGCCTTACTATACTATGACACTTTAAATGTTTTATTATTTTTTTTGAAATTTGCGATGCTTTACTATATTATGACGTTTATATTATGGTACGTTTGATAACTATTCTATAACATGTTTAGGTAAGTTTTGACAAGACCATAGCTCAGTCGGTAGAGCATCAGACTTTTAATCTGAGGGTCCAGGTTTCCAGTCCCTGTTTGGGTGATGATATTTTGGGGTAATGGTGGACAAGAAGCTAGAGAGGATGTGTTATCAGTAGGTCACCAGTTCAAATCCCCAGACTGACAGGACATTTGGGTGAACTGCTTCCATCTGCATTACTGGACTATACTTTGGCATTTTTGACGACATACTATAACATATTTTGGTAATTTTTGACAAAAAAGCCCAGAGAGCCCAAATTGCTTAGTTGGTAAAGCATCACACTTTTAATCTGAGTGACAATATTTTGGGGGTAGTAGTGGCCAAGAGACATTTTTGATGATTTAAAAAAATGTTTTTATTTGCGAGATTTTTGACGCTTTACTATAACATTTTCGTAGCTTTTTTACGTCTTCAATTTTTTTAATTTTGTGGTGAAATTTTTGATGTAGTGCTATACTATAACATATATGACAAAACATATTTTTTGCTAGATTTTCACTGCCTAACTATACCATGACATTTTTCACAATTTAAAAATATTTTTTTCTTTGCAAGATTTTTGACTCAAAAAACATTTTTGCGGCATTTCTGATGACTTAAAACTATATCATTTTATGAAATTTGTGATGCTTTACTATACTACATTTACGGTATGACTGACAACATACTATACTATAACATGTTTTGGTAATTACTGACAAGCTTCCAGAGAGCCCGGATAGCTCAGTCGGTAGAGCATCAGACTTTTAATCTGAGGGTCCAGGGTTCAAGTCCCTGTTTGGGCGGTCATGTTTTGGGGTAATTCTGGCCAAGAGGCTTGAGAGGACAACTTGTGATCTATAGGTTGCCAGTTCAAGCCCCTGATTGGCAGGAGATTTGGGTGAAGTGTTGCCATCTCCGTTTCTATACTATGATGTTTTTTGTTGATGTAAAAAAAAACATTTCATTTTTTGTCAAAATTTTCAGTGCCTTACTATATTATGATGTATTGTGGCATTTTCGATGACATATAAAACATTTTTTGCAAGATTTTCATTGCCTTACTATACCATGACATTTTCGACATTTTTTTTTGTTTGCAAGATATTTGACGCAAGAAAAGCATTTTTGTAGCATTTCTGATGACTTAAAAAATATTTTTTAATGAAATTTGTGATGCCTTATTATATTATGATGTTTATGGTATTTTAGACAACATACTATACTATGACGTGTTTTGGTCATTTTTGATCAAAACTCTGAGAGCCCGGATAGCTCAGTCGGTAGAGCATCAGACTTTTAATCTGAGGGTCTAGGGTTCAAGTCCCTATTCGGGCGGTCATGTTTTGGGGTAATTCTGGCCAAGAGTCAAGAGAGGACAACTTATGATCTATAGGTTGCCAGTTCAAGCCCCAGATTGGCAGGAGATTTTGGTGAAGTGTTACCATCTGCATCACTATACTATGACATTTTTGGTTGTAAATTGTTTTTTAACTTTTTGGCAAAATTTTCAGTGCCTTACTATACTATGACATTTTCAACGATTTAAATTTTTTTTGTTTGTTTGCAAGATATTTGATGCAAGAAAAGCATTCTTGTAGCATTTCTGACGACTTAAAAAATATTTTTTAATGAAATTTGTGATGCCTTATTATACTATGATGTTTATGGTATTTTTGACAACATACTATACTATTAAATGTTTTGGTCATTTTTGATAAACCCTCAGAGAGCCCGGATAGCTCAGTCGGTAGAGCATCAGACTTTTAATCTGAGGGTCCAGGGTTCAAGTCCCTGTTCGGGCGGCCATGTTTTGTGGTAATTCTGGCCAAGAGGCTTGAGAGGACAACTTGTGATCTATAGGTTGCCAGTTCAAGCCCCTGATTGGCAGGAGATTTGGGTGAAGTGTTGCCATCTCCGTTTCTACACTATGATGTTTTTTGTTGATGTAAAAAAAAACATTTCATTTTTTGTCAAAATTTTCAGTATACTATGACATTTTTTGTTGTAAATTGTTTTTTAACTTTTTGGCAAAATTTTCAGTGCCTTACTATACTATGACATTTTCAACGATTTAAATTTTTTTGTTTGTTTGCAAGATATTTGATGCAAGAAAAGCATTCTTGTAGCATTTCTGACGACTTAAAAAATATTTTTTAATGAAATTTGTGATGCCTTATTATACTATGATGTTTATGGTATTTTTGACAACATACTATACTCTTAAATGTTTTGGTCATTTTTGATAAACCCTCAGAGAGCCCGGATAGCTCAGTCGGTAGAGCATCAGACTTTTAATCTGAGGGTCCAGGGTTCAAGTCCCTGTTCGGGCGGCCATGTTTTGGGGTAATTCTGGCCAAGACGCTAGAGAGGACAACTTGTGATCTATAGGTTGCCAGTTCAAGCCCCAGATTGGCAGGAGATTTGGGTGAAGTGTTACCATCTCCGTTTCTACACTATGACGTTTTTTGTTGATGTAAAAAAAAACATTTCATTTTTTGGCAAATTTTTCAGGTCCTTACTATATTATGATGTTTTTGGGGCATTTTCGATGACATAAAACATTTTTTGCAAGATTTTCAATGACTTACTATACCATGATATTTTCGACGATTAAAATTTTTTTGTTGTTTGCAAGGTATTTAACACAAGAAAAGCATTTTTGTAGCATTTCTGACGATTTAAAAAATATTTTTTTAAATGAAATTTGCGATGCCTTATTATACTAGGATGTTTATGGTATTTTCTGACAACATACTATACTGTAACATGTTTTTGTCATTTTTGACAACACCTCAGAGAGCCCGGATAGCTCAGTCGGACAACTTGCCTCAGACTGGCAGGAGATATTGGTGAAGTGTTACCCTTACTATACTATGATGTTTTTTGGTGATGTAAAAAAAAAAATTTCATTTTTTGGCAAAATTTTCAGTGCCTAACTATATTATGATATCATACCATGATATTTTCGACAGTTTAAATTTTTTTATGAAATTTGCGATGCCTTACTATACTATGATGGTTATGATATTTTTGACAACACACTATGCTACAACATGTTTTGGTAATGAGTGACAATCCTCCAGAGAGCCCAGATAGCTCAGTTGGTAAAGCATCAGACTTTTAATCTGAGAGTCCAGGGTTCACGTCTCTCGGCCAAGAGGCAAGAGAGGACAACTTGTGATCTATAGGTTGCCAGTAAAACCCCTAGACTGGCAGAAGATTTGAATGAAGTGCATCATCTTTTGACAAAATTTTCAGGTCGTTTTTTTAACGTTTGGGACGGTTTTTAAAATTTTTTTCGAACAATTCTACTTTTTGACAAAATGTTCGACACCTTACTATACTATAATGTTTTTTCAACGTTTTGGTTTTTTTTTTATGTTTTGGGCGTTTTTCAAAAAAAATAATTTTTTGACAGAATTTTTGATGCCTTACTATACTATGTCCTTTTCGCCATTCTGGATGTTTTTCGGAAAAAAAACATTTTTTGACAAAATTTTTGATGCCTTACTGTACGATGATGTTTTTTTTTGACATTTCTAATGTTTTTTAAAAATATATATTTTTCAACAAAAATTTCAACACCTGAAATTTAATTTTTAACGCCTTACTATACTATGTCGTGTTTTGTTGTTTCGGATGTTTTTTGTATTTTTTTCAGAAAATCTAATTTTTTGGACAAAATTTTCGACGGCTTACTATACTATGTCGTTTTTGATGTTTCGGATGTTTTTCAAAAATTTTTCTAAACATTTCATTTTTTCACAAAATCTTCGACGCCTTACTATACTATTTCGTTTTTTGACAATTCAGACGTTTTTTCGAAACGTTTCAAAAAATCTGTTTGACAAAATTTTCAACGTCTTACAATATTATTATATTATTGACATTTTGGACCTTTTTTAAAGAATTTCATTTTTTGACAGAATTTTCAACACCTTATTGTACTATGTCGTTTTTTGACGTTTCGGACGTTCATGAAAAAATTCAGATAATTCAATTGTTTTTTTTTTGACAAAAGATTTGACACCTTACTAAACTATGAGTTTTTATTCTACGTTTTGGATGATTTTTGATGTTTCGGACATTTTTCAAGAAATTTCATTTTTTGACAAAATTTTCGACGCCTTACTATACTATGTCGTTTTTTTAATGTTTAGGACGTTTTTCAACAAATTTCAGTTTTTTAAAAAAGTTTTGACGACTTACTATATTATGTTGTTTATTGACATTTCGGATGTTCGGAAATTTTCGATGCCTTACTACAGAGGTCTTCAACAGGGGGTCCGCGACCCCTAGGGGGTCCGCAGAGGTACTGCAGGGGGGTCACGAAAGTTTTGCACTATAGGACCAGTTTAATATAAAACACAATTTTATACATGAGTAGGGGGTCCCTGCTCCATCTCTCCGTCAGTTTGGGG
>JAFBJQ010000435.1:294119-396993 GCA_016785345.1 Trinectes maculatus
GTTTTTCAAAAAATTTCATTTTTTGACCAAATTTTCGACGCCTTACTATACTATGACGTTTTTTGACATTTCAAATGTTTTTCAAAAAATTTTATTTTTTGACAAAATTTTTGATGCCTTACTATACTATGTCATTTCTTGACGTTTTGGATTATTTTCAAAAAATTAAATTTTTTGACAGAATTTTCAACGCCTTACTATAGTATGTCGTTTTTTCATGTTTAGGACGTTTTTTTCAACGTTTTGGATGATTTTTGACTTTTTGGACGTTTTTCCCAAAAATTTTCAAAAAATATCACTTTTTAACAAAGGTTTTGACGCCTAAACTATGAGGGTTTTTTTCTACGTTTTGGATATTTTTTGGTGTTTTTCGACGACTTACTATACTATGTCGTTTTTGATGTTTCGGATGTTTTTCAAAAATTTTCAATTTTTTCACAAAATGTTTGACGCCTTACTATATACTATGTCGTGTTTTGACATTTCGGACGTTTTCAAAAAATGTAATTGTTTGACAGATTTTTCAACGTCTTACTATATTATGTTGTTCTTTGACGTTTTGGACGTTTTTCAAAGAATTTAATTTTTTGACAGAATTTTCAACACCTTATTATACTATGTTGTTTTTGACATTTCGGACGTTTTAGTAAAAAAATTCAGATAATTCAATTGTTGGACAAAAGTACTTACTATACTATCTAATTTTATGACTTTTTTGAAAAAATCTTTTTTTGATAAAATTTTTGATGCCTTAGTATACTATGTTGTTTTTTGACATTTCGGACATTTTTCACAAAAAATAAAATCAACAAAATTTTCAACACCTGACTATATACTATGTCATCATGTTTCAAATATTTTCCGAAAAAAAATTATCAAAATTTTTGACACATTACATGTACTATGTTGTTGTTGTTGTTGTTGCCGTTTTAGACATTTACAAAAAAAAGATCAGGTGCGAAGGAAAAGCTGTTCTTCTCTTTCCAGATCCTAAAGTCGGGTTCTGTAATATGAGTGGAAGATCTTGAGTTCGAGACAAACAAGCCTGAGAATCTAAATCCACACACACAAACAGACACACACAAGCATACCAGTGTAAAAACAGAAGTCAACCAGTACAATGCCAAGTCCTCCATTTAATAAAATATAGTTGCAAGCAAAATACACTGATAATTCTGTTAACACTCAGGTAATTCTCAGGTAATTTGGGTAAAGAGTGATTCAGGCTATCATTTTTTTCTTTGACAAAGCCACTAAACTAAGTTAACTATCCAGTTAACTCACACTGATTTTAAATATCAATTATCAAAATCATTACAGCTGCAGAAACCTAATAAGCCAGTATGAACGTCTACATTTTTTTGTTTGTTGTACAGTCAAATTTCTTCTCATCTGTCACATAGTTAATAAAATGTCTTTCAAGCTGTTATGAAGCATTGCCAATGGTACAAAAGAAAAATAGTCAACCAAAAGTGGAATGGCTACATAATGGAGCAATACAACAGTCTTTCCTTGCACTTATCAGTGACAATGTCTAGTACATATGCATCATCTAGGTCTGTTACAGTAGGAAGAAAGGAGCTGAAGATAAGCAGTCTATTATGCTTTAAAAAACAAATATCTTTACAGTAAGGGACATAAAGACCATAGAAAGAAACCCCAAAATAAAAAGTCAAAAATATTTAAAATTTTCTTCTCTTGAAGCGGCTGTGATTCATGACAGTATCATCTTCCTGAAGGTTGCCCCCTTGTTTCTGCACATTTATGACAAGATTCAATAATTAAATTTTGTCTTTGACATGATGAGGTTTTGGAACAGGACAGCACACAGCTTTTTGGAATTATGGACACGAAAAAGCAGGGTCCGCATTATGGCTGAATCCTCTCCAACTTCAGTGAAAAAGATACTGGTGCCATTTACAGCCACTTCAGACTTAAATGTATTGAAAAGCATTTTTGGTAGGTAAATCCTTATTAAAAATCCTTTATCCGAGTCCTTGTTGGTACACAATTAATCAAAAGCTTAAATTACAAGAGTGAAGTTTGCTTCTGTGCAGGATGCAAGTGTTTGTGATCCTAAATGCAAATAATTAAAAATAGAGATGTGGTCAAGGGTTTGGGTGTGTTTACAGCTGCACAGCATCATCATCGGTCCATCATGCTGAGGATCATCTCTGGGGTCAGATCTCCATTAGGTGGTGCCCCAGAAAGTTGCGCCTCCTGCGCTGTCCCCTCACCCTGGGACAACTCCTCCATTTGAATGGCTGACTTAACTCCACCGACGACCACCTCCTCTACGACCCCCTCATTGCCGTCCTCCTGGTCATCTTGTTCAGCTTCAACTTCCTTCTTTACAATGATGTCATCAACCTCTCCAGTGGCCTCATCCTCAACACGGATGATAGCTGCTGCTGTAAAACAGGTTTCAGGTCAGGCTCAGGTACCTTAGGTTGAAGTCCCCCCTGCCCATTTATACATTTTTTTTCAAACCTACCCATGATTTGTTATATTGTACTGAATCAACATCAGACAGCACATTAGCACTCATTAAGGCTGTGTCTAAACACATGGCTATGAAAAATTGTCAACAGATGTTTTATTCTAAGTCTGAAACTTACTGCTTGGTTTGTTCTTTGGAGGTCGCCCACGTTTTCTCTTGACTGGGGGCTCCACAGGTGCTGGAATAGGGACAACTGGTGGAGCCTGTTCCACCTCAATCTCAGATAGTTCCTCTTCTTCCTCCTCCTCCTCAGGCTCGTCCATCTCATCCTCTACAGGCCAGAGAGTGCATGATAGCACATTTGACGATTTTAATCAATATTGCTACATTTGAATAACACTGACATTTATTCTTTGACAGTTTTACGTAATCACATTATAATGATTTAAAAATAAACAGCGCACAAGGTCACTTGGACTCTCAGACTATAATTGTTTCCTTAATTGTTTCCTGCAAAACATAGAATCTTTCTGAATATTTACTAATCAAAGTGTTAATACAACTGACACAGTACCAGTGTCGTCATCATCATCCACCCTCGCCTGCATCTTCCTCTTCCTGCCACGGCGACCTTTTTTGGGTGTTGGGGTTCCATTTTCTTCTCCAGCACTTTCGCCTGTGCAGTTGTCGGCATGACGGAGCATGGTGTTCTGTGGAGTGCAGAAACATTTTTTACAACTGACAGGTTTTTAAAAAACTGCTATGTGTGCTATAATACGAACATACAAAGTCATACCCTGCGGGTAAATGTCTTGTTGCACTTGTTGCAGACAAAGGCAGTGGGGGTAAAGTTGGGGTCGTGGTAGCGCTTGAAGTGCATGTCCAAGAGTTGTTTCTGCCGGAAAGTTTTCTCACACTGGCTACAGAAAAATGGCTTCTCTCCCGTATGTGTACGCTTGTGCATTATCATGTGGCGTTCCTGTGATGTCACAGATCAGTTAAACAACAAATTAATTAAGTACACATACTGCGTGGTGGAGATGCCACAATGAGAATTAATGTCACAATCCATGCAGAACTAACCTGTCTGCAACAGTAGTCACACTCATCACACTTGAAACGTTTCTCATTCTTGTGGGTCTTCTGATGTTGGATGAGAGCATAGCGCTCATGAAATACGGCATCGCAGTAGCGGCATTTTTTCCCTGTCTCAATAAAAGAATGCTGCTTCCGCAAATGAACACCTAGGACAGACAAAACAAAAGGCATGAAAAAAACAGCCTGTTGTATGAATAAAGTCAAAAATGTGTTGACTGGAGCAACCAAGTTGATGACAACAAACAAATACGGTTTCTCTTACAAATTAGGCACAAATTGTGAACTGAAGCTCAAGAGACCCAACTATGCTGAATTTATTGACATGTAACTTTATGGGGAAATTGTGACATGGCTTACCTAGGTCACTTTTGCGTGCTATGACGGTATCACAGTGTGGGCAATGGAACTTTGCCACATTCTCCGTGTGCTTCTGCAGAATGTGCATCTTCATGGTGCCACTCTGTGTAAAACGGGCATGGCAGATGTAGCACTCGTATGGCTTCTCTCCTGCAAAGGAGAAGAGGTGGACATGTCAAAAAAAGTTTTTAAAAAAATATGGTTAATCTGACAGGAAACGGAATCTCTTAATAAATCTCACCTGAATGAGTCCTCATGTGTCTCTTCAGCTTGTAAGTGTCTCTGCTGGCATAGCTGCACAGACTGCACTGGAAGGGACGTTCCCCTGTATGTGAGCGGATGTGTCGTTTCAACTTGCTCACCTAAGAAACCAGATGGACGCATTACAAAGAGGCCATGGCAGAAAACAATGAGCTGAATTAGATACGAGATGGGTTGAGGTTGCTTGCCTCCACACTGGAGTAGTCACACATGGAGCACTTGAAGGGTTTCTCGTGGGTATGTTTGTAGCGACGGTGACGAACCAACTCACCACTGGTCACAAAGGCCATGTCACAATCTGTGCATTTATGAGGCCGGGTACCTAGAAAATAAAAGCAAATGACAATCAAAAATGGATGGAATGTAAAAAAAAACATTCTTGTATCAAAACTTGAATTGCCCTCAGGATAAATCTTGAATCTATCTATCTATCCATGAATGCTATATCTTTCTACGATATGGGTAGTAAAAAATAACCTGTGTGTGTGTTGAGGTGGTTTCTCAGGAGCGTGACCGTTCTGAAGGCTCGTCCACACAAGTGACATTTATGTGGCCGCTCATCTGTGTGGCTCTTCATGTGTCGGTCCAGGTTGGAGCGCCTAGGACAGGTGTAGCTACAGAGCTCACACTGGAAAGTCTTCTTCACACCTGGACACAAAAGAACGAGAAACTAGTTCATTTAAAACTCTGCAAGTTGACATCGTTTCCATCCAAGAAAGGAAAAACTAAAAATGAAATGCAGACCTTTTTTCTTGATCTTGGTGGGCTTCGGTGGCTTCATGTTGCCCACAACCTTTTCAGCATTCACCTCTGACAGCAGTCCCTCCTGCTGCTCCTCTTCAAAATCATACACGGAAACATCCATGTCACGATCGCCCTCTGCATAGCGCAGACGGCTCTTCTTCCCTTTCTTCCCTTTACGGACACTGGTGATAGGCTGATAATCTGGGTCCTTGGTCCAGTCTGGGTCATCTTCCTGAGTCACGGCTGCTTGTTCCTCTGCTGGCTCGTCTTCCTCGTCCACCATTACCTCCTCCTCCTCTCTTGCCCCCTGAAGATCATCATGAGCTGCTTGTAGCTCCTCCTGCTCTATAGTCTCCACTTCACCATTAGCACCAACTTTTACCACCTTAAAAAAATAGACGTTAAACTTATTGTGACTCTCTCTCTCCACCCATTGATTATATATTGAAGTGGAAAAGATGACTCACTCTTGCTTGACAGCAGCCAAGAGTTTGTGCTCACCTGGAAGCCCTCAGGCAAGGGTAGAGTGTGACAGATAACTGGCTCTCCATCCTTGTTAGCTGCCGAGGCATCAACGTAGGTACCCTGGAGCCCCTCTACAGTTGCTGCTGTGACTGGTACCTGAACCAGTTGAAGCTGACCAAGCCCTAAGGCCGCACCTGCCTGCTCTTCCATATTCACCACCTACAAGGAGTCAGAAAACACCTTCAATGTGAGAAAACATCAAATAACATTTCAGGCTCATTCCTGACGATTCAACTCTACTCTGATCCATTTCCTGGACTAACCTGGAGTGTGATGATCTGACCCTCCTCTCCACCAGTAACAGTCATTGTGCCGCCTCCCTCCAGCACCTCCGTCTTCATCTGCAGCAGAGTCGGATCGAGAGCATCCATCACCATCATCTCCATGTTACCAGCCACTTCTCCCTGTGTAGCTATCGCTGTCCCTTGCATTAAGGTCTCTCCACCCTCTGACAGGACCTTTCCTTCTGAGGTCAGGGCAGAGTCCATGGAAACAACCTCGCCCTCCATGGTAACGGGCTAAAAGACACCCCTAATAAAAGAAGACAAAGTGAGCAAGGGCTATATTGGTGAAAAATGTATCAAATAATGTTATCAACATTTCCCTGATTACACAGCCATTAACCAACAAAATTAAAATGCACTGCAAAATGCATGCATTTTAACTGCAAGAAACTACAAATAAAACGTTTTATAACAACCAGGGGCCTATTCCATAAAGCAGGATTACCAAATAAGCCAGGCTCATGTGCAAACAGCAGTATTACAAAATAAAACTGACTGGTGTATTACACACCTGTAACATGGTTGTGAATAAAGTTACACATCCTTTTATATCATTGAATGTAGCAACAAGCATTAGTTTTAGTTGTACCTTTAGTTTCATAACGACCAGCAGTTGTTACTCATTAAAAAGATCTCTCCAACATAGTGCCTTGCACTATTGCTTTATTTTGGAGTGTACAACTCTCTCTCAAACCATTCATGATTATTTATACACCTAACTAAGCTGTTACACTTTTTTTTCAAATGCTGTTAGTTCCAGTTTCACTTCTGCTGGGGTGGTTCCTCATGTATCGTTAGAGCATCCATATTTTTTGAGCGGGTTTTTGTTATTCTTGTTAACCCGGCCCTTTAATGACCTACTCGGTCCATTGATAAGTTTTGTATTTGTAGGCCAAATCACCTAACACCATCAACTAATCACCAACTGGGTAAAACCTGACTTTATTTCACGTTGCATACAATGCAACTGGTTACTTACAGTACACAACATACATCCTTACTACAGCGAAAATTTAATTCTCTTAAGTGTTTGGAATTTAATGCAGCTACAAAAAAAGCTAAGGAAATATGTAATCAGTATATTATCTGTAAAATGGCTATTTGACATATTTATAATATTCAGTTCTAATGCTAATAAAATAAATATTATGTCTATGGGATAAATTCAGTGGTGGCCGTATAAATTCTTCTTTTTGTTAAGTACAAAGTAGCACAACAGAGCAGATTACAAACACTTGGTAATACATGGTAGTGGAGTACAGTACTCGAGTAAATGTAACTTAGTTGTAAATGTACTTTCCACTCGTTGTGATCTAAACTCCTGCAGATTTCAACAACGAGACGAACTTTTAAAAAAGTCTAAACTTGTTCCTTCGTGCGCCGATCAGTGTCGATCAGGTATCGATGGGGTTCATCTGTTTGCCAATAACACAAACCGCACACGGTCGATCAATGCATCGCCCCGGTCGCTCGTTCGTCCATCTTAACAACGTTTACTCCCCCCCCTGCGTCGTCACCACTTCACGGTGCGTCCGAAAGTGCATTTTTAACAGTAAATCGACACAAATCGATACAAACTACTTTACTGGTGGTAGTTGGTTAAGTCGCGAGGCGCGACTGTGTCTGCAAACAGGAAACAAAGAGCACGAGAAGATGGACGTCAGGCCCGAACAAACTTAAAACAGCTAGACTGCTAAATGGAGCCATCGCTGCGCCAATGTCACAAAATATCAGCCACCAACCACGGAAACCATCGACCGAAACATGGAGCAGCAGTTTATAGAGGGATTTAGTGCATTTTGGATAACGATAGAGGGAGACAAACACCCCCCGCCATCCGCCTGGCCGGTAAGCCCTACCGTGACACCTAGAGGCCGGCGACGGCTCCTACAAAAACGTTTCCGTGTTTGGAGGCAAAGCGGCGGGTAAACTCACCGGCGGCGGCTTCTTTCCCCCGTTCTATTCGCTCCGTGTCTCGGCACCAGCGGTCGGTCTTGTCGGTCCTGCTGCAGTCGGGTGGTGCGCACTGTGCGGCTGGCGAATATTTTTCTCCCGCTTTACAAGACTGGGCCTAACACAAAATGGCGGCTGTCGAGGAGCCAACGCGGCTGCGCGGACCGAGCGCCCGAGGGAGTGAAGGGGAGTGGTGGAGCCGAGGCTGTGGGTGATGGGCGCCAGATTTGAATTCAGCGGGGGGCGGGGAAAAGACCGCGGCGATGACGCAACTGACTGATTGATTGGTTTCATGATCACAGCCGCTCGCCTGTGATCGAGCGTCTGACGTGTAATACGTACAACACGTCACTCACTGTTTACTTAAACTTATTGTTTATACTCATGTAGAGAGAGCAAGGACAAAATCAACCACAGGGGGGCAGTGTCTAGGATGCGTGTGCAGGACGGGCCGCACACAAACACACACACGCACACACATATATTCTTATCTTCCTATAGTTGGGAGGACACGTAGTGACATAATCCGTTACGTAGTATCTGTCCCTAACGTTAACCATCAGAACTATACAGATAAGCCCAACCTAACCCGAACCCAGTTTTAACCATTAAACCAAGTTTAAACCCTCACAGACCCATTTGCAAATTTAAGTGTACTTACAATACTGGTTGTAAACAAAACGATTATTGATGGCATTCGACGTAATTAATTTCCTCCTGCCAAAAACAAATAAGGTAGTGATTTAATGTAATGTATGTATTCCTGGAGTCTCACCCTCATAACAGCTGCTGGACTAACCCTGACCTTTAATTGATTTTTGTTAGTTTTGCAATAGCTAGAATTAATACTTAACCTTTTAGTTTGTGAGGAATCATATTTACTCTAGTAATTTACTAAGGTACAGTTTTAAATACTTGTACCTTCCTTGATTTTTTTAGCCCTTTTCCTGTTCTGTATTTTTCCTACTTTTCGGGCTGAAATTAACTTACATCAAAAGGATTTTTAATGCAGAACTTTAATATGTAACAGAGTATTTTTTACTGTGCTCTGGAAAGATAAATTATTTCTACCTCTAGTGAAGTACATTTTGTTATACTTTTACTTTAATACTAATAATACTAAAGCTAATACTTTTGATCATGAGGAACAGTGTGACAGTACATGTAACAGCATGCACGTGCAGAGGGGCTGCTTTAGGGGCTCGAGCCCCTGCCACCTTGCCTGATTCAGTCCAAAGTGTCCATTTGAGTGGCCATTATATTAATATTTCATTATTATTATTATTGTTGTTGTTGTTGTTGGGTTTGTTTGTTTGTTTCAAATTACATATTCAATAACAAATTAATTAATTTGATTCAATTAATTAATTACAAATAAAAATTAATTGTTGATATGTTTATCATACGGGGTGGGCTTCAAAAATTTGAGCCCCTGCCCCTCCAAAGGTCTCTGCACGGCTGTTTTGTTCTTTGTCACCCACACCAGCAGAGGTCGCTCTCTGCACGTCGCTTCCCTCTCAGCGAACAGTCATCGACGCGGAAATTGTGTATACCTTCCGCCGACTATAAGTTCGCTCCGAGACTCAAATCGTGCACGAAGGAGGGAACATGCGCGCCGTGCAGCTGGTGCGGGTGTTGGTACATGCGCGGATCAGCGCCGCCACTGAAGACTTTCTGCTGCAGATGGAGAAAGAAGAAGAACCCGCGCTGAGAGCGCTGCTCACCGAGCGGCTCACGGCGGCGGCGGAGGAGATCGTCGGTCTGTTTGAGGAAACCGTGGCGGAGTACGAAGACAGAGTGCAGCGAGAGATCTGCCTCCAAAGGACGCTGCTGGACGCCGTGCTGAAGCAGCCCGTAGTCAGGCTGCACAGAGCAGGTCAGTCCCTGCTCCCTCCGCACACTGCACGCAATCTAACGCTAATTAGCTAATGAATCGGCTGTGCTAACATGCGATTATTGACATAAAAAGAGCTACATAAACCACCAATCTTATTTACTGGTTAATATCAGGTGCGCTTGATTGACGTTTGCCGAGGGGACGGAGCTTAAAGACACAAGTTCGACAATGGGATCTTGACGAGAAAGGTCAAGAACCCACCCAGATTGTACCAGTTAGCGTTCCAGGCGAACGTAAACAACAAAGATGGCTGATGGCTTGTAGAAATCAAGCAAAAGACATCCTACAAGAGCACTAGTTACTCTTTTTATAGGTGTCTCTATAAGTGTCTCTTCCATGAATCATAAACTGACAACCCGTCGTGTGGAGGTTTGGTTTGTTGTTGTCACTCTGCAGACTTCCAGAATGTAAGAGTTTGAGTTTATGAATTCACGTTTTGATTTGTAAAAATAAATCCCTTGAGACCCAGCAGGTTGGTGTTAGTGACATTCTCAAAACTACAATGGGGTTCAGTATTTGAACTTACACTTATGATAGTTGTTATACTAATCCAAATATTTCCGCCTCCACGGTCAAGCGGGGGTCAAATATTTTTTTTGGAACTGTTGAAGCGGCATCGCTAAGTGTGTGAGATAGAAATCACACAGACAGAATAATCCACTGTGTGTCTCTGTGTGTTTCAGTGTGGTCTGCAAGCACCCAGCTGCTGTCGGTGAGTACAGAAGGCGCTCTCGCTAAGCAGCAAGAGTTAAGCACTGTTTTGCACCAGGACGACCCCAAGCCCACCCATATTAAAGAGGAGCAGGAGGAACCGTGGAGCAAACAGGAGGGAGAGCAGCCTGAAGGGCTGGAGGAGACTGGTTTCACTCTTGTTCCTGTGAAGCGTGAGGATGGAGAGAAGCCTTGGTCATCACATTTTCATCAGACTGACACTGTGGACCACAGAGAAGATTGTGAAGGATCAGAACCAGCCAGGAACTCAGGTCCAGGTGGAATTTTAGGTCCAGTTAGTAAAGACGGTTATTTTGACTCTTCTGAAACTGATGATAGTGACTGGACACCATCATGTGAAGCTCATTTGGTTATTAAGGATGTTAGAAGCACAAAAGCGCCTGAGGCTGAAATTGGAAAGTCAGTGAAGGAGAGGTACTGGTCCTGCTCATACTGTGGTAAAAGATTCAAGCAAAAGGGAAACTTGAAAAAACACATCCGAATCCACACGGGCGAGAGACCGTATCCATGCACAAGTTGTGACAAAGCATTTAGTGCCAAAACGGTGTTAACAATGCACACGATGTGCCACACTGGAGAGAAACCGTTTACCTGTGCAGTGTGTAACAGAAGTTATCGTTATAAATACAACCTCAATGTACACATGAGACTCCACACGGGGGAGAAACTGATCAGCTGCTCAGTCTGTGGCAAAGGTTTCACGCACATGGGAAGTTTGAATAGACACATGTCATCCCACACGAAGGAGAGACTGTTTCCATGCACAGTTTGTGACAAATCATTTAAATCCAAATGGTCGTTAGCATCACACATGAAATACCACATAGAAAAGAAACAGCTTACCTGTGCAGTGTGTAACAAACGTGTTACAGACCTGAAGAGACACGTGAGAATCCACACAACAGAAAAACCATTTAGTTGTCCCTCCTGTGGAAAGTGCTTTGCTGTTAAATCAACCCTGACCAAACACATGGGGATCCACACAGGAGATAAAAAGTTCAGCTGCAAGACCTGTGGTAAATGTTTCCCCCTCAGAGGAAATTTGAAGCAATACATGAAAATTCACGCTGCAGAGTGCAAGGTGACGAAGTCTGCAGAAACTGCACAAGTCAGTGGACACCAAGTGGAGCAGAAGTGGACACCAATGAACTGCTGAAGGTGTCGTGATGAAAACAGAACCCTCAGCAAGGAATTTAAAGATGGGAGTGATTCTAATCAAGCCTCCCAGATTAAAATCCTGTATGATGGGAGGTTTATTAAAAATATAGTATTTCATAAAGTAGAATATGACACATGTAACCTCCACTGCCGGTGGTGTGATGTGATGTGGTTGGGCCAATGGTCAGTCTACGGAACACATACAGTAAATGTTACTGATTTTTTTTAATCACATTGTTTTCTGTTTGAAATAAAAATGATCTTACATTACAATGAAATGCATTTATTTATTTCGTGGACTGAGGAGACATCTGCTAATGTCCCTGTATGAAGGGAGGCTTATTAAAGCTGTAGCTTAGCTTGAAATTTTGAACCAACACAAGGTTCACGTCACTCCCCCTCCGAGCAGTTGACAGCTAGCTCCCCTGGCTCTGATTGGTTGTTGTCAATTTTAGCAAATATCTTTTATGCAAATTACCAACTGGAGCTTTAAAAATGTAGAATATGACATGTAACCTGCACAGGCGGTGGTGTGGTGTGGTTGAGCCTATGGTCTGTCTACATATATAGTAAATGAAAATGGATGATTTTTTTAAAATCACATTGTATTCTGTTTTAAATATTAATAATTAGTCATAATACACTGTATACACAGTGAGTAATCTGGAGCAAAATTTCTATTTTGAGAATATAAATGCACATTAATTGCAAAGGAGCTGAGGTTGCATAATTTC
Organism: Trinectes maculatus; assembly: GCA_016785345.1. Taxonomy (NCBI): domain Eukaryota; kingdom Metazoa; phylum Chordata; class Actinopteri; order Pleuronectiformes; family Achiridae; genus Trinectes; species Trinectes maculatus. The sequence continues at coordinate 306,303 of JAFBJQ010000435.1, forward strand.
AATATTTGATATTCACATCACGCAATTAGAAGATAGAGATTTAATATACATAGAAGCTGTGTACCTGTGTCCTTTTTATCTGTTTTTGAATGAGACCTACAGTTCATAAGGGTCTAACACCCAGGGGCGTTGCTAGGCATAAAGCTCTACTGGGGCACAGGCCCCTGACCACACACCCCATTCCTCCCTTACACACACAAACACACATCACTTGTTTAGGACCATCATGTTTTCCCCCTAAGTCACTATTGTCCCCTTCTTTGTGGACGCTGGTTTTTACTCTTGCCCCTTGACTAATGTCCTCTGTTTCTGTTTGTGTTCAAGCTGTGTGTGTGTAGTACAGTGACACACACACTGTCAAATACAGAATGTGCGCAACATCCTGTATTTGGAGTTAACACTCTTGCTACACATTTGAGTAGAAATATATATCTTTTCCCATCTGAATTAATGTATGATAGATATTTATTGTTGTTGAAAGTTAACCGTAGCATTTATACTGGGGCACGTGCCCCAGTAAAGGGGGGTCTGGCGACGCCCATGCTAACGACCCTATTTAGGTCAGTTACCTCTAATACTGCTGACACTGCTGTGTGTATGTGTGTGTGTGTGTTTGTGTTTGGTGATACCAAGTCAGCTTGTCACCGACGGCATTTCAAAGCACCTTTTCCGCATATAAAATAAATAATTAATTTGTTACATAACCAGCAGAACATTTTGTTCATTTCAGGTGTGTGCACTGCAGCATGTGTATGTGTATGTAGGGTATAAGCATTGTGATGGAGCAGGATAGATGGATGAAACAAATGGCAGCGGGGTGACTTTGCTTCTATCTTTCCTCTCTCTCTCTCTCCCTCTCTCTCTCTCTCTTATTCCATCACCATCTTTTTCTCATGGTTTTCCCCTCAGATGGGAGGGGGCAGAGAAAGGCGAGGCCCTGTAGTCAGATCTGTCAGTCTAGCCTGGCTTGGCCCCTCCCACCTCAGTGGAGGCATTACATACTGCTGGTGCTTGTGCTCTTAGCAACGGTGCCTCGGCAACAGAGCCAGGGCAACAGAGCTCCACGGCAACAGCGTGCCGTGTCTCCCCAATGGAGCTGCCATTGGGCGGACCAGCTCTCAGGCACTACACCCAGAGCAGACCGAGACCTCATCGGCAAAAACTGAACTACCGCCCCAGCAGACCGCAGGTACCGTGATGGTGGATCAAAGGGGGGGTTTGCAAAAATGGAGTGAGAGGGAAGAGGTGGTGGAAGGGAGGGAGGCAGGAGAGATGTAGAGGGGTACAGCAGGGAGAGGCAGGGGGAAGGGAAGGATGGAGGGGGAGCGCTGTAAAAGATGCCTGGTCCCTGGCTGAATAAGGCAGCCCTATTGTACCGGTCATCTGCTTTTGGAAAAACCCACACTGGGTATTTTCTGTGTGTAAGAGCATGATGATGATGATGGAGGAGAGCGGCTGGTAGGTTGGTCGAGAGCCCTTTTTTTTTGCTCTCACTGAAAAAAAAAAACCTCGTGACATTGTATTTTTTCATGGTCCTGTATGGAAATGTGGAGTGTGTGCGATGATGTACATTTTCCACTGAGCCGATCTTGTTGTCACACACACACAGCGATTAGGCTGTAAGACACACAGTCACTCCCTCGGACACAAATGGCCAGGGAGACAAAATCCCAGCAATTCCCCTGACAGGATATCATGTAACGGTGACTGCAGCTAAATTTGTGTCCTGCAGTCAACCTCCTGGCTTTTACTGCTACTTGTGGGCACAGATGTTAATATGATCAGGGCGCTGCAACGCTGTATAGCTGCAATTTTTATATCACATTACCTACTCTGGCAAAATGAGTTATTTTACTTCCACTCCTTATGCAAAATCCAGAGACGCCCACCCCCCTCTCGTTGCACGTTACTGAGCAACTGAGTCCCAGGTGGCTGGTTTGTAGCGTGACAGGATGAGAGATTTAAACCAAAACACACCTATAGAGGAAGAAGAAACACTGGTGCCAGAGTGTGTGGGTTTATCAGTGGCTCCAGTTATGTAACGCAAAGTTAAATATAATGCATGTTGCTCTTCAATGCAAGTTAGTTTGATCCTTGGTGTAATATGTCTGTGTTGTGTGTGTGTATGTGTGTGTGTGTGTGTGTGTGTGTGTGTGATAATCAGGAGACGATAATTGAGAGTGAAAATGAAGCCCTGGAGCTCATGGGGCGAGTGGATGAAGGAGTGGAAGAGTTCTTTACTAAGAAAGTACTTCCTGCTGAAATACTGTGAGTATCACAGCTTTTGAAATATAAGTACGTATATATTTAGTGACGTGTTCACAAACTTCTGTTGTCCAATTTGAAATATGTATGTTATGTTATATAGGAAAAAAGAGGATGAGGAATCTATTACGGTGCACGAAGTGGCCCCTGCCAGCTCTGTCCCTTGTCCACCCCCGACTAAAACACTCAGGAGGAAGCTCGGTGATTTCTTCACACTCAAAAAGAGGCGAGGTTTGAAAGCGGAGGCGAGCCAGGAGGGGCGCCCCAAGAAGGCCTCCATCGCTGATCTCATCCGCCCGCTCAGGGAGGTCGCCCGAGCAGAGAAAGAAAAAGAAAAAGACAAGGACCGGGTGAAGGAACACGACAAGGAGAATGAAAAGGAGAAGGCAAAAGAACATCCCTCTGCTGTCACCGGAGACCCGGCTGTTGAGGAGACACCTGTTTCTGGTGCTCCTCCACTGAGAGGTGAGGCGGCGCCCCCCCGCCGAGCTCTCAGAGAGGGGAAGTCCCAGTCTCTCATTCTGCTGTCTGGATCAGCAGCGGCGGGGACAGCTAATGCCAGAAATACTGCAAAGGTGAGTACTACTCCACATGCATTCACATCTGCAGACCAGTTTTGAGACAGTGCTAATTATTTTGCTGTCACTGATTTCAGAAACAGTTTGAAGGCCAGAACAGCTTTGAACAGAAACTCCATCTCATGCTCCAGCGTATTGGAGTCTCCAAACCTCAGCCAGGAGAGACGCAGGTGTGTGAATGTGTGTGCGTCCGAGCTGACACGTGTTCAATGCAGAAGTCGTCCAAATGCTAACGTCGCTCTTTTATTCTTGTAGAATCAGGAAGGGGAGATGAAAAAAGCAGATTCTGAAGGTACGAAATGTCCCCTTATCTATTTGATGTTCAGTATCACGAAATCAATCCCTATTTTTACTCTATTTATTTTCGTATGTTTTGCTCTTTTTTTAAAAAAGAAAATCAAATTATGGAGTGATACATATGAGAAATCTATCATTTGATTATGCAATATTGAGCCATATGTCTCTAGAATGTTCCAAGACAATTCTTCATTTCAAAATTGTTAAAAAATGCACTTGGCTTCTAATTATAGTCGTTGATCATTACTGGGCTTATTGCGACTCGATCTTATGTTAATGAAGCTACATTTATCTGTGAAGTTCAGGGGTTTGTTTCAGAAGGAGAGACTTTGTCACATGGATCAGTTCCAACAATTAATATACTGTATCAGACACACTTCTCCATCTATAACCCTGGAGAGTCCATTGTGCTGCTACAACATGTAAATGATCTTTGTGTCTCAGGTACTATCATTGACAGTAAACCTGAGCCACCTGCTTCCTTCTCCAAACCTCGAACAATGTCTGCCTCATCAGGTAAAATGAATACAAAATCACGTAACGCTCATTCGACGTGCGCAGTACGCGGGGAGCTAAATCATGCTGTGTTTTTCTGTAGATACAAGGCATCAAATTCGACCGAGTGTGTCAGCACATGAGTCAGCTGGGAAGCCCGCTTTGCTTCCAAAGCCTGTAATCAAACCTGCTCCACCCCCCACGGCATCTGGCCGCAACACACCTGAGAACGAGCTCGGCCAAATACAGGAGGGGGAGACGAGCACGCCAACTAAACCCGGTCCACCTGCAGCTCCGTCTCCTGCTGCAGCTCCGGCCCTCACTCCCACCACCACCACCCCTACTATACCGACAATCTCAAATTCAACCGCTATTACAGTTTCCCCTTCAAGTACTGTAACTCCCTCCGACACAGATATATGCACTGACTCTGTTAACTCAACTGCAGCAGCTACGACACCCGCAAATGTTACAGAGCTTGACAGCAAAGCCTCTGAGGGTAGCACAACTGCCACTGAACTCTCCACCACTACCATCCTGACACCCATCACAGGCACTTCTGCACCCACCGAGCCCCCTGCCGCCATCTCACCTACCTCCACTTCTTCTGTGGTCATTACTCCGACCCTCTCCGTTACTTCCACTGCCATTACGACCACTACCCCTTCCGTTACCACTTTGGAAAATGTTCCCGCTCCCAGCAGTGAAAGTTTAGCTGCCACAATATCACCACATCTGTCAACTAAATCCTCTTTGCCGGAGCCAGGTGGTATTCTGTCAGCTGATGCTACTCCTGCTGATGGTGGCGATGCTCCAGTTTCTTCACCCTCCACCAGCGTATCAGATAAGTCACCAGGTTTGTCCACCACCACCAGTTCAGTTACAGGAGCTAGTGATGATCCCACGCTGGTCACCTCCACTTTGGAGACTTTAGTTTCATCCACCGGTGTAACCACATCTCCACCATCTGACTCAGCTGATACCACTGCAGCTGCAGTTCCGCAAGACACCCCCATAACCTCATCCTCCATCCTGATCTCCTCTGCCCCTCCTCCTCCTTCCAACACCACCACCACCACCGCTGGAAGCCCAACAACCACTGACGGCATTAACTCCATCTCTGCTTCCACCATTACTCACTCAGCATCTGATTTCTCTGCTCCGGCTACTTCTTCTAGCGAAACGACACCGACAGGTACCACTTCCACCACCATCAGTTTAAACCATGCAGACACCACCTCCACCACCAGCTCATCAACCACAGCGGCAGTTAGCGCCACACTGTCAGCTGACCCTGTCCCAGCTCTCACTAGTAACCTAGACACTACTCTCACAACCCCAACTCTCCCAGGTCTCCCTGTTCCAGATAGCTCAAGTGTTCCTTCTGGTTCTGATTTGACCAGTCCGATACGTTCTGATCATAGTCCAGACCAACAAAATGACTTAGAGACATCTCCTGCAGAACAATCCAGTGCAGAGCCTCTGGAAAAGGACAAAGGTAAGTTTTCGCTCCTGTGATGTTGTTACACATGCATGCATGTTTGTAGATATACACCCAATGGTGTGTTGTTGTTTTTTTTTTTAATCAACAGCAGACGAGGAGCTCGAGAGTGTTCAACCCAGGAAGCAAACTGAGATGAATGAGAGCCTGGGCGCTGTCGATGATGGGAAGAGGAATGAAAAAGCGATCCTCGTCAGCAGCGAAGAAACAAAAAAAGAAGAGGTAGAGGAAGAAAGTGAGAAAGCTGAAGAAGACGCAACGCCTGAACCTTTGTCAAGGAAAGAAGGTGGGCTCAGCGATGAGGGAGGAGTAAAGGGTCATAAAGAAGACGGAGGAAAGTCAGTGAGCGAGAAGTAATTTAAAAATATCGCTTAATATGGGACCAACTACTGTGACACGGGCAGGCGGTTTCACAGTAAAGGTTTGAGATGGAGGGACGATCCATGGCACTTCCCACCGGGACCACCACATTACAGCAGCAGCACACCACAAAGGGTGGGCCACTGGACCAAAGAACTGAGATCTCTTTTGTGTGACGTAATCAACAAATCCAGCAGTGTCTTTGTCCTTTTTTTTTTAAATTTATGTTTGACTTTTTTTTGCATTGCACGTATGATTATATACCATAAGACTACTGTGGTAAATTACACCATGTTTACAATAGATGGAAAAGAGACATAGATATGACTATTAAATGGAATATTGAATTCAATTCAGTGATTGTATTTGTTTGTTTTATGCGTGAATCTGTGATTTATATGACAAATTAAGCTTAAGATACAGCTATAGATTTGTCTGGAGCGTATTGTCTCCATCCACCACAGAGGAAGCCTGTGAAATGCTGATGAACGTCCAGGAGAAAGTGTATAAGCTGACCATGAGTGATTTATTTGTCAAATTCTGTAAGGTCAAGCATCACGTTGTAATTAATGCTAAAAGCTATCTGGGCTAAAAATGTGTGAACTTAATTTTGATCACTTTAAAAAAAAAAAACAGGAAAGTAAATATTAAAAATAAATATTTAATATAATATTTTCTGTGTGAAAGAGCATGATGATGATAGTATTTTACCATTTTTCTTTTACAAAGATAATCGTATGGAATGTTTCCATGTTTGTTTGCCAGTAGTGCTATGTGATTGCTTTCAAATACACTGCTCCAGCAGTGATTAACAAGGATTAGTTCCTTTGTGCACAACAGAGTTTTGTGTAACTGAAACTTGAACTAGGAGTAAATCTATTAAATTAAACATTTTCACAACTGATAACTCATTACATTTTTATTCATAACACGTGTTCTGCTGAGGGAGTAAACCACTGCAACTGTCTGAGTTACTCTGTTGAGAAAACAAGGACAATACAATACAAAAATAAATCATGTTAATGTATTGTTAGATGTTACTGGAAGTGTCCATACACATTGATTTAATTGTTCACAACATGTAATTGTGCTTTTTGGTCAAAAGGGGAGGGATATATTTTACATATTAATGGAAAGGTGGAAGAAGTAATCAATAAGGTAGAACAATGGATAGACCAGTTAATAGTCAATAGGAAACATAGGTGGGTCCAAAGTCATCCACGTTAGAAAAAGGCAAGGTCATTTCAATGTAAACAACATATCCAGAATAATAGTAATGCGAACAATGTCAGGTTAAGGAGATTGTAGCTCACGACATGACAGACTTAAATTAATATGATGAAGAAAGATTAGACTTTAGAAAGATCTGGAACAGACTGCAGCTTACAGTTTAGTTTAATATTAAAACTTGAATAAACCTTCCCTTTTTTGTTTATTAGGCAAACTGGAGCAATAAATAGAACTAAAACGCTGATTCACACTCCAGGCCAGAAGGTGGCAACAATGCGCCTTTTATGCTGGTTGTAGTCAGTGACGTCAGTCGCGCTGGCGGAAACATCTTCCGAAAGCCCGCACCTCACCCGGAAGAGGAGGGTCTAGGGAAACGACGGTCGGGGAATTGTTGTGGCCCGTCCGCAGAAAATTTGAAAAATTCTTTCGCTCTTTGATACTCCAGTGAGTCGAAAACCAACCAAACACACGGCGCACCTTTGCAGGAGGGTTTAGTCTCGTCGTGCTCACGTTAGAGATGTCGGTGGTGCCTCCCAGTCGCTCGTCCACCGGCTGGCCGCGCGGTGGTGCCGTTCCGTTTGGGAACAAATACATCAGCGGGCCCGCTAAACCGCTCACCCTGGAGAGGACCATCAATCTGTGAGTCACTGTTTACCATCTGAATGTTACCTTTATACGAAACTGTGAAACTAGCAACTAGTCACACTGAAGAAGCTGATGTTGGTGACTTAATTATAGGGGAAGGTCTAACAGTTATCGTGTACTGTAGCTTTTTCCTAGTATATAACAGTCTTTGTTTCAAAAGGCCTGTTAATATATTTGAATATTGTGCAGCTAAAAATAAAATATATTTTTTTCTAAAGGTAAAAATGGCTTCTTAATTTTTCATTATAGACCTGAAAAACATCAGTAGTTGATGATTTGTTTTATTTATGGTTCTTTATAAAAGTTGTTTTCAGAATGATATGTCTAAAGTTCAGAAGTTTAGCCTCTCGGTTGGGAACACACAATAGAATGTGGTCCCAGACTAAAATTCAGTTCAATTTAAAAAATGTCATTTGTCCCCAAGAGGCAACTGAAAGACACATAGACCGGCTATTACAAACAGATCGACAAAAATAAATATGATAAAAATGTAAAATATAAGATTCAAAATGGTATTATATTGTGTCATGCAGCTTTAGTTTCCACAGCATATAAAAACCTATCACGTGTGCTACAGATACCCTCTTACCAACTACACATTTGGCACCAAGGAGCCTCTCTATGAGAAGGACAGTTCAGTGGCAGCCCGCTTCCAGAGGATGCGTGAGGAGTTTGATAAAATGGGAATGCGAAGGACAGTGGAGGGCGTCCTCATTGTCCATGAACACAGACTACCTCATGTGTTACTTCTGCAGCTGGGTACCACCTTCTTTAAACTGTGAGTAGCTGTGATATGAGTCTTCTGCATGACCCAATAGGAATATTTTTTTCCCTGAACAGTCATATGATGGTTTATTTCTCTTCCACAGGCCTGGTGGAGAGCTGAATCCTGGAGAAGACGAGGTGGAGGGCTTAAAACGCCTGATGACTGAGGTAGTTAATGGCGCAACTTGGTTTAGGTTCCTTACCACTGTATCATTGAGGAGTTTTTGTATATTAACTCTAGTATGAATTTTAGATCCTTGGGCGACAAGATGGGGTGAAGCAGGACTGGGTGATTGACGATTGTATTGGCAACTGGTGGCGCCCAAACTTCGAGCCTCCACAGGTGAGTATGCACACACATGACCAGGACAGTAAGAAGTGTTTGACAATTAAATCAACAAAAGGAACTCTGAGGTTTGAAATTTGTACATAATTATTTTTTGTTTTGTCCATTTATGTCTTCATACAAAGACTTGGTTCACCCCACATTTACTTTGCCTTACATTGATAACCTAACAATATTATTAATGTGAGTTAAATGTCAACCGTTATAAATAATAAACACTGGTGGTGGGTCTGTGAGTACTGGCGAATCTACACTTCAGAAAAATAAATGACTACAGGCTGAAGTCATAGTCAGTTATTCATGACCACATAGATGCAGATTTATGCATGCAAACGTGAACTGACCTGAGGTTGTATCTGTTTGCAGTATCCCTACATTCCAGCTCACATCACCAAGCCTAAGGAGCATAAGAAATTGTTTCTGGTCCAGCTGCAGGAAAAAGGTGACATAACACAGTATAATATGTGAAATGAATATTGTTCAAAATATTGAAAAATATATACATAAGCATAATAAAATTGAGCTAGGACAGCTTCCAAGTATCATTGCTTCTAATTTTGAAATCTTTGATTCTTGATTTTGCAGCGTTGTTTGCAGTCCCCAAGAACTATAAACTGGTGGCAGCACCGTTGTTTGAACTATATGACAATGCTCCTGGATATGGACCAATAATTTCCAGTCTACCACAGCTATTGAGCAGGTAAAGTCTACCTTAACTGAAGTGAAACACTTTACTGTTCAGACTTAAGCATGGTGTTACAGAGAGACTACAGCTCTGCCTTTAAAACCTGTGTTCGATATCAGTCCTTCTGATATATTGCAGCACAACTCAAGACTAAACCTGCAGCTCAGGCTTTTATGTATGGAGATTGGGCCTAAATAAAAGTGAGATGAAATGACCCAGCTGCAGGAGTTTCACCTTTATTTAACTTGTCCTCCAATGCAACAGGCACACATTCAGTGTTTGGATTTAAACTAATGAGAATTCCCACAGGACATAAACAATAGGAAATGCCATGTTAATGTAAAAATGTATTTTTCTTAATGATGACACACTCTTTCCAGGTTCAACTTCATCTACAACTAACTTGAGTGAAGAGGAGTCTCAGTTGACTGTCTCTGTGAGCGCAGCCTTGTCTGAGTGATGCGAAACAATGTGGGGAAAGAAACTTATCTTTGGCTCAACTTTCCCAAAACAAATGCTTGTCAAGTAAGGTGAATTGACTGTCCATGACGGTGTTTATACTGTTAGAAGAAAACGAATATGTCATGTGTCATTTTTTTATATCCAGGAAAAAACTGCTAGTGGTGATGTGTGGTATCTGAGTCCATATTTCATTGTATTATGAATTTGATTTTATGTTGTCTGAAGGGAGGTCAGTGTGTGATTAAAAAAAAACTACAACAATGAGTTTTCTGTTGTTTTAACTTGTATTGATGCTCTTTTTCTTCTTTTTAATAAAGCAGTTGTTTGAGTGTGTTTTTATAACATTTAAAGAGTGGTACTGTGTTTCAAAGCAACATAAATTTTAGTTTGGAAGTAATTTTATTTAAGTTTATTTAAGTTTAAGATAACGGGGCTAATGTATTAAATTGTTCAATTAAGTCGTTCAAGTAAGAAAAACAGCAGATACTTGGAACTTAATCGCTTTATCTAAATTTAATTATGTGCTGTGTAATCTCATACGAGTGTTTTGGAAACATTCATACTGGGAAAATGAGAAAATATTTCTGGCAGTGTGGATATTTCACACATATTTTTAGAATTTTGTGAGTGGACACTGCAACACAAAACTGAACACATTTTGCTCTCATGATGTGCCAAATAACAGCTGATAACAAATGCATTGCTGAAAATACTTTAAGGAATGTAAAGGCAGACTTAATGTTCCTTGGGTTCTCATATTTAGTTTATAAATCTAATCACTCAGTTTTAAGACATTTATTTTTAATCTCAGCTACTGATTCAGTTTTCCACGTGGTTTCTGCCTGACAGTCTAAGCTCGGGGCACAAACTTTAATATGAACATCATTAAACGTCATCAACCAGCGACGCCAGGGCCGCGTGTCAAACTCCTACGTTGGCCTCGTGAACGCTGTCAAACTCGGTGTTTACCTGGAGTTTCACCGGGCAGCTTCCACCATGGCCTCTAAACGACCGCAGGACGAGAGCAGAAACACAGAGCGGAAGAAAAAGCAGAAGAAGAGCGAAGAAGCCGCTGAGCTGGGATCAGTAGTAGAGGATGAGCAGGTGAAGAGCGCCGTGAGGGAGGCGTGGAGCCGGAAGAGCCGCTGCAGCTTGGGTGAGACACAGTAAACAAACCCCCTCAGCTGCTTTGCTTGGACACGACACTGTCAAATCGTTTTCATAGCTCAGTCTCATAGAAGATTGTAACTTCACCTGCACAGTTTAATAACAAAGCCACCACAGAAACCATTTGTTTGTGTTTTCTCTGTCAGGTGTGGTTTTTGCGTAAATTGTGGTAAACACACATGAAGTGTTTTAGCAAAGTACCATCAGGTCAGCTTCACTAGCATTGGCCCCACAAGCCTAATCTCTGCTGGAGGGACAAGCTCATTCATACAGATGTTATTGCTTCATTTGGTGTTATATGATAAGTCTTAAACCTCCTAGGGGTCAGATTGTGATTCACACCGTGTTAATCCTAATCAAATAATTTCTTCAAAAGTTAAAAGTGCGGATTTAATGTAATTTATGGAACTGGATAAAGATCTAAAGGTCCTTATCGTCTTTTAGTTGTTCATTGTTGTTTGACTTTCTTTGTTATCTTTGGTGCAGGGGATCTGGAGTTGGACTGTCAACCCTTCCCTCACTGCATCATCAGGAACTTCCTCAGCAGCGAAACCTTCGCAGAAAACCTGCAGAGAGAACTGCTGGGACTCAACTTCCATGAAAAATCAAACGATCTCTACAAATTTAAACAGGTATCTGTCAAACATATTTTTATATAAGATCAATCCCAGGTTTGTGATGATTTCTGATATTAATGCCTCCCTGTTGTTACCTTCCAGTCAGATGACTTGAGAAAGAGGACAGAGCCACATATCGCAGGACTGAGGTGAGACATGGCTAATATTCAGTTTTTTGTTTGGCCAGATGTAAAGAAGTTAGTGTAAAAAAGTATTGATAGTAACTTGTGTGCTGACAGTTTGAGCTGTTCTCTCAGGATGAGTAACATGGGGAATAAAAGAGCCATTAAAAAGATGGAGGTCATTCCCTCAGGTGCGATTATTGATTGACCCACCAACAAATGATGTCCAGTTATTGCTGTACCACCAGATTATTTTTTCTTTATAAGTGATCTACTGCTGAACATTACTCCACGTTTATTCTGGTTTTCCAAAGTATTCAGTATTCTATACCTGACAGAAAGACCTTGTTTTTTATAACAAAGTCATGTTAAAGATCTTTTTCACATTAAATTGTTTTAATAACATCAATAATGGCTGCAATTGATTTCACTGAGTTAATTATAGGACTCCGGTTTTGTGCATGCTTACTGGCTGTTGTGGCTTACTGAGACATTTAATGGAATGGAGCCATCACTGATGTTATTATCTATACTTGTAAGTTTCCTACTTTTGACAGGTCAGCATTTCTGCTGTTAAAAGGTAGGTCATATTGATTTGGTTGCTTTTTTTAGCTATGTGGCAGAATGAGGTCTTATACTTAGGGGCACAATTTGTTGTTTGACTTTTACATATACTATTGTTTGTTAGGCAGTACTGTTAATGCAGGCTGAGATAATGTGCTACACATTAAACATAGGCTCTTGGCCTCTTAAACATTCATTCATTCATTCATTTTCTACCGCTTTATCCTGTTAAGGGTCGCGGGGGGAGCTGGAGCCGATCCCAGCTGACTTCGGGCGAGAGGCAGGGTACACCCTGGACAGGTCGCCAGTCCATCGCAGGGCCAACACAGAATACATATACAAACAAACAACCATTCACACTCACATGCACACCTAAGGACAATTTAGAGTGGCCAATTAACCTAACCCCCACAATGCATGTTTTTTGGGCGGTGGGAGGAAGCCGGAGTACCCGGAGAGAACCCACGCAGACACGGAGAGAACATGCAAACTCCACACAGAAAGATCCCCCGAACGCCTCTTAAACATTTTGCCTTTTTATTATAAAGTTGTATACTTGGTGGTACAGTTACATATCATGATAGAAAATATTTTGGTTTAGCTTTGGGTGTTTTAAAATGAATAATGAAGGCTTTCAGCATTCACACTAATAAACTCATATTCTATTTTGGCAGCAGAGAAGTGCAGAGTGTGATTTTGCCTAAAGGTCAATTAGACTTTTTGACGTGTCCACCAGGTGGAGCCAGAGTTAACGTCTCCTACCTAATAAGTATGTTTTCCTTCTTTCTTTTCTTCTTTCTGTTTTAAGGACAGTGCTGTTTGGACGTTTCCGTTCCTGGCTTGGTGAAGTGTTGGGGGTTGAGCTGGAGCCAACAGTGGATATTTCTTGTGCTAGATATGAATACACAGGTGAGTTGGTGTTAAAAGTGCATTTTGAAGGACATACATACTGTATTTAGGCTCATTTCAACATTCCTTCCGTGTATAAACCCGTTTTTCCATCAAATTCCTTCAAAATTCCTTCTAGATATTCTTTTGTGTCACGATGATGAGTTGGAGGGAAGACGCGTGGCTTTCATTTTGTATCTTGTGCCCCCGTGGAAAAGCAGCGATGGCGGAACCCTCGACCTTTATTCGACAGACGGTGAGTCTAAATTTACGTGTGAGTGTATCTCTGTGCTTTTAAACAACCATAGTGTTGTGCATTTTTTTAATCTTCGTCTTCAGATAATTTCCAGCCGCAGAGCATAGTGAAGTCACTTGTACCATCTTGGAACACACTTGTTCTCTTTGAAGTTTCTCCAGTCTCCTTCCACCAAGTAAGAATAACTTCTTTGGCTTTTTTCAAATGCCATTCTTCGTTTGATTTTGGCAAAATCTAGGTGTTTAATCCCCAGTACAGTTTTTGCAGACTTGACCTGACTACGAGGATTATGATTTTTAGATCTTTCCAAGATGTTATTGCAAAAATGTCATTGCATACATTGACCTTTATTTTTACTTTGGATTCTGTAAATAATTATAATATCTTTCATACATACCTGAAACTGATGTGACCATGATGTAACTTGGAGAAGCCGGTATGACTGTGAGTAAAAAGCTGCAGCGTGTTGTGTTGTTTTCCAGGTGTCAGAAGTCTTGTCCCAGGATAAGTGTCGTCTGTCTCTGAGTGGCTGGTTTCATGGACCATCTCTGGAGCGTCCTCCTCGCCACATAGAGCCTCCCATTCCGAGGAGTCCACACCTACCCAGAGATGTGAGTTTGGAAATAAGTGTACTTTATTGTGAGGATAAATTAAAGATTAAACACCATCTTATCTGTACATTAATTATTCAGCTAAAGTGAGCATTTTCATATTTAACAGATGAGCATGATGTTGAATTGCATGAATTTTATCATCTGAGGGAAAGGAAACAAGCCTACTTACTAAACCCCGGACTGCTCCTTTAACATTCAGTTTTTGTTCTGACAGGAGACGGTGCTGCTGGAGTGGGTCAATCCAGTTTACCTGGACATTTCCTATCAAGAGCGGATTCAGGAGGAATTCGAAGATAGCTCAGAAATCCAGCTCAAAGACTTTCTCAAGGTGAAGTCTCACTGGTTTTCTCTTCCCTGCGTGTGACCCTGCAGGTTTCTGTTGACTGATGATGTGTTTGTCCTCAGGAGGAGAAGTACAGGGAGGTGAGCGAGGCGCTGCGACTCGCTCAAATCCAGTGGACGAGGAGAGGTCCGCCCAATAAGAGGTGGTTCATGTTTCGCAGATTAATTAAACTCGTTAACGCGGTTTGTTTTAATGTGCTGTGCGTTGGACTGATTATATGCATGTTATCTGTGTGTACACAGATGCTATGAAGTGGCTTCGCTTGACACACTGCCTCCATGTGTGGACACATGCTGGGAGCTGCTTCGCTCAGAGGCTTTCTTCCTGCTTCTCTCCAACTTTACGGGCCTTCGATTGCACTACCTGTGTCCTGCTGATGACGACGACGATGAGAAGAAGAAGAAGGAGGAGGAGAAACAAGGTGATGGTGACGGAGAAGCCACTGGAGCCACCACAGAATCCCCATCAGAAAATGCAAGCCAAGAGAAAGGTGTGTGTCAGAAAGGTGTGAACGTGTGTTTACGGATGTGCGTTTGTTTTAATTGTGCGTATTCTTCAGAGCTGAGCACACCTGTATGTTGTGGCGAACTGCGTCGATGGTCTCATGGCGGATATACTCTGTTGCATGATGGGGAGGCAGCACGGGCGGAGTACGCTCTGGATCTTGTCTTACCTTTTGGCTGTGCAGGTGAATGCACACACACACACACACACACACACACAGAGAACACACTATATAAATAACTCATGTGACTGTTCTTTGTTCCTTAGACTGGCAGTCAGAGTTTGGAGGCTTCATGTGTTATGTTGCTAATGAAGAAGATGAGGAGGTGAGTTTTGATCACAGTATGAAGAGCAGTGGTGCATGTGTGCGCACCACTTAAGTTGTCATCATCATCTCCCTGATTTCTTCTTTGCAGCTTCTGACAGTGTATCCAGAGGACAACTCCCTCGCTCTTGTCTACAGGGACAAAGAAACACTCAAGTTTATCAAACATGTCAACCACAAAAGCACTTCTGATTCAACCTGCAGGAAATTATATGACTTTTCTTTTGTATACTATGAATAAATATTCATATCTGGGGTTTCTTAGTGTCCTTTTGTTATCACTGTGTTTTGTTATTTGTTCTTGTATACAGATATCGCCATGGTCGGTTGAAGTTTTTCAGTCAGATTAGATTGTTTAGGATTTTTATTATTGCAGCTTACATTACATCATTGAAATCAGAAGACTAATTAATTAGAGTTTGCCTGCTATTAAAACACTCAGCTCAAAGAAAACCATTATAAAACCATACTAATGAATGGAATTTTGCACTTGTTTGCTTTGTAGCAAATAGTTTAACGTTCTTAGTAATTACCAAACAATATCAGAGAAGTGGTCCTATTCCAATATATTAGTACTGTTAAGATAACTTCATTGTCAATAAGATTTTTAATTTTGAGTGGTGTTTTGCTTGTATACACAAACAGTTTATATATATGGACAAACCCTGGGCCTGTAGGTCTGTGACAAGAAAAGTGAAGAAAATGCAGCTGTTAAACTTCATTAATTACAGTTTGTTCACCGTATCAAACCGTCTGTCGCCTTTAATCACTTCATGGATCAGTTTTAGCGCTTTCACGATAGTAATTTAATCGTAAGAGGTCGTAACACTGTACGGATGTCAGTGAATCTGTTTGCCCTACATAACATTTTCTGCACACCCAAAAAAAAAAACATTTCCTTCCCGTCATGACTTTTTCCTCGGGCGGCATGCTGGTTACTTCCACCAATCAGAGCTCGTTTAGATCGAAGCTCAGCCAATGGGAGGCCAGGTAGTTCTCAGTGCGTCAGTGGGTGTGACCTCTGAGGCGGAAGCGTCGGTGAACAATATAACAAAGTTTTAAGGTAAGTTCGTTTCGACTTTTACTGGAAATTATCATCGCAATGTATCGAAACAACAGCTCGTGTGTCCGCGGCTGTGTGCTAGCGCCGTTCAATCGACACTCCAGTTCGTCCGTTTCACCGAAGCTTTACGGCAGTTGTGTCTGCTGTACGTGAGCTTTACCCACACGAACCGTGCGCTCACACAAACACGCCAGACTTCATTCATGTTTTCACCATTTTTAACATAAACTCTTGTAAGACGTGAGGTTAGTCCAACTGTTTCCGGTTTGATAAATCAAATCTTCAGTGCTCCTGTACAACTATTTCAACAAATGCAAGACCTGCTGCAGTTAACTAGTTCGTCTCACGTGTTCCTATCAAAAACAATACATCCATAAACCACATATAATGTATTATTGGACCCACATATTAGGTTGTTATTTTTAATAAGTGCCATGATATTGTTCACTTGTTCACTATCTCAACCCAGGCTTTTGATTATTGATCATACAAAAAGTGCACTTTGACTGTTAAGTGTTCTTTCATCATGTCATTTCTAGAAAGTAATCAATTGATAGATACTTCAACAGTCAGTCTAATACTTTACTACTATGTCTGACGTTTTTCCGTTAAGATAAAATTAGTTCAACAAAGTGTTCCCATCATCAACAAGAACATTGAAAAAAAAAAAAACATAAAGCTGTTATCCACACATCTTATTCAATTAATTATTTCTATATTATCTAAAACTCAGTCGAGCTCTCCAGGGAATACTAGATGTTGCCTTTTGGCAGCAGAAGCTAAATGATATGTTTTTAAGCTCCTGATCGCTTAATCCTCATATAGCTAGTGAATTAATCTCACAGTATACTTCCAGAGTACTGGTCGATAGGATACCATATAATTACATACTGGCTAAATTGTGGAGATTCCTGTAGAGCCAGCAGGCAGCACACTGTATTAGTGAAATATGAGGCTGTGCATCTAATCCAGCTCAGAGGATGCTCTTTCCACTCAGAGAGCTGTGCATCCTGTGCATAGAGACGACACCACGCGCAAGCTAGCAGGCTCCAGTCGTTCAGATGGAGCACTGGAGTTAGGGGCTGGACTGGGGGAGGGGAGGGCGCAGATTAAACATGTTTTTATGTAATGAGGGTTTCAAAGGGAGGTTGGGGTAAAAAAGATAAGGTGGAGTGAGGCCACAACAGCCAGGGACCACTAGCACAGACGTGGGTTTAACTACACAGGAATAAACATATATCTGACTGTCCCAGGTCCTGGCAGCCCATACACTTTATCTTCCCAATCACATTCTGATGACAAGTCACTGGAATTTGTATCTTGTGCCTCAGATGAAAGGAAATGTATGTTAACAGTTCATCATGTCACTGGTTCTGTTACAGCATACTCATAATGAGAGAAAAAAATATGTAATAACTGAGCCACACGAGGAGATTTGATTCTGCACACACACACACACATATAAAACCAACAATGAATTAAAGCTAGTTATTATAATCACTGCCAGTTAGTTTTCCGATCAGTTCATCTTTATTCGAATTGTGATGCTGACATAAATTACTGAATGTAATCCGGGTAATTTTTATTTAATTTTATTGCTAATTTTTTAGCCGTGTTGATCTTTGTGGGTTTCAGTTTTATAATCTTCTAATCTGGTATGGACGTTGTGTTGTCAGAGAATGGCGGACAAGAACGTGGATCATGGACCATGGACAGGATGTGCTGTTCTCTTCCTGCAGTCGCTCTGTCCCAAAGTGAACCTGCTCTCTCTCTTCAAAGATGAACGGGGAAAGTTTATTGTTTTCAAAGTCATCAAGCTGACACTTACAGGTGAGCACTGACACTCTAGTTCGGATTCACCATTGTGTCTTGCATACTAATTTAGATGGAGGAGGTATTTCTGATTACATAAATGTATTTTATTGGATGTGTTATTTAACGAGTTCACTTAATGAGCTCTGTCCCTGGTCAGACTCTGCAGGAGGTCTGAGTGGTTATGAGATACTGAAGGTCCACGATGCGGATCCCTTCCTGGGAGTGGAGGTGAAGTTTGTGGATGTGACAGCGTGTCAGCAGTTCCTGGAGAACTACAGCTCTGGGGCAGTGGGTCAGTCTGTCTCACAGCACGCCTGTCGACTTCTCGCTCTGCCCCAAGAGTTGACGGTGGAAACCCAGTTGAAGGCCAGCACACACACCCTGGACCTCTGTTTGGACAAACTGGAAGTTTGCCTACACCACATTCACCTCTCACAGGTATCACTCACCCTGACATTAGATCTATAGTCATATCAATAATAAGTGAGGCCTTGTTCAGAGCAGATCTGAGCACAGGCGAGAGCCATCACATTATGATCTGATTAGTCAGGTCTGTGTCCACATTCTTTTAGAGGTGTTTAAATAAGTGTCATGGCTCCATTGAAGGGCTGTCTACCTCCCTGTTACACCAATTCACACACAAATACAATAACAGCCCCAATCTGTAGTGTCAGACCAGTTAAAAACAACATAATTGAGCAAACAGAAATAGTGTAAATATTAACTTACATTTAGAGCGGGGAAATGAGATCCGATCCGTGGGGAACTGACAAGCTTAGGGTGGTCCACTTGTGATGAGTTTACTCGCCTAATTAATTTCACTCAGTAGTACTTTGTGGTTTTGTCAGCCGGAACGCCTGCGCGATGAGGAGATTGAGCATCTGGAGCAGGAGCTGAAGAGGCAGGCCCTTGGGCCTTCCCCAGAGTCCACCTTCACACAGGAAGAGCCTCCGGTCCCCAGCAACTGCTTCAAATTTCAAAATAAAGTGTTTGGTGAGTCAACATCGCCCTTTCTTTTGGAATGATCCATCATGAACATTAGCGAAAGGGACAAAATAAAGTCTGCTGACCCACTGACACTGTAGAAAATAGCAAAACCCATGTTACCTACCTGCCTTCGCATCCTGCCTCCCAAAGGTCTCTCCACCTTAGTTGAACCAGTCATCAGGGACACCAGGACAAATCCCAGTGGGCTGTTAATTGGACAACAGCATGTGGGCCTTCAAAACACCCATTACGTTTTTACCTGCCCAGAGTGAAACAGCAGACAGACATAGTCAGTGACTTGCTCGTGAACACAGACATAGATAAAGATATTTTCCTCAGGAATAGTTTCCTACCCATACGGAGCAATAAGGAGAGTATATATCTGTATCTCACTGCTCCAACAGTGTTTTGGAAAATCGGCTTTAGTGCTTTGCCAATGGGGAAATCTCCTTCTGATAATGGAAATAGAACGACCTTATGAAATATCGTCAGTGTCCTTCAAGGTTAAGTCTGCAAGTTATTCTGGGAAATGTTTACTGTTAACACATTTGTGCCGTTTATGTAATCACATTTACGTACACTTTACATTTGTTTTTTTCCCCTGTCATCCCTTGTCCTTTGGCCCGTCAGAGGACCGAATGCTGACAGCGGCAGATGTTCAGAGCTTTTCTAATGGAGTGGGCCGTCATTGGAGACATGTAGGGAGGGCCCTGGGGAAGAGCTGCCGCGCTCTGAAGGGTCCGGTCATTGACAACCTGGCCTACGAGTATGAGAGAGAAGGGCTGTATGAGCAAGCCTATCAGCTGCTCAGCCGCTTCATCCAGGCGGAGGGGAGAGCGGCCAAGCTGAGCCGGTTGGTCAAAGCACTGGAGGACTGCAAACTCACCGGCCTGGCTGAAAATGTTCTGGACATAGAGCCACCAGAGTAAAGTACAACTCTGCTTTTGTTCTGCATGTACGAGTCAAAAAGTGAGGGGATCATGTCCCCCCACCATGACGAGTGGTGGACTTTGTCCTGCCTGCTTTTATATACAGTATGTTTGTTTGTGATTGATGTTTGTCATCCTCCCATTCAAAATCATTCCTATATGTGTGTGTGTGTGTTTGCATGTGTGTGAGTGTGTGTGCATGTTGTGTGAGCATCTCTGTGAGGATTGAGAGTCCTATCTTGATTTGCTTTTCAATTATTAGTATTATTGATAATTGTTTTCATCTAGATGAAATGATCTGACATCACTGTTACAAAATATGTTAAATGCACTGTGTGAATTGTTTTTGTGATTTACCTCTTTTATTTCTGCTTTAAATGAAAGCTGTTTGGTCTTGTTGCTAATGACTGAACAACTGAAGGTTATTGATTTTTTTTTTTCTATAAAATGGGTTCATACAAATTAAATGGTTGTGAAAAAAAAGTCTGCATGTTTGTGTTTCATGCATTAATGTAATTAAAACTGAAAACATAATTTTGTCAAAATTCCCTCAGGTAATAATTTAATCCTCCCCCGCTGCCTACCATCACTCCCTGTCACTCATACACGTGCACATGCTCATATAATTAAACTGCTGATTACTGATGTGCCTGCAAGCTTTAAGGCAGAGAGGTGGAGACTGGAGCTGAGGTGTGTGTATGTGTGTGTGTGTGTGTGTGTGTGTTTGTGTAGTTTTATCTCTCAGCTGCCTCGTCAAAGAGGAAATTCACTGATGGATGGAGACTCTGATGGTTTCATTCAGAATCCACTGTAAAAATCCCAACCCCCCTTTTTACTCCAGATGTGATGTGTGGATTAGAAGATTTTATCACACACACACACACACACACACACACACACACACACTTATTTCCAATCTATGCTTTGACTAAAACCAGACAGACAGTTTTATAAGTTACTGTAAACAGACTTCATGTCGGTTTTAACCAGGGATGTAACTACCTTCAAAGAAACTAAGGTTGTGTCTTTTTACTGGATTTATAAAAACACTGTTTTAATCTGACTTAATTTTATTCTGAAGGATTGAGTGGTTTCTTCACAACATTTAGACCACAATGAAAAATCTTAAAGTTTTTTAAAAAAATTTTTAATATTCTTTTAATTGAGTGTTTGGTGGCTGTGATCCATAACTTCTTATGTAGGAGGTTAAATTTGGGGTGACACCCAAACACATAAAATGACATTATTGATTATGATCCTAGAAGATCTATAGAAGATAACGATAAGTTTGTTGGCACTTAACTTTGAAAGCTGCTTTATTATTACAAATTTAAGCTTATTACTTTTGTGATGCTGTGCTACCAAACCACTATAGTGAGATATTTTACCTGACTTTTCCCATATAATGCTTCTTTATTCACTTTCACTAGACGTTGAAGGGAAGTGACGTATAACCCTCAGGAATCATGTAAAGAACTTCAGACCTGCTCTTCTGTATTAAAACAGATTTACATATTATGGCCGGGCCATAATGGAAATGTTTCGTTTGCTACAGAGGTGATCCTGAATAAAACGCAGCGGGGATCTTCCACCATCACATCCAAACACTGGATGTTGCCATGTAAATAGAAAGATTGCGTAACTGCAGCTGAACCGGTCGAACGTCAGTCGTGTGACCGGTGCCGAGTGTCGCGCGACAAACAGCGGGACACGGGACGACGTTAATGTGAATACTCTGTCACAGGCCGTGATTAAACCTCGGCCGCTCTGACGTCACACAGATTGTCTGCGGTAGGTGAGTCTCGCGCGGACGGCCCCGCACCCTTCTCTTGCTCTCGCGCCGCTCCTCGCCTGCCGTCGTGAACACATGCGATCGCTCGCGCTCGTTGTCATCATCCTCCTCCTCCTCCTCCTCCTCCTCATCACCATCATCATCATCAGCGCCGCCCTTTAGAGAGAGAGAGAGAGAGAGGGAGTGCCCCCCCTCCCTCTCCACCCAACAACAACCCCAACCCCGCAGGCTCGAGCACAACGACCCCACCCCCAACCCCCTCTGAGAGAGGGGACGGTGAGACACACACTCAGAGTGACGGAGAAACGCGCGTCTGTGGATCCGGCTCTGATCTGCGCTCGGTCCGGGCCTCATGCTGTAGCAGACCGCGCGGAGGAGCGACTGAGACGCATCGCGCTGACGGAGAGTCGGTGAGGGACAGGGCGGACAGGGCGGACAGGGCGGACCGGAGCGGAGCGGAGAGACGACGGGATTGTTCATTCGCCTGGAAACATGGGATGTACACTGAGCGCCGAGGAGCGCGCGGCTCTGGACCGGAGCAAGGCCATCGAGAAGAACCTGAAGGAGGACGGGATGGTCGCGGCCAAGGACGTCAAGCTGCTGCTGCTGGGTAAGAGAGGCGGCGGTGCGGCCGCGGCGCGTGCGGCGGGCGCGGTGGCGCCGCGCGGGGCGGAGGTGCTCTCCGTGGTACTGATTTCTCCCTCTGCTCTGCTCTGCTCTGTTTCTCCACAGGCGGGGGAGAGTCCGGTAAAAGCACCATCGTCAAACAGATGAAGTGAGTCTCTCTCTCTCTCTCTTTTTTTTTTTTAAAAAAATGTCCGTTTGATTTTAACTCTGTTCTGCTCAGTCAGAGTCAGAGGCCCGAGATTGCGCCTCCCCTCTGTGCTAAAGCAGGTTGAGCCGCCATGTTTCCGAGGCCGGAGCCCCGCAGGAGAGCCGGTGACTCGAGCACCTCCTGCAGACCGACACGCAGGCTGCGGAGGCCGCACCGGTGCGACCCAGGGTGCTGTTCACTGGCCCGGGTGCTGAAATGTAGTTAACACGGGGTTTGCTTGACTACAGGGAGTGTACGACTGGGAGTATATGTGTGTGTGTTGTTCCTCCCTCTCCCTCTCCCTCTCCCTCTCTATCCCTCTGTGTGTGTGTGTGTGTGTGTGTGTGTGAATTACAGTGAGATCACTACAGCTCCATTAGTGAATACCTCTGCTTTTAATCTTAATGGCTTTAAGTGCCCGATATTGCCAGGAGTACTTTGCCTATAAAGCGGATTTACGCAGAAATATGGTTTCTAAAACCGCATCTGAACCTTCCCCTTTCTAAGCTAAATCACTCTTTCATGTTTTAAATCATTGTTGTTGTTTTCTGTAAACCTCTTAGTTAAGTTTCCCTGGACGTTTCAGGCCGAAAAGGGCTCGGTCCATTGTAAATTTTGTCCTGAGGAACATCTCACCCACTCTGTGTGTGTCTCTCTGCATCCATCCGACCTGCACTGCACCGACTGCGCCCTGCCTCCTCCTCCTCTTTGCTCCATGCACTGCTTCCTCCTCTTCCCTTCACCTCATTACTCTTCCCCCGTGTCTCCATAAGTCGCTGCTCTGTCCGGAAGTCAGGGTTAAGTCGTGTTTACAAACACTCCTCATGGTTTGCTTTAACCTAGGCACGCAGCAGATGGATGGGTTTTACCAGTTCAGATACTAGAGGGTAAATTTTGATTTGTCCACTCACCATCATCATCAGCATCACATCCTGGTCCAGAGTTCCTTTATTATGTCGAGAATTGAGAAGTGAGAGGAGTTTCACTGCAGACCTGGACTAGAGACTGGAGAGAGAAGCACAGAATGGTCGAGGTCAATTGTAAGAATTAAACAATGGGTAACTTAATTGATGGGAAATTGAGTGCGGACCATGCTAATCAGCTGCAGCTGTCGAAATGTCAGTGGTGCCTATTTTTACTCTTTTCCTGACACCATGATTGGTCAGTGAAGTTTTCACCAACTGCACACTCTGTGAAGCTGAAGTGATTAGGCCATTCAATTAAAAATTGATCTTCAACGAATTTGAACATGCATTCATCAATTGTAAAGCAGAGGGATGAAAAAACGGACCAGTTCTGGCTATTAAGAGTGAATATTGAATGAAAATAATTTTTAAATTTGTTTATAAACCAAACAGTAACTCAAGAAAGTAATAGGCAGATCAATCTATACAAAATATATTTTGTATATAATTATAAACATTAGTCTTGAATATGTTTCAATCTACCAAGATTCTTATGGATGCCACACCTAACATTTGGCATAGCTATTTTAGAGATTATAAATTGATTCATCATTTAATTTAAATAATGTGGATGAAGACTGACAGTTTCAGGAAGTAGATGACTGATATTTGGTCGATTCAGAGTAGGCGAGGTCAGGGTGAGGGTGCACTGGCTGATAACAACTGTCGACTGGATTGTAAGGACTTTAACTGTGTCATACTAAATGTAACAGTAGAGTTCAGTGTAGTGGGATTGATTAGTGCTCTAACTGATTCCACTCCATTGTCCGTCATTAATTATAAATGAGTGAAGTATCGCATTACCATCCATGCACCGATCACAGACCGACAATATGATCAATTTCTGTTCCATTACGCAATGACACACTTGAAGATGCACTTTGGGTAAAGACGGTAGAAAGAGAGCACGAGGGTTATGGAAATGGTTATGGCATAACATGGTTATGCCTAAACATGTGGGGCTTTTACGTTTAGGTCTGCACGGACATATGGACATATGTGTGACATTTTCCCATTTGCCCAAGCTTGTGTCTCTGTGCTAATATCTGTGTGCACATACAGGATTATCCATGAAGATGGCTTTTCTGGGGATGACGTGAAGCAGTATAAGCCTGTGGTCTACAGCAACACCATCCAGAGCTTGGCAGCCATCCTCCGAGCCATGGACTCCCTGGGCATTGAGTTTGGAGACAAAGATAGAAAGGTGAGTTCGACCTTTGCCCTCCAGCTGGAATGTCTGTAATTTCAATATGATTTATGTCTGTTATCATTTAGCGTACATGTTTAGGTTTAGTTGATGTCTCTCACATGGACTGGATACTAATCAAACTGTAATTATAAGTATTTTGCATTTGATTTATACTGAAAAAAAAAAGGATGTATAATGATCTGTGATATTAAAGAGCCCACACATGCATTACAACAGAGGAGGGATGATAAACACTCAAACATAATCATGTTCCTCTTCCTATGACCTTGTGAAATGTATTTTCCAGGCCGATGCTAAGCTGGTTTGTGATGTCGTCAGTCGTATGGAGGACACAGAGCCGTATTCCGCAGAGCTTCTCACAGCTATGAAGCGTGTATGGGCCGATGCTGGGACTCAGGAGTGCTTCAATCGCGCTCGGGAATACCAGCTGAACGACTCCGCTAAATAGTGAGTGAAGCAAAAAGACGGTAACATAGGGGGAAAAAATTAGTCCTGTAAAAGGGTTGTTGATCTTTATCTCTGCTGTCACCAGCTATCTAGACAGTCTAGACCGGATCGGGGCAGCAGACTACCAGCCCACAGAGCAGGACATCCTAAGAACCCGAGTGAAGACCACTGGGATCGTTGAAACCCACTTCACCTTCAAAAATCTCCATTTCAGGTAGCAAGCACACCAAGACTTCACCCTTACTTACCCTACATAGCTCTGCATCCCAACCGTTTTCTGGCGCTTTTCCCAGGCTCTTTGACGTCGGAGGTCAGAGGTCGGAGAGGAAGAAGTGGATCCACTGCTTTGAAGATGTGACGGCCATTATCTTCTGTGTTGCTCTGAGCGGCTACGACCAGGTGCTTCATGAAGACGAAACAACCGTAAGTATGGAAGAGCAGCCATAAGACTGCAGTGACAGTTAGTGTGAGTCCCACAGACTGAACTGAACTCATTGTTCTAACGTACTCCTCAGAACCGCATGCACGAGTCGCTCATGCTCTTTGATTCCATCTGCAACAACAAATTCTTCATCGACACCTCCATCATCCTCTTCCTCAACAAGAAGGATCTGTTCGCTGAGAAGATCAAGAAGTCGCCACTGACGATCTGTTTTCCGGAATACACAGGTGAGTGCCATCATTTTTAACGCACTGTCAATCATAGATGGAACAAAGAACATGTGAGAAGAACAGCAAACAAGGACAAACGAACATGAACATGAGTCCCTAACGCTCCCTGCTCTCTTCTCTCTCTGCTTCCTCCACTTGTCCCCAGGTGCTAACACTTATGACGATGCTACTGCTTATATTCAGGTTCAGTTTGAGAGTAAGAACCGCTCCCCCAATAAGGAGATCTACTGTCACCTGACCTGTGCCACAGACACAGGAAACATCCAGGTAGTGTTTGATGCCGTCACTGACATCATTATTGCAAACAACCTTAGAGGGTGTGGCTTATACTGATGCCTGGCCAAGCACAGAGGTTGTCATGGAGAGTATGAGGTGTTAATAATGATAATTTTGATGATACTTAAACACATAAATATGTAATTCTACACGTCCGAATGGACCCAAAGAGCTGCCGTCAGACATCACACTGGATGATTGCGTGATTTCTTTCCCTTCGTCTTATTTTGCTTTCACGACACCGCCCCACTTTTGTCATATCATGATGTGTTTCTGAGCTGAATGTTCCATGTTTTGTTGATGAATTTGTCAACACCTAGGGAGAGAGAGAGAGAGAGAGAGAGAGAGAGAGAGAGAGAGAGAGAGAGAGAGAAGTAGCAGCGCCAGGGTTTTCCTTTTTCAGCTTGAGTCTTGTTCAACCCAGAAAATACATTACAAAGAGGCAATGTCCTTTTTTTTAAGCACAAGGTGGAACAATGTCTCATTCTTTATGTGACATTTTTATGTGAAAGTCTCGAGGCATTTACATCTGTACTGAATACAACCTGCTGGTGCTCCATCTGGAGAGCTGCTGTTTGTGTGTCACAGTGGAGATGATGATTGTGTTGCTGGGGAGGTGCTGCACACGCACGCGGCGTGGCTGAGGGTTACAGCTGGAAAGAAGGAGGCTATTTTAACTTTCAGAAAGGACAGCGCTCCCTGCTCCTTCAGTCCCATGTGACTGAGTAGCCTGCGGGGCCGTTCCGCTCTCTGCTTTCTCTTTGACTTAAAACATAATGAAAGAGAGTGGCTGCTGCCAGTTTCCATTGGCCTCCTATAGGATGAGGAAATGCCTATCAGCCAATGAGATCTAAATAGAAAGTCATATCGGTGCCAACCATCTGAGAACAACAGGGGGTTGGGATCAGAAATCACAGCTCACACCATCAACTATTATTCTTAAGTCATATTTTATCGTCATCCAATGATTTCTTTAATTAACCCTCATGCCCTACATGCCTCCTCCTACCTCCTGATATCCCGTGCCACATATTTATTTCCTGTCATGAAAAACTGGGGTACACGTTACCCGTCTGCGCTTCAGAGGGTCGAAAGCAGCCCTCCGACGACATCTCGTTCTTTGTGTGGTGCTTTTACCCCTTTGATGTGAATCTGTAGAAATAGAAGACTGCACAAGGAGAACAATATTATTTGAGTCAGCCTTTGTCTGGGGAGTTGGGATTTTTTTTTAACCCTTTTCTCCCCCGTTCAGTAAACAGGGAGGCATTATCCCCTGTCTGTCACATTTCTCTTTTCACAGCGGAAAAGTACAACTCTCCATTTTCACCTGTGCACCCAGGAATTCATCTTTCCACCCCTCTATACTCTTACCTATCACATATCAGTCCCCATTCCTATCTCCATCTTCACCTTACAAGTACCGTACTGTATATATATATATTATGATTATACCAGATTTCTTTTTTTTACTGTGAATGTTTTTGTGCTGCGCCCCATCCTATTCGGTAGTTTATTGGTTGCTCTCATGTGGAATGTTTGTGCTGAGCCAACCGAATGTTGTGTTTACATTAAAGTCACACTTTTCCTAACGAGCCCTGTGTTCCTGGTCTGAGTCTGATTGCGTGGGAGAAGGTAACAAACCCTCAGATCTCAGCTCTGGCCTCTAAAAAGCGGTTTAAACATACGCCATCCTGCTTCAGTCTGTGGAGTATTAAGGTTACACCAGGAAATTAGGCTGAATGTTATGTGAGTGGAATACTTTTAATGCTTCATTACTGGTGGACACAGCTTTGTGTTCAGTGTCAGAGGCAGGTATAAAAGATTGGGAACAGGTTTTTCATGGCAGTAGGGCAGCACTTCGTGAAATGTGGCGGATGGCAGGGATCAAGAGCAGTGCACAGTGGCTCCCAATTTATTAGGTTAAAAGTGTTCCATCATCACAGACAACAAGCCATTCCTATATTGAGTGACTAGGCTGGATCAGCTGTCTGACCTGCTTCTGTTAGCTTAATGGGAATGATGTTCATTACTGCTCTGTTTCACTGACAGCCGCAGAGCTCCAATCCTCAGTCCCAGAGTGTCCTCATTTTTAAAAATTAGTTACAGGTTGAAAGGTTCCAAGTCCCACTGTGATACAATTACAGGCTTACATTTTTATTTACACATTAAAGGGCCTATTTGAATTTCTTTCCAGTTACTTCACAACTAATAGTTTGCCATTCCTGCTTCGTAGCAAACTCCAGCCCATGAAACAGGATCTCTAAAACAGAGCAAAATAAGCTGCGTGTGGAACAGAAGACAGTTTATAAACTCAACTGAAATCCCCTGGGAGAGAAGTTAGCCATTTTTGTTAAAAAAAACAACAACAAAACAATCCCCATCCATTTGCCTGTGCCCTGGCCACATCCATTTACAGGAACATGGATTAAACCTGGATTGTCCAGAGCTCTTTAGTGAAATGCACCACAAGGTGGGTACGGCACAACAGTCACTGATAACCTGTGAAGTGCTCATGCATCACAGTCTCAACCTCTTGATATCTTCACTTCTGAAGTCTATGCGTAGCGTCAAAACCTGACGCACCTCCGCTGGGGTCAGCCGCCACGTCAGGGGGCCTGAGTTAGGGCCCCAGTAATCCAATATCTCAGTAACCTGCAGAAGAGATGGGTACAGGTGAGCCTGAGAGAACCTGCTCCTTAATGCATCCAAACCACAGTGGGTAAAGGTAAATAAGTACCCGCTCAAGATTGAGGATGGTGGCCATTTGTGTGAGACGAGCAAACTTATCCCTGATGGTCCAGGTGGTCACGGTGGTGAGGTACGCCACAAGAGACCGAAGCTCTTTATCGAACTGCAGCCCCCCAAGCTACAACAAGAGATCAACATGATGCAAAATATTAAAACATGGATACTGTACTTACACACAGTGTTTTTTTTAAGACTTTGGAATTTGAATGCATAAAATATATAATATATATAAAAATATATATTCTAATGTGCCAAAGGAAAGCACCCTTTCTTGCATTCCTTCCTACCTAGACCTTTTCACTAAATCACTCCTGGAGTATCAACGAATCTGTGATTTTATGTCATACAATGTGATGCACAAGTAGCTTGGTGCCATCTTGTGGCTGAGCTGGGCTCCTCACCCTGCTGAATGAGCATTTCAGCACTGTCTTCTCCATCTCAATTGATATCAAACTGGTCATCAGGCTGGTCAGGTTGTCATAAATGACAGGAGAGAGGGCTGTCTGGTGGAACAAATGAAAGTTTCAGAAAGTGAGGTACGTACATTCATTAAACACAAAGTGTTCACTCGTATTGTTGCCGATACCTTGAACTCTGCCATAAGCTGCTCCAGGTTAACGATGAGCTGCTGCACCCAGGGATCATTGGCTTCGTAATCATTAAACTCCTCCTGTGAGGAAGAGCAGTTGTCACAGTAACATGTTTTATCGACCTGTGGTTTATTTATGTGCAGGATTCTGAGACCATTACCTCCTCTATGTTATGTGAGATGGCCAGGAAGCTGCTGATCCAGGGTTTGACCTGAGGCTTTACTGCTGTTGTGTTCAACTCAGTCAGACCCTCCTGAGAAACAATATGACATCAGCATCCACACAACTAGTTTTTAAGTATCAAAACATATTGCTTCTGCTATGTTTACACCTGCTGTCCACACTACTCAGTTAGAGCAGCAATTAATTGTATTGTATTATAAAGTCTTAACACTCATGACTACACAATAAAAAGTATAACATTTGCTCTCCGTAACGGACAGCGTGAAGGCGTAATAAAAAAATTATCTTAATTTTAAAAATGCCTGCTTTTAATCTGCACATGCCCAACCTGTAAAAGATCTTTGAACTTTGTGGATGTGTTGACAAGGTCGGACAAACAGCTTTCAATCTTGGCTTGCTCACCAGAGCCTCCGGCTTGACTGAACAACTTGGAGCAGTCATTCTGGAGGGAAATAAAAAAAGATTTGGATTTACAAACAATGAACAGAAAATTGCTGATGTGATAAACAGAAACAAGGCAGAACAGTGATAAAGATGTCAAACGTACCTCGAGGTTCCTCTTCAACGTGGCGATATTCTCGCTACACACTTCAACATTATTCAGAGTCACCTACGTTCAAAATAAAAGATGTATAAATAAATTTAGCAGAATATTGTTTGCTTTTTCTCAAAAAAATTTAAGAAAACTAATGAAACACTTGAGTCTCATGGTTTATTTACGTATCTGGTAATTCTCAACCTGACTGCATTTAACTTATGAACTTTTTATAGAAGCACAGAACTAGTTGAGACACAGAGACCGATGAATCTGATGCCACACTGCTGTGATTTGCAGCAACATACAATACATGCAAACCACACCAATTTCCACAGGTAAATTAATGCATCTCACCAGGAACGCAGCCTTGGCGTTTTCAGTGCTCTCGATGCCCAGAGTGTTAAACTTGCCCTGTTGCAGGCTGCTCTGCATCAGACTGACCGCACTGCTGACGCCACGCTGGATGTCCTGAAGCGTGGTAGCTGGGAAGCCCTGTCGCAGCTTATTGTACAACACCTCCCTAACGGATAATAAGACATACACCAGTCAGGGGCGGGTACATACCGTGATACCCTGATTATCTGCTCATATGGCCCAACCAGCCAGAGACGCCTGAGAAGTCATTCCTATATAAGTACTTTTTAAATTATGTGCTTTTGATTATTAAGCTATATTCTTTATTGTGTCTCTTTTTATATAAGAATTTTAAACTGTTGTAGCCATACTGCTACATCTATACGCTCTCTTCTACCTTATTTACTGTTATGCTATATAAATGATTTGCTCATTGTGATCTTTCAAAGGAGAGACATGATCACAAAAGAGATTCCACGGTGTGTCACCTGGACAGGGACAGAGCAGTAAGCACCTGAAGTCTGACTCCAGCACAGAGTTAGCGTGGTTGATCATGGCACACAGGCAGTCGATGCTGGAGCTGGATAAAGCTCTGCTGATGCACTTTTTCACAATGTAGAAACAGTCGTCCACCATGCTGGAGGTCAGCTGTCCCTTCTCATATGTATCCATAGCAACAGCCTTGGGTGAAAAAAAACATTTCACTCATAAATAAGTATTGTAAATAGTTATGGGTGTTTTATTGTAATTGAGGCAAATTTCAAGTTTCAGTTTCATAATTTTGTCAAATATAGAAATATGACAAAATTAAATAATTTACCTTGTTGACAGACTCCCTCATATAGTATTCTTCCATAGGAATATAGTAGCCAATCAGTTCCTGCATTTTTGTGCTCAGCAGGCAGTGTTTCAGCAGCTTCTCCACATTTTGCTGATGCTCTG
Source organism: Trinectes maculatus (assembly GCA_016785345.1). NCBI lineage: Eukaryota > Metazoa > Chordata > Actinopteri > Pleuronectiformes > Achiridae > Trinectes > Trinectes maculatus. The sequence goes on from JAFBJQ010000435.1 coordinate 337,657, forward strand.
AGTGTTATAGCAGAAGAAATGATGCCAGTGAAATGCCTTTGTCACATTTGCGTGTAAACATGATTAATATAACATGAATATAAATGTTAATATAAATACCCTGTGTGATGCTCTGAGCATCTCCAATTTCAAAATCAGCCATGATCCGGCGACGTAAAAAGCGCAAGTAAAGCTCTGCCCGCGCGTTCATCAGGGTTACTTCAGTCAGGACAGGGTCCAGTTCCCTGTTCATGGAAGCCAGAGGTGTAACCAAAAACACTAGAGAGAGAAACAGATGACTGAAGCATGATGCTGAATCGAATACCTGGGCTCAATTGTCTCCCCTGGCACACTCTTCATCATGCTGGTCTGGATGATCTGAAACTACGAGACAGATTCACGGTCACACTAGGAACATGTGTGCAGTTAACAACAATCCACATTTGAAGGACAGGGCCCAGATGTCAGACATACCTTGGTGTGGTACCCTCTCTGCTGGATGAACTTGTCAACTATTTTTTGGGCCTGTCGGTCACACTCTTGCTGCAGGTGAGTGATAAGTGTGCAAAGATGCCCTGGGCCATAATACGTCTCTACTATCGGCTGGTGAGTCTCAATAACACGAGCAATGCCTGTAAATCAGACGCCACTGCATTAATGGAGTTTACACAGAGCAATTTACAGAGACACACATTGAGAACGAAGCCAGTGTTCTCACCTTCCAGTAGCAGTGTCAAGGTGTCTGCGAATACCAGCAGTGCTCTCTTCTCACCCAGATCCCCCCCTGTAGCTAGAAGCAGGTTCTCTTCAGCTTTGGAGGCAAGCTGATGAAACATGATGGATCTGCGTCATAAACTAGTCACTTATCCATGGCCCCAGTTTTCAATATCGATTAATTACTGCTGCTGTGTTTACTACTGACCTGACTGCAGAGATATTGACCGAAGCGGGCGAGGCCCTGCTGGTGGAGCCCCAACAGAGGGAAGATCTTAAAAAACCTCTCCACCTGTGCAAGGTCAACCGCTGCAACAGCTTCATCGAGCTTCTCAGCAACAATGACCTTCAGTTTCTGCTCTGCCTCCTGGAGCATGACCAAACTGGCATCCACAGCACTGCCTGTGGTGATATGAGGCATTGGCAGTGTTAAAGTATCTGTCTATACAAAATGTATACAATTAAAACAATATATAAAAAAGAACATGCAATATAGACACATACAGTGCAGTGAAAACAATGTAAACCAAATATTTTCTTAATAACATCCTTAGTGAGCAGCAAGTCAACAAGATAGTATGATCATTAACAAAACAGTTTTTAAATTGAGTGTGCAGTGAGCAATGCACTTTGGCATAAAGTCAGTGGCCTCATACTTTCTTCTCCCTGTCTGCTCAGCTCAATAACTGACTGGTCCAGAGAAAGATATCGATGGATGTGGGCAGCTGCCTGTTCATAATCTTCGTTGCGCAGAGCTGTCTGCACACCATCCATGCAGAATTTTAGGTCGAGGATATCATCAGCACGCTGGATGACCTTATACAGCCGAGTCTACAAAAACAAAATAAAACCTCTGTATATAAAATGCTACTTTAGGAAAGCTGTGTAAAACAGGTGCTAATAGCACTGTCAGGCTAATTTATAAGATTGTATTTTGTAGTATTATACAGAGAAGTTGTCCAAAAAATCACAATTAAAAACCTTGCAGAGATTCTTTATGTTGTAATATAGAACTGGAAAAAGGTAAGTTGACTTCATGAGTGTGCGTTTTTACCTTTGCCAGGTCTAACTGTCTGACTTTGCGGCTGACATTTTCAGCCAGGCTGCAGGTAAATGTGATCATGCCAGAGAGCTGACTGGCGTCTCCTCCAATCAGCTGCAGGTTGGGCCTGGCAGACAACACAAGCTGTTTTGTTAGGATCACAGACTGTAGAGGTTTGATCTCAAAACAGAGATGATGATGTCTGTATAAACTGTACCCCATCCTCTGCAGTGCCTGCATCTTTGTGTGGATGGCCCCCTCCTGCCCCACCAGTCTGTCCAGCTCAGCCTCCACCTCTTTCTGCAGTGAACAGAGCAAACTACATGTATTGCCTCTGATACCGTCTCAAAATCATATTCATTGCTGTTAGATTGTACAAATCTGAGCTGTGCTTAAAAACAATGTCTGGCTAACTTTAATATAACGCTGAATAATAAAAACATACATTTATATCAGGACAGGCGCTACATCCTGAACCTGTTCTAGACTTTGTGTGACAAATGTGATGAGTTTTGTATCCAGACAATTTGGTGGTATTATTGTATACTTAATGTATAATGAAAACTCTTCACAGCAAAAAAATAATTACTTTTGTTATTTATTGTGATTTTAGATATGATATGTTCGAGTGTTTCTCTGCGCCGTGCTTTAAGCTAGCAGCGACCCGGATGTTTACGTGGAGGACGACAGCGACGTAATATACACGTCAAACGAACCACCGGTATCGGTCATTTCGTACGAACCTCCTCGGTGCAGAGCTGCTGGTAAACTTTCTCCAGGTCTTCCAGCTCCGTCAGGGCCGATATCGTCTCCATACTCACAGAGGACACCGAGCCAGAGTCGCATCTTCTGGCTGCCACGGCTCCGCCGTCAGCCATCTTCCGCCACCGTGATACAGAGAAGGCGGAAGTAAGCCCTGCGTTTGATCTGCCAGGCAGTACTCTTCAGCTTGTTACTACGAGCTACAGAGAAGAAACCTCTACACATTTGCTTTAAATGAAGCAGAACTTATCCCCAAGCACGAACATAGCATTACACTTAATAACTGATGAATATACATTGAAGAACAATTTAGGTCTGGCACATCATGGGGATACCTCGGGAGACAAATTCCGGGCAAAAACACTCTGCTTTGGCGCATGCGTTGTACTGTTTCGCGTTTAAAGGCGTTTTATAGTTTTTTTAAAACTTTATTTCTAAAATAAGTCACGCGTTAATCGCAAATTATTGGTTTAAAATGTGCACTTCACTTGATCAACAGGATGTCTTCCTGTTGATCAAGTTAGCCTTGTAACCATTAGAAAGATGTTAAAGAATGAAGTATGTCTATCTAGAAATGACCTATTTTCCGTTACTATCCCTGCACAACAAAACAATCTGTAATAAACAATTTACAATTTCTTTATACTTAAAGTACACTTAAAATACACTATTATATTTTATAATTTATATTTTAATTGTATTTTTGTCACTATGCATAAAAAAACCTTTGACATTTCAACAATATCAAATAACAAATATTGTATAAAATCCGTATAAAAGAGCATTTAATATATTTACATCACTACAGTTCAAATAGTCCCAAGGTACGGAATAGAAAAAAAATACAGAAAACTTGACAAAGTCATATAGAATGTAGAAACAAAATCAGGAGGGTAATCAAAACAAAATCAGGAGGATTGATTTCCTCCAGAAATAAATAGTTCTTCCTTTTCTTGCTGAAACTCTTCCCATTTTTTCTGAAGCTCTGCCTTTTCCTTCTGCAGCTCTTCTCTCTGTCTATTCAATTCTCTGGCTTCTTCCTGCTGCGTTTTTCTTAATGACTCAACTGCATTTCTCTCAGCAGCTGCCTCTCTGGCGTCTGCTGTACGCACCTTCTCCAGCAGCGCTTTCTGATGCTCCAGAGCCCGGGCCTCCTCTTTCTGTGTCCTTCTCAGAGCTTCAACCAGCTCCTGCTCTCTCCTCAACACACGTTTTTCTCCTTCAAGCACTCCTGAACCTATGACGGAACAGGCCACGTGGTTACCAGAAACATGTCTCTGCTGTTTCACTCCACAACTGTCTTGTGCGGTAGATGTTTTACCATTGGACTTTGAGGACGGAAGTGGGTGAAGGCCTTCAGCCACTAACCCAGCAAACACGTCTGGGTGTCTCTTTGACATGTGCCTCCACAGGTTGCCGGTGCCACCACCTTGAAAGCACTGCAACTTCTTCTTGCAAATATGGCAGCAAGCAGCTTTCAGGCTTTCCATACGCTCATAATGACTCCAAATCATGCTCCGTTTGTTGCGTTTACGTCTCTTGGGAAGATCACTCGTTTCTGTATGGGTAGCTTGTCCTTCTGGATCCCCTCCTGCTGCTTCCAGGAGCCCGTCAACAGCAGAGGCGGTCTCAGTGTACTCAGTCATGGTGGTATGGATGTTGTCATCATCTAGTGACACCTCCACTACAAAACAAGAATAATGATGTCAGAATTGGGGCTGAAACTTATAGTACTCATTAATGTTTATTTCAGCTCCCAGATCCTCTGTGACACTTTTTTTAAAAAAAATAAACGATTCAAAACTCAAAATTATAATCATGTAAACATAAAAAGTGCACCAAAGGCTCAAATGTGCGAACCTGGAGCCTACAAATACTCAGTTATTCTAATCAGTTAAATAGATTCTAATCATTATTTCCGTCTTGTCGTTTAAGCTTCAGCTGCACGAGTGGCTTCATATAACTTAGCACAAGATAATCAAGTTAACTTTACCAGAACAGATCTGCTCAGTGTCCGTGTCACCGTCCTGGGGCCTGCTGATTCGGGACATGACAGACGACCGTCCTCCGTGTTTCTTAGCGAACTATTTGGGATGTTTGCTACGTAAATGTTTCACCATGGACGATGCTTGGACTGGAAGACGCCGCAGAGCAAACACTGCACTAACACGGACTCCGCGGATTTAAAAAAGCACCAGACCGCACTTTTTCCACGGCTCACCCGAGGTGGAGGCTAACTACGCTCCGGCTAACCGCCATTTGAGTTAGCGTGGATGTACAAATTGCCCATGAGTGCGCAATAGACTGAATGTTTACGGTAATGGCAAAACAACAGCCCCAAGAAGCTGTTTAGCTTGAAGTATTATACAGAATCGATTTACACGAATGATTACCATTAGTAAACTCAACGAACAGTGAATCGAAAATACGTATGGTAGCAATAAATATTTGAATTCGAGTCGTGTTACCGTCAGTACCGTTAGCTACGGCGCTAAGTTAGCCGTGTGACGTCTGTTTCCGTTTCGTCTACATCTTCCCCCGGAAGTCAAACGCTGAACATAAAAAACTGCTTGAAATTGTGCGCTGTACTGGTCAGTGTTTAAAGGAGAAGTTTGCAAATGCTTAAAAAAACCGTAACATTAAGTTGTCTTAATGTCAAGTTATTATGAGGGTTTCGAAGTTGCACTTCACTTGATCAAGAAGATGTCTTCTCAATCATTAATGTACATAAACACTACAAATTAATCAATTATAAAAATTGTCACAATCTTTGCAGGGATCCCTGGTTTTACACAATAGACTGCAAAACAGAATTTTCTTTTGGTCCCTATGTAGCAAAGATCCTTTGAAATTACAGCATTCCCCATCAAATAACAAATACAAATATTTTGGGCACTTATATATTTTTTTCCAATTCCAGAATAATAAACAGTAAATGTGCAAATGAAGAAGGAAACACTTTGCAGGTCCTGCACAGGCTCATATATTTGAGCCTGTCTTTTGCTATTGTGTAAAACTGAAAATAGCTTAATTTGGCACAGTTTGAATAAACTGTGGAATGTCTTTGATTGCACTGCATCATAATTGACGCCACGTTGATGTCAGGACACCAGCTGCAACAGAAACAAAACCACTTATACACAGGCAGTTTATTCAACAATTTGTATAAAGGAACTGTTAAACTTTTTACATCACAATGGTTGAAGCAGTGTCAAGGCAATGAATAGAAAAACTTGAACTCTGAGTCCCTTCACATGCAGAAACAAATTCAGGAGGGTAACTGTCCTCTGGAAATCAAAATTTCTTCCTTTTCTTGCTGAAACTCTTCCCATTTTTTCTGAAACTCCGTCTTTTCCTTCTGCAGCTCTTCTCTCTGTCTATTCAATTCTTCGGCTTCTTCCTGCTGTGCTTTCCTTAGTGACTCAATTGCGTTTCTCTCTGCAGCTGCCTCTCTGGCGTCTGCTGCACGGAGCTTCTCCAGCAGCTCTTTCTGATGCTCCAGAGCCCGGGCCTCCTCTTTCTGTGTTCTTCTCAGAGCTTCGATCAGCTCCTGCTCTCTCCTCAACACCTGTTTTTCTCCTTCAAATGCTCTTGGACTTGGGAAGGAACAGGCCACGGGGTTGCCTGAAACATATCTCTGCTGCTTCGCTCCACTATTGTCTTGCGGAGTAGACGTGTTACCATTGGCTTTTGTGGATGGAGGTGGGTGAAGCCCATCAGGCACTAACTCAGCAAACACTTCTGGGTGTCTCTTTGACAGGTGTCTCCACAGGTTGCTGGTACCACCACCTTCAAAGCACTGCAACTTCTTCATGCAAATAAGGCAGCTAGCAGCTTTTAGGCTGTCCAAACGTTCATAATGACTCCAAATCATGCTCCGTTTGTGGCGTTTACGTCTCACAGGAAGATCATTGCTCATTTCTCTATGGGTAGCTTGTCCTTCTGGATCTCCTCCTGCAGCTTCCAGGAGCCCGTCAACAGCAGAAGTGGTCTCAGTGTACTCAGTCATGGTGGTATGGATGATGTTGTCGTCATCATCTAGTGACACCTCCACTATATAAGAGGAAAATAATTAGAAGTCAGAATTAGGACCGAAACTTAATTAAACTTAATATAAAGCACTGTTCAGCTCACAGATCCTCTGTGACACGTTTAATTCGTTTGTTTTGTCTAATAAGCAATTCAAACCTATACATCTTAAAATTGTTTATCAAACAGTAATCAAAATGAAAAAATGCCAAAGGCTCAAATCTGAGATCCTAGAGCCTATGAATACTATAATAAATTAAATAGATTCTAATCATTAAATCCGTCTTGTCGTTTAAACTTCAGTTGCACGTGTGGCTTCATATAACTTAGCACAAGATAATTAAGTTAACTTTACCAGAACAGAGCTGCTCAGTGTCACCGTCCTGGGGCCTGTTGATTCGAGACATGACAGACGACCGTCCTCCGTGTTTCTTAGCGAACTCTTTGGGATGTTTGCTACGTAAATGTTTCACCATGGACGATGTGCTGCCTCCCTGTTTAGAGTGGAAGACGCCGCAGAGCACACACTGCACTAAAACGGAGTCCACGGATTTGAAAAAGCACCAGACTGCACTTCTTCCACGGCTCATCCTAGGTGGTGGCTAACTCTGCTCCAGCTAGCCGCCATTTGCGCCAGCGCGGTTAAAACCAGCCGCCCGTTAGTGCGCAATAGATTAATGTTTACGGTAATGACAAAACAACAGCTCCAAGAAGCGGGTTAGCTTGAAGTCTAGAATCTGTTTGCAATCATTATTACAAATAAAAAACTCAGCAAACAGTGAACCATAAAGTCACATATATACACGCGAATGTTTGTATTCATGTGCGGCGCTAAGCTAGCTGCGTTACTATCGTTTGTAGCGACGCCACATCCGCCCTGGCTGCTCGACTTCCGCTTTTACTTCTCTAATGTTAAGATTTTGAAATAGCTCCATCCCGTGGACAGAGTGAGAACTGATTCATTTCTCAAGCCCCTTTACTCCTCTGGGATGGTCACATGCACCTGCTCCTTATATCACAGGAGTAGGGTGTAAGAATAGCTGATGCTTTGAATATTAAATCGAATGTATTGATAAGTTGATCTGCCTCTGTTCCACTGTGCTGCCATTTCATATTAACAAAGCTCGACTGCGGTAGGGTCTTACAGTGTCATGCGAATCTTTGTGAGGATCCTGTACAAATAGCACTTCTGTCTGTAAATATACTAATACTCGAGTATGTGAATAATGTATAAGTAAGGCACCTCTAACAAAGAAGATAGTATACATCTACACTGGTTTTACATAAAGTCACTTGAGTCATTTTTGACAAAAAGTCATTTAGTCATTTATTTGCCTAAATATCATATATTCTACCAATACTTTTCCTGCATTAGCACATATATACACAACAAGTGCATCTTTCCTGGGACTGTAAATACATTGACAGACACTTCATCTCTTTGTTTCTGAAGTATAACAAATATATCAAAACACTGTTAAACCACTGTGTGGCAGTGTGGATTATAGAACAAGCAAAATTGAATCTGATAACATTAATACTGGAGTAGAATTGAAGAAATAATAAATAATTATGAAATATGGCATTATAGAGACTTATATTTCAATCTAAATCTATTTATAGATGCAGCTGTGAAATGGAATCGATGAGATTTAAATGTAACGTGTGTGTAAACAGGCATGAAATATAAAGTGACAAGTGTAAAAGTAAAATGTGAAGTGTTAAGATAATTAGATGCCCCGCCTCCCTCTCACCTTTTCTCCCCCCACCCCACTCTCCCTCCTTCTCTCTATTTTGGTGCTTCCTCGCGCTGCCAAGCCCCTGACGTAATGCTCCGCTGTTAATGATTAGCATGTGGAAACGAGCAGCGCGAGCCTCTTTTACGTCAAAGTGGCTGGAAAACCACCGGAAAAAAACGAGTGCTACCTTCAAAATAATAACCTTGGCTTTTTATGAAGGGTTGTTTGAAAGGCGTACACGAGTGCATAAAAAGTCTACTGATTTTAAGTAAACCTTGTTCTTAAGCAGTTGAGTTCTCAGGTGCTACTTGTACATGATTAAATTATTCTCTCCTCTTGTTTTCTAACGTTAGCAAATATTCAGATTTTTATTGAAACATAAATAATCTATTAAATTCATAATCATTTTGATTTTGTGGAGGAATAAATCAAAAAAGGTGCTGAGGACAGCATATAGGACAGCCTGTAGTGGTATTACAGTTTCATATGCCAAAGAAATACATAATATAATACAATGCAAAAATATATTTACTTTACTTTGTATAAAATTAAACCTGTGCATTTAATTGATGTTAAGTTTTTCACTTCGTTTTTAGCGCCCAAACTTTAAAACAGCTGTTTAAAATGTTTACACGCAAAAAAAGAAAAATAAACAAACCCAAATAATACTTTGACTTGCTTGTAACTCGCGCCGCCCTTTAATGTGAAAGGCATATGCGGAAGTTGTTCGCTCCGTACCGTGTGGTGTGACCGCGTCTTTTAGACCGGAGCGCAGTCTGCTGGAGAGAGACAGAGGAAAAGTTAGTCAAGATGGCAAATCCCTCAGACCCGGAGTGAAGGGGCACCGCTCCCCCAGAAAACAGAGCTCTTCGCCCGAACTGAGACCAACCAACGATGCGAACTGCGCCGGGAGGTAAGAACCACGAAACCGACACTCCAATCTGAAGTTTCTCAAGCTTTTATAGTCCTTGTTTCCCCACTCGGTCTGAGTATCTGTCTATCAAAGAAAACACACAACTAAATCGGCGCGTAGCCACAAAATTAAAAGCACACAACGTTGGCACGTAGCGAACGACTCTTTATGTCACTTAGCGGCAGCCGCTAATGAAAACACCGTGCGTCGGAACACTTTTAGCTAAGTCCGAGTTAACTGAAGTTAATAACGCGGTCGCTATGTGTTAGGCGATAAGAGCGAGATACGAGTGAGGTTATATTCATGACTATTTTCTATTTTTATATTTTCTCAGACTGCTCCAACTCTCAGTCTCCCTCTCTCATACACACACACCTCTCGTACATACTTACACATGTATGTATGTGTGTATATATATGTACTGTATATATGTGTGTGTGTGTATATATATATATACGTGTATGTGTGTATATATGTATGTATTCCAGCACATTCCCTGGGTGCTGATGTAGCACAGTGACAGTTTTAGACAGCGGCTAACACAGCTCCTAGCTTACTCCTCGGTGTTCCCTCGTCTGAAACTCACCCCCGCAGCCTGTCTGTCCTCTGTCTGAAACACAGACATTTTATCAGGCTAAGCTGTCATTAAAAAAATAACAGTCGGAGGAGGGAAGTCACCGTAGCACACGGCCTCCTTTTTCTTCGGGCTAAAAATTTTCCGGGATGCAGTAGTACCAGTTAGTACCGACAGCTGTATTTTTAGGAATGGGTGGACACCGAAAACGAAATTTATTTATTTTTGTCTGGGCGGTGAATGCCGCAAGCCTGTATGCGCATAGGCGACGGCGAGGAGGCGACCTATAAACGCGTGTATGAGTTATTGAAGGCTTCTTCAAAGCGGCTCTGTTGTTGCAGCAGCAGCAGTAGCAGGGACACTGAGAGCAACAGGGACACTGCACTGTCGCCTTCTCCAGGGCTCTGTCACAGTCCTGACTTGAACACACCACACAGGGATGAAGAGCCCCCGGTGGATGTTTGTGAATGTTCAGTGTCTGTCTCCTTCTTCCCTTCTGACATCTAACGTCTTCCTCCAGGCGTAAGAGGGATTCCCTGAAGAAAAATGCCAGCGAGGCTGAAGCTGATGTGACACGGCGTGTGCTGGAGGAAAGCTGACTCATCACATATCAATCCCTCAGAGAGCCACTGAGCAGCACAGAGCAGCTCATATCTTCTAATGCCCAGCTAGAAGAGCGCACCACAACACCCCCCACCCTCTCCATCACCAGCGGAGATTATAAGGCAGAAGAAGACGGTGCAGAAACTCACCCCCCCTCCTTTCTCAGCAGGACTACATCCAACACCGGCAGCAGGTTAAAGAAATTTTGGTGCTAAAGGGCTCCAGAGAGACTGTCATCCAGCTGTCCCAGCTTATAATGACAAAGCTAAGAATGGCAATGCAGCACTTCAACTGAACTTCACCGCCCGGCGTCAAAAGCCAAGAGACGTCAATCACCGGGTGACAAGACCAGCGTCCTCCTCGACTCAGTTTTACCCACTGTGCAAGTGATTGTCACTCCCTACACCTCTCCGCCTGTTCCGGCACCGCCACAGTCAGCCTGCCTTCACCCCGCCTCGCAGACCATGATGTTTCGAGATCAGGTGGGCGTTCTTGCCAGCTGGTTCAAGGGATGGAACGAGTGCGAGCAGACGGTGGCTCTGCTGTCCTTGCTGAAGCGGGTGAGCCGGACCCAGGCCCGCTTTCTGCAGCTCTGTCTGGAGCACTCCCTCGCAGAGTGCACCGAACTGCAGGTCCTGGAGGGGGAGGCCAACAACCCAGGTAGGACAGCAAACTGCTCAGACACAATTACCTGCCAGTCATCCATGAAGACATGATTAGGATGCATATGAAGGTGCCCGGAGATGTACACTCTTTAATTCGCTTTTTCAGAGGGCATTTTTCTCCTACAACAAACTCAGCAACCTCTGCTTTAATATGAGTACAGCGCCCTATGAAGTAATACGTTAACACTTTATATTAGCATCTGTAATATTTAGTTTTTAACACATTTCTCACTGCTGGGAATTGACAGCAGTATTTACAAAAGAGGAACAAAACTTTAAAATTTTTTGGTGCGTGTTCAGTGGCATGTTTTCCCATAGGCACTGTAGTTTCCGACTCTACAAAATACATATGAGAGAAGGCTCCACACGAGCATTAGCAGGCATTTCCTGTCCAAGACATTCTTGCATCAAGAGTAATAAATAGCTGAATCACTGATGGTATGAAATGATTTGAATTGTTGCACTGAACTGTTGCCAGTCACCAAATGATTGTGAAAGGAGGTTGGGGTCATGTATAGTGTTAGTTCAGCTGGCACTGTGGCAGGCTCCAGACATCAGTCTGTCCGTGTGCCAGCCTATAGTACCCTAGCACTCCCTGGGTTGGTACTGCGCCAAGGCACCCAAGAGGGGCTCTGGCTGGGTTTTGTTGCATCAGACTGCAGTGTGGCCATGGAAACAAAAACCCTGGCAACTGACTGGGCTCATGAAAAATAGAATGAAGCGTTGCTGCTGCTGTGATGGAGAGCTGGCGTCTGTGTGTACCTATGGCAACATCTGCATCAAGTAACACAACTTCTGGCTAAAGCTATATTTCCAGAAGCAGCAGATCATACTCATATGTAGTATAATGCACCTGCCCTGCAGTGATGTTCACACATATTCCATAGTTTTCAGCAGGGTATACTGGCTGGTCTTTATAGTTCTGTAATGTAAAGCTGGAGATTTCAAACTACCACAATGTATGAAGTTTCCTCAGTCAAATCTTCCAAAGGCAGACTGGTTTGCTGTCAGAGATCAAAACAAACTGAAGACTCAGAAAGGCACTAGAGGGGCGAGGACAACAGGTTTGTCTCTCTTTTTCTGACTTTTCAGAATGAAGTTCATTGTTTGAGTCAAAGAGACACCGTCTTGTGATCGTTGCAGTGGAATTTGAGTCACAGTCATATTTCATTCCGGGCCTGTATGAATCCTCATTTCTCAAGACTCTGATTTATTGTTTAGGTGGAATGAGATCTTAAAGATGTACTCCCTTGGGTGGAGTTGTGGGTGTTTGTGTAAAGTAACTTGATGAAAAAAAGTGTATGTGAGCTGAAGATTAATCTGACTTGTCTAAGTTATATCAATATATATTTGTATCAGTTTGCACATACAATACACTAAACATGTTGGATGGCTATGGATAAGGAGGCATTCGTATTTAGAGTTAAATAATCTGGAGCTGACAGGAATACCCATTTCAGTTTACGAACAAGACCACAAAGATCCTAAGCTGTTCAAGCGCAGTTTACTAACGGATAAATAATTAGCGTCATACGATGTGTTAATGGTGGCAGAAATGGGACTTGGCTGTCAAAGGGTTAACTTGCAGCTGTAAGACTTGGGCTAAGTGGAAAAGCGCAACTATTTTGAAAGCGGTGTACAAATGAATGGAATCCTCAGTGACCTACTTCTTTGAGCGGCTGAGAGGCTGCCTTGTTTTGGGACCCAGCGTGTGATGTGACTTTATTTGGGACTTGAGATGGAATTGTAGTCATTGAGCTCATCACTATCTCCCTGAAAGACAGGCAGAGTTACATCGCACAGATTTATTATCTTATTTTAGTTTTTATTTCACTCCCGCAAATAGTGTGGTTACTTGTTTATTTCTAAGCCTCAACATGAACAGCACAGTGTACTGTAGATGTGTAAACGAAGACTTGCATTCCCAGAGGTTTTAGTTCGATGCTAATGTCAACAAGGGAGTTGCCATCCATAATCAGCCACCAAAGAAAAAAAAACGGCTTTTGAGACAATACCAAGAGGGACAATACTGGCTCAAGTAGAGAGAACTAGCAAGAAGAGCCTCATCTGCAGATCAACACACACACAGGTTGTAGAGTTAGTGTTAGGGGAGGTTTTGGTACCAGACAGTGGGCCTGGTGTTCTGAATGACTAACTTCATTTTAGCGTGGTGTACTCCTGACCTGGCCTGCGTGGCTGTTTAAGCGGGAAGGAGGCAGAAAGAATTCAATATGTACAAGCAGCAGTGTTGTAGAACTGGAGGGGACGGAGGTGAGAGCTTTATATTTGGGATGTGTGCCAGCACCATCACTGTGTTGCATGGATGGGATCATTCACAGGCTTCTATACTTTTCAGTTCTGTAATCTTGGATGAACACTGTACCTTCACTGTAGACATCTCTTAACCCTATCCAGCACTTTTTCTAACTAAACATATTTCAGCACTTTGTAGTCCCTTCAAAGGTTTCTACCCTACTGAAACGTTACAGATATCCCCCAGTCTCTTTTGATAGAAGCATCTGCCACATGAGCAAATATAAATACAGTGTACTTTATACATACAGTATATTGCATCATTCACTGTTGGATTAATTAAGTGTATCATCAGTTGTGAAGCAGCGGTTCCTCAGCATTTGGTGGTTGGGAGGGGGTTGAACATTAGTGGAGAATTAGAACTTGAAGGGCTGTTTGAAATCTAGGTCAGCTTATCACTCCCAGCAAAAGATACTTTTCATAGAAACTGCAAAGCCCAGCATTGTGTGTCAAATATTGTAGACAGAAAAAAAATGCATACTTCTGCATTTGTGTGTGTGAGATCAGTGACATGAAGGGAAAGTCTGCGTTGTATAATGGCTACTATTACTCAGTGAATTCCTTATGCGCTCTGCCTAAACTAGGTCTGATGAAAACCTGGACTGGAAATCAGCATTCCTTGCTGAGGCGGTGAACTGTTCCGGTGTTGGGGATACTGTCTAGGAATGTGGGCACGTCGGAGCACACTTGAGTCAGGCGCTCAGCGAGAGTTGAATGGGGGCTTTTCCAGTGAGGGGGGTGGAAGACAGTGTGGAAAAGGAAAACTGATTCCACCTTCAGTGGAGCTAAGGTCTCCTGAGTACACCACGGTATGGATAGAGGGAAGGGGAGGAGGAGGAGGAAGAGGAAGGGGTGGAGCCAAGAAGGGAAAAGATGAAGACTTTGAGAATACTGGTACCATTTACACCTCTTAAATTCATCCACTCCTTTCTCTTAACTATTCCCAAGTTTTTATGTTTTAGGTATTTTTTAGAGGTAATTTATAAAATAGTGACTTGGCAGAGAGTAAACGTTATCAGTTCTTGTAAAACCATAAAAAGATAAAACAGAATCCGTAACCAAACCACATTGTTGTGTCATTATTTTTGTGTAAATGAGTGATTCAGAAGTCCCTGCCACTTTATTATTAACCATATTGACAGGTTTCAAGAGCAGAGCAAGGTAGACTTACAGCATGAACAATCATGTTAAAAGCTAGAATCGTATGTAATTAGCCGTTCGTTCCAAGGGAGTATCTAAAAATGTTGGCTTACATAGAGATATAAGCTTTAATGTGGAAGTGATCTGAGATGTTTTTTTAATGTACTCATTCAAGCTGCATTTGTCAACATCCTCTGTTACGCTCTAAACATCTGATTGGCCATTATGTCAAAGAGAGAGAGAGACAGAGAGAAAACTCTTGTCTCAGGATCAGGGCGCCAAACTATTTGATCGCACCCACGCATGAGCAAACAGTTTATTTCTGGAAGTTGACGGCGTGTTCTGTGAACTCGCACTGAACCTCAGGAATGGGGACAGACAACCTGCCAAAACGACCAGAAGGGAAAACGAAATAAAGCCCCTCTTTTTTCTCTCAACCTCTACAGCAAAGGGTTTTTATTTTCAGCTCTTCTTTCCAAGTGTGTGTTTTTTTTTCTTGTTTGTTTGTTTTCTGTCTTTCTGTCTCACTCTCACTCACACAGACACAAAGACATACACGTGTGACTGAGAGTGAAAACGAGGATGGAGAGAAACTAGGGCTTATGATTAGCTGCCAAAGGACTCGAATGGAAGCTACTCGAAGCCTCAGACATGTCAGGCTCTTGATATTATCTCTAAGAGACGTGAAGGAGGTGTCATTGATTTCAGGGATTATGCAATCAAGTGCTCCACAAATCCTTGAGGTTTAGTTTCTTTGTGAACCCTTCTGCGCATCTGTGTATATAACTTTGATCCAAGCTTAACTTTCCCCAGCAAGTTGGATTAATGTTTCATGTGTGTATTTGTGTATTTACACCCAGCCTTAAATAAAAAGGCAGACAATCACCAGTTATGGATTTAGAAGCCCATCTGCTAGCGTTAAGGAAGTGTTTTGAACAGGTAACATAATGCACAATAAATACATTTTCAGCTAGTTGATTACAGGGTCTTAATGGTACAGAAAAATGTTATGGGGCTCTGTTTTAGCCACACATTCATTGATACCTTAGTATATGAATTGCATGTTTGATGCTTTGTTTGTAGCTTACAGTTTTACAGGGCGACATTAATGTTTCAATCAACAGGATCTACATGATAATAATAACCAAATAACATCTAACAATTGCACCCTTTGTGAATTATGGTGGTTAGAAGACCAGTGGTTACATTCTACAAAATAAATATTAAATAATTAAAACCTGGCTTGAAAGTCAACATAAGTCTGACTATAAACATAAGTTAAGTTGAAAACACTGTCTAAATTTACAACTGTGTGATTCACATAGAGGGTGAGAACAGGTGAGGGATACCAGCTTGTCTCATAGATGACCAGTCAGTCTCGCCATGACCGGACCAGACATACATGAGTATAATGTTTCCCCATATATCCCCCAAGACCCTCAATCCAGCCCTTCCCCATTCCCACCCAGCTCTCAGGCAGCTGGCTGTGCTATACAGTACACTTCTTGTCTAAGCTTGGGAGCCATCCAGTCATATACAAGCAGGCCTGTACATCCGATGTAGCTTAAAAAATAGCATAAGTTTGACTTAGCAGGAGGAAGATGCAAGCTAAACTGTACACTACCACTACTGTCTGGTTCCCCCTGATCTCAGCATTGTCTGAAGAGAAATAAGACATTGAGAAAACTCCTGTAGGTCTTTCAAAATGTTTGGAGCAACCCACATGGCAGCTTTATCTTTATTTGTATTATTTGTTTTGTTTCTATTGATTGCACTTTGTATAATTTCAGCTAATTTATTGAAAATATTAATGATATTATTTTTAAAGTGCCAACAATTTATTTGCTTTGAATAACTAAAACTCTTACACCCTGATGTATTTTCAAAGTAATATGTAATAAGAGGCAAGTAATAAAATGCCTCTTATTCTTAACATAGCATTGAAAAAGGCTAAGGACATCTTAACATGAGAAGGGTTGCTGTTAGAAAAAAAGTATTCTTGGCAGGGACGTTTTTAGTTTGCTAGTCCACAGCAGCTGAGCCAAAACCTTAATGTGGGACTCTGCTCCGGCCTCAGCTGTGTTTTTGACTGTCCCTTCTGTTCTTGCTTGAATGGATGGTGACAGTTGAGACGCAGTAAGGCGCCGCCGACCACACTAGTTTACGTCTGATTGGTTGACACACTGTTGGCTGCGATGGATGGTTACATCAGCAGAACCAGTCCATTGAGCGAGCCCCCATGGCAACGGTTGCTGTGACAGCCATACAACAAGAGAGTGAGTCTGTGGTGGGTGGAAATGACCTAATCCAAACCAGACTCCTTCCGGAAGTTGTGTGTACTTTCTGTAGCCAGACTCGCCACTGTGATCACATCTTTGCCAGGTGTCAATGAAGAACTTATCACTTGTGATGAAAATGCTATGAACTCAGTTAAAGCCCCCATTTGGACAAGATTAATTTATTTGGGTGTGATTGGGTGATTTTACTATTGCAGGGCCTGCTGCTGTTGTCCAGCAATAACACTCAAGTCCATCTTAAATTTTCAAATTCTAGGTTGACTTGGACAGTTCAGACGATAATGGAATCTGATGAATGAACTAGTTACTGCCTCAGTTTGTTGTGCTGTCATGTTTTTCTGAATGGATCTCTGTGTGTGTGTGTTTATGTTGTCTCAACTCACATGGTTTTACAGCCGGATGCTGAAGCTATGTCCCTCAGGCTGTGGACAGCTGAGTTCACTGGATAAACCTGTCCGTCTCACACTCACAGACCCACTGTCCAAATTCCACGACACTGAAATCAAATTATGTCAGAGGCTACAGTCAAACATGCTTTAATTCACCATTTGGTCCACAATCGTACATAATCATAGTTCAGTAACCAGTGTTGACTGAAAGACAATGATTGTGTGTGTGTTTAACCAGTGAACCTGTGCATTTAGTAATAAAGGAGTCCTTTATACCTACTGTGTACCTTCTTCAAGTAGGTTGAAACTTTCACCTGTGGCTGATACTTATTCTCATATTGATTTGTTTGTTGTTTAGCAGAAGGCAGAATGAAAACACTGTCCCTATTATATTCAGAAATGTGCCATAGACACAAACCACCTCCCACTATTTAGTGTGTGTGTGTTCACCTTCTTACCAGCAGTTACGGAAATAAACCTAAATTCTATAAAGGAAAATAATTAGCATTCTTGTACTGGGAAGGAAGGTAGGGTGAACAGAGTGAGAGACAGACAGAGAAACTCAGAGGCAAAGAGAGCGGTTGATGGGCCCCTGACCATTTCCTTAAATAGAGTTGTGGGCTTCTCCGGTCCAACCCTGGCAGAGCTTAGGCTCACATTCCCAGCATTGCTGTGACTGCCACATTCAGAGCCTCCCCAACACTGGAGCACTACGTACGCTTTCACAGGTAGACTGCAAATCACTTGCCCTGCTTTCAGCCCCCTCACCACTTCCTCCAGACTTCCAACCACCAGTTACTACTGAGCATGGGAGAAAAGAGGATGTTGATGAAAGACTCAAGAGGAAGTGGGAAGGGGGTGGGGCGGTGTTGGAGTAAAGGATAGCAAAGAATTGTTCTCCATTCATACAGCAGCCTTGTCCTCCTATTAGGAAACCTCCCCCACTGCTGGGAATGAGATGAGGCAGTGAAAAATCGTCATCTGGTCTCTCCACTTACCCTGAACACTTAATTAAGGATATGCTTAGTAGCCTGCATTAAGTACCCCAGGTGAACACATATATCAAAAATCAAGTTATGATAACTGACCTTTAACATTGTAGAAAAAAGTGGAGCTACTGAAGCAGGATGCTGCCTTGCACAGTAGCTGTGATGGTTCTTTTCCTTTTCCTGTGGAGAAAGACATACGTGCACATCAACAAACATCCCCTAACTCATCATCAGACAGGTGCTTCCCCCATTAGAAGTGTTAGTATATTCACACACCTACATACACATTCATCCTGGTGACTGTTTAAAACATTATGTGGTGTAAAATAAGCACCTAAGGGAGTTTCTCTTCAGTTCTACTGTGGGTGAAAGGGATCTCTCTGTTAGTTCATGTAACCTGGATAAGGCGGTTGATTGTTAATTGATTCCATTCAGGGTATCTCTAGATACTTCTAGATACACCTCAGAGGTATTGAAATGAATAATCAAAAAATCAAACTTTGATTAGAATTCAAATGTCAAATGACCCAATAATTTAGTGAATACCTCTTGACACAGCACATGTTGTTTATGGGTGGGATGCTCAGAGTGAAGGCACTGTCTGCTAACTAATGCTTTCCTACTCTCAACTATGAAGTAGTCAAACCGAATGGAATTTAAAATGTCTTGAAAAGGTGTAGGAACTTGTAGTTGTTGTGAACTGTAGTATTTTCTATAGTTTCATCTGGTTTCCATTATGAGCAAAGAATGCTGCGGCAAGAAAGTTTGGACTAAGCAGTTGAGTTTGGATGATCACCAGTCTAAACATAAGGACTGCTCACTAAATGTCAATGGTTTTAATCATCAGTCAGTCAAGAAGCCCCCAGTTCAATGCTCAATTTTGCCAATTGAATCAATGGACACAGAACAATACATTTTTTTCTCAAAGTCACAAAGTGCAATGCCAACTGTAATGAAAATAGAAATAGATTGATTTAAACCAGACACAACTTTTTGCTTGGTGCCCTTATGAAATCTACAAAAACTATTTGTGAACTGGAAAATAAAAAAAACATAAATATTTGTTAATGACAGATAGACAAAAAAGCATTTAATCTGTGGGTCAAACTTGAAATTCTTAATTAGGCATTAAATAGTATGATTAAAGAGTAGTAGATAGTAAATAGTAAATCAAGCAGAAGGATTACGTCTCTTTTTGTCGTATATCTTTGGTATAAAAAAAGGTTTGAAATCATGTTGATGGAGAAAGGGCATTCAGTCCAACACAAAACGGATGTATGTCAGTCATGTTTGTTTTAAACAGTCTATTGTTCAAACGTCCAGAGCAGAACGGCATGTGGGCAAGAGAGAGAGTTATCCAGTAAGAGCAGTGTAAATCACCCGCTGACTTGTTTCCTGACAGATTGACTGTCTGTTTCATGTCACTTAGCTTTACCTACCTGGTAAAAATGACTGACACACATTTGGATGGACAGGGATTGATTTTCTTCAGCTGTTCCTCTCTTTCCCAGTTTCACTTCTTTCTGAATACACCTGTTATGCTTCAAAGCTGAAGCTGGAATCACAATTCTCTCTATTTTTCATTTGATCATCATGGCAGAAAACAAACTAGACACTGTTATTATGCGAATCAAAAACATAGCATCCTTTTGCTGCAGTCACATGCATATACATTACACAGGGCATTTAATTTTCATGAATGTATCTTAGCCATTTCTTTGGGTCATTAATTGGCACTGTGGGAAATGGCTGAACTTCTAAACTTTTCTTTTTCTAACAAGAGTATACTTGGAAACAGCAATCCTCCTCCTCCTCCTTTATCCCTTCCTTTTCCCTCATCAGTCAGTTATGTGTCAGTAAGTCAGGCTGGGGTCAAGGTCAAGCTGATCCAACAACACTGATTTCCTGTCCCTCTCTTTCCAACAATTGTTCTTTGCTCCCTGACTCCAATTCTACCTGGCTTTAAAACAAGACTTGTATCCAAATTGTGTCTAAATATTTCAACCTGATCACATTTGCACCTGGTATTAATATTCATTCTCCAGTGTTCACATCGAGATCACACTACTCTGTCGAACTTATGCTGTCTATTTTGTGCAGGTCCAAAGAACAGAAGGAGCTGCCTTTATATATTTGCTTGCTTTCAATTTGGTTTCATATTGACTCTTGTCACAGGTGTCTTGAAGAATGTCTGTAGTCAAGGACTTAGATAGGACTGCTTCATGTGTTTACTGGCTAATGGCTGCTAGCTGCCACCTTGCTAGTTTGGACCAGTCGTGTGATTACATTTTCCGTCCATGTAGTTGTAGCACATTAACAGACAGCGTGATTGCATTTGCACTGTTCAGTGTGGTCACTGTGTTTCCCCTGGTTTGGCTGATCGGATCACAATCTGTCCTCCGTGCGTCATGTGGTCAAGTGGTCAAGTACTCTCCGATTGCAATCACCCTAACACGTTTTCATGCCAGGTGTAAATGTGATGTCAGTTTCTCGTTCGTCTTTTTTCTCCTTTGCTCCCTTGGCACTTTGGGTGTTTTCTCTCCCTCTCATTTATTGCATCTTGTATATTTATTACCTTTCCCCCTCTTTCTCTACAGTCCAAACCCACTGATACCAGTGAACTTTTCAGTCCACCTTGCTATGTCTTGTATCCACCCCCCTTTCCTCTTCTCTCTTACCCCAGGCACTGGGCCCCTAAGCTTGTGTTGGGGCCTGTGGGAGCCTGTCTGCAGTTCTTGTCAGGGCAGGGTCTCTCTCTCTCTCTCTTTCTCTCTCTCTCTGTTTCTCTCTCTCTCTGGGTGTGGCATAGGAACACAGCAGTATTAGATCATTTACATCATACATTTTGTGTACCACACCTATCTTACTGTACATACACTCTTCTTTCAGCACCTCACATTCTCTTTTCCTGCTCTCTCAGTTTTCATTTGTTCTGATTAGCTTTCCTTCTGTTTCTTGTTTATTTAACATCTCTTTTCCTTCTTTTTGTCTTTTTTTACCCAAGTCTTGTCACTCACCTACCTCTGTTGCTAATATAACTCATTTGCAGAACATAAAAATTAGACGATGTGAATGATTGTATAGTCATAGTCTATCAGATTGATTTCGCCTTGAACAGATAAGTAATTTTGTCTTATCCCCTCACAGGTTCCCACAATCCAAGATCATGACTTACGATTTTTTATGACCTCAAACAATAAAAGCCAAAGATTTTACTATTATGTATGGCAAAGAAAAGCATAAAATCCTCACGTTTGAGAAACCAGAATCAGCAAGTGATTAAAAATGACTTATTCTTGCATTTCAGCACCTGCTATGTAATATAATAGGTTTCAAAATCCACCACAGTCCTGTACACAAAACTGTGCTGTGAATGGCATATGAAATTGGTACAGTGAAGCTTCGCTAGTCTTTTTAGACTTCTTGCTGTAAATGGAAATATTTTTGTGGTTCAATTCAAATGTGCAATCTCCTGTTTAAATGTCATCTAATTTAAAGTTAAATCTGTTAGATGTGAGTTAGATATGAAAAAAAAAATTAACTCTGTCAGTGTTACAGATTTAAAGTAGATAGCTAATTATTCAAATGACAGTCTGACCAGCATCTGATACCACTGTATGTGTAAACTATTGGAGACTGTCCTATTGTGGCTCACGATACAGTTTGAGGTGTGTATGTGTAAAAGATAGAGCCATAGGACTGGGGCTTGTTCCGTATGTGTTTCCGTGTGTGTGTGTGTGTGTGTGCGTAGATCTGTTAGGAATCACTGCATTTTTCAGCAGCAGGCTCTGTGGTATGCCAGCACATTCCCCACTGCTGAGCTGGAGAATCCACTCGGAAAAGCAGGAGCGGGAACTTTTCCTTTCTACCCCCTCCCTCCCCTCACTCCACCCATCTACTACTCTGCCTTTCTTGACTTCTCCTTTCTTGACTGTTCTCCTCAAGTAACCTCCGGTACTTTGCCTCCTTTTTCTCCTTCCACAACTTATTGTTGGTCGTCTAAACTGTTTTCCAAACCCCTTCATCTTACTCGGTAGAGGAAGGGGATTTTTGAAGTCTTGTTTTATGAGTTGTTTGAGAGTTTAAGATGTGTAACTTTGTTGTTATTTGGTATAAGAGGTCCACTCTAGGATCTTTTCGTACAGACAATTCACCTTTCATCTCTTTCCAGTCTTTTCCTTTTTGCCTGTGAGTTTGTCCCTTCCTTAGTGTTTTTCTCAGCCAGCCTGCACAAGGCTCCCTTTACTGGACCTTTTTTTTTAATTAATCCCACTGCTTTATTTATTGTTGGTAAGTTTTCCGTCTCTTTCTTTTTGGGTGGCTGTCCTCTGGTTGGTAAAGGGAACATGCTGTGTCGGACGCGGTGTTGAATCAACAAAGCTAAAGTTAAGTTGCTGGTAGTGGGACACAGTGAGCCTCCGTCATGTTTGTTTTGCTAACAAAAGTATGGGACAGAGGTCTAGAAGCCACAGGTTGAGGTTTTTCCATGGGTTAGATACCATTTCCAAATCGAATTCTCTATGATAACACCTCAGCCATAGCCTCTTATCAACATTAACCTAAATGTTATCATAATCCCTATCTTAATCTCAAATCCACAAAATATTTTTATTTTATTAATCTTCTAATCGTGGTTTATGGTTGTGCAACTTTGAATGATATGGAAACTTCCACAGGTGCAAGATGGATTCAGTCCCACCTGTCCACACGCTCTCATTCTCATACATTTAATCTCCTTGTTTCTCTGTTTCCCTCTTAAACACACATAAAAGATGGTGTATGTCACTGTAGGCGTGACTAGGAGTTAATGTGTCCCTTTGCTCACCACTGATAGGGCCTTATCTGTTATGCTAGCTGCCTTGTTGTGGCTTTGTGTACTGCTGACCTATCTAAATTTAGATCAAGAGGAATCATGTGTCTAACAAACTGTCTCCACAAGTGTGTGTGTGTGTGTGTGTGTGTGTGTGTGTGTGTGTGTGTCTACACTGGGTTGTGTTTGCACATAACCAGTGTGTAACAAATGAGCTAAAACAATCGCATTGTTTCCACCACTGTCACTTGTGTCTTGTGATCACAGAGTCGGATGTGAAGAGGACACGCTGTATCCAGCTCAGTGTCAAAGTTAAACCCAGTGGACATTTGCTACTCTTAGATTTTTTTATATGTACATTGGCAGGGGGATTTTATTGCTTTGATATATAATAATATATTGCAAATTTTTAACTTTTATTTGTGGTATTAGGATCAAAACCTGGAAGAGGAGTCACTGAGCCACTGTTACACTCCTGATTTGAATTCTGTGCAAATCCACCACGGTAACAATTAGTGCAGTAAAACTTATAATACAAAGAGGCTACTGTGTTTCTGTGAATGCAGACATCATGTGGTACATTGATTTTGGTTTAGAAGAAACCTTTGAGTATTTGAGTCATGGCTTCTACTTACACTTTTTCGTGTGCACACTGAAGTAGAAACTTACATGTAAGTTTTAAGCACAAATCAGAATGCATATCTAATTCAAAGTAATGCCTATAAATAAGCATTTCTGTTGTACATTGATACATTGATTTATGACGTAACTTTTTATTTTTTGTGTTTAGTTATATGTTGTTTTGCCAAAATTATCTTTATTTGATACTTGAAGTTTACATAATAATCATTTTTAAAATAGTTATATTTTATTATCATTAATAATTTTTCCAAAAGTCAAGTTGACTATTAAAATGTCAAAGGGACAGGTCTGCTTTTCTGCACAGACGGTTCATTTTGTTGACCCAGTCACATTACTCTGGGATTTTCCAGGGTTGTGGCCGTGTTCAGTAATATGTTCATGCTCCAATGAAATATCTTATTTAGTGAAGAAAAGCTTTAATTTTCATAAGTATCCACATTTCCTTGAACTGACTTGTCTACTTGTACTTCACCTTTACGTCACTACTTCCCAGAATTAAGCTGAACAACCTTTAGAACAAGCATGTACTTGTTGTATTCAGCTATGTGTAGTACATGTAAATGAGCAGTATACTATTCATATAAATAATGCTGAGCAAGTTGCTCTGCAGTTTAGGAAAAAAATTAGTCATACCTCCCTGTCAAACTAAAACAGCTTCTTGTATTTAATGTTGCTCACACAGTCTTCTCAGTAGTTTCTTTCTTTTCTTTAATTCAAATGTGTCTGCAGCTGGCGGAGCTAGGAAAAATGCCATAGAAGTATGAAAACTGAAAATAACTCAAACCCACCCAAAGATAAAAGATTACATTCTTGAGTAAAGTTAAGAATGAAACACCATACTGACAGATGCAAGCCTCAAAGCAGCATCATTGTCTTCCGCCGGAGAGGGTGTAAGAGGGCAGTGCAAGGGCAGGATGGCACACATAGGTCAGCAGCGACATTGTCCACACCAGGGAAATGCTGTGTCAGCCCCCGAACAAATGACTCCCTCTGTCTGAGGTTTCAGTGTTTGCCTGTGTCTGCTAGTGAATCATCAGTTCCCATCATGCCCATATCTCCCTGTCTTACATGAAAGAACAAATGTATCAGTTAGCTTACAGTGGCTTTGACATTGTATTCTGTCTGACTTGTAGCGTATACAGCCTGGACACTTAATTTTGCAATGGAATATTTTTGTCACGTAATTGAAAAACTGATATACATAATTATCTTAGTTGGATCAGGCCAGTGTCTGCTGCTGAAATGCAGAGGAGTTTAATGGTGAAACTGAGTCAGAAATTACAAAGGAACAAACCGGGAAAATGAGCTGATGGTATCACTGTGTAAAGAGTAATAGAAAGTCAGTGTTTCCAGTGTTTCCCTCCGCTGTCAATGTCGTAACCTTGGTTTAACCACTCCTCCCATTCCTCCTTTTTACTCCAGTTGGATTAGGTTAGTGCTTTCCCCTCAGGGCTCTGGGTGGGAGCATTCATGCTTGTAGGAGAGCAAGGGAAAGAGTCAGACGTGTGAGAAAACGTTCTCATCCAGTCTATTTTGAATTTAATTTGACTTACTGCATTGCTGTCTAGATTATCTAAATTCATGAATAGCATTTGGCTTCTCTGGTTGTGAGTCTGCTGTATTTTCTTAGACAGCTACTGTACCTGTCTCTGTCTCCATGGATACAATGAGGTCCATTTGTGTAATAGGTAGACTGCTGTTTTTTTGAGCAGTTGACCTTTGACCTATGCTGACTGGGACTACTCTAACCCCTCTTTGAACTGTAGTGAGTGTGAGAGGAACTGCTCCAAGACTGACTCCTTGACCTTTTAACCCCGGAGTAGGTCAGCAAAGCCCTTTGTAGCATCTTTACTTCCATGCATTAGTTTTCCATACACTGAAATGCTGAAAGCAGTGAATATTTGGTTTGTATGCATTAAAATGTAAAATTATAAAGACAACTGATAAATTTGTGTAAAAGGTTGCAAGTTGTAAGAAACTGTTTCTTAAATGCACAGTACACTATTTATGCGGTAGGAGCTGTTAAATGCTTTATTAAAGGTGCATTAAAACTTTGAATTCTGCACTCCGAACAAATGTTCTATAAGAGTTTTAAATGTCAGTATTTACTATATTGTTGCTTGAGCAGTTTTATTTGCCTTCAGCTCTAAAATGAATCTTATGCTACAGTAGTCCAAAAGTGCAAAAATCTTTTGCACTTCTCCTCACCTCACCACAGGGTCGATGGGTTTTGGGTTAGATGCCTGAAATTAGGTCTGTGGTTAACACACGTTTTATTCAGTCATAAAATACATCACTAAATACTCCTCTAATGGTTTTTTTCAAGCTTTTACAGCCTGTAAAAAAACTGTTACTAACAAGATTATCTTGTTAAACAAAATGTTTAGAGATCATAAACTTTTGTTTGTCACAGATCTACGTCTCTAATTATCCAAAATACAGGAGAAAAATTGAATAGGCTTTTTGTGGCTGGAACAGGGTGATGCTAACACTGCGGTTGGCCAACAAAAATACATCATACCTGGGGGACTCATCTGTGAGACTAAGTAAGACATTTGAGACAATTAATTGTCAGAATTAAAATGGTGATGTTAAAAATTTGTTGGGGTAACACAGCTCCTGTCAACTTTATTTTTTTAATTATTAGGGTTTCTATGTTACATCTAAATGTTTTCCAGTCATTTGGAAATAAATGAGTTTTAATCATGGAACAATTCCTTTTTGGATGGACCAAGGCTTGTCTCATTCACAGGAATGAAGGATTACGTCATCCCTGGAGCAGAGTAGAGTAACTCCCTGGCTCCCCTCACACACTGCTCTCCTTCTCGCCATTTATTTTTTCTAATGCTCAAACCTTGTTAATCTCAGTGCCGGCTGGCTTCCGAGCTCCAGGACATTCTGGCCTAGTTCACTACATGTCACCTATTCACAGTAACAGTTAGGATCATCCTTTTTATTGTACATTACCACAAGATAGACTGTGATATTGGTATATCTTTGGACAGAAGGGCCAACAGATGGATTTTCTAGTTTCATATGACACAAGATCTAGTAGGGTTAAGAATGGCTCCAGTGCTCGCATCTCCCAAGCAGGAAGTGAAGCCAGCCTGCGTCCTGCATCCTGTCTCTACAGTATTTGTGTGGCTATCCAAAGTTGTTGCCCTGACCTGTTGATATCTATAGGTCTGGGCTCCTAACTGCCTACTGGCTTGGACAACAATAGAGCTCCACGACCTCCAGGTTATGTATAGAGCTGTACCATCAGCAGCCTACAGAGCTGGGTGTTTAGAGAGAGAGCAAAATAGAAAGATGACAGTGAAGTAGGCTTGACATCATTTTGGTGTCTTTTTTAACTGCACATGTGTTTGCTGTTCCATCCGTCCTTCTATGAATCACATTCACATTGGCTACCAGCTTTGTTATCATGCATCGGGATTTTCTGTTTTGCTGAAAGTTTTAATCTTTGTGTCTTGTATTATTATGTTTGTCATTGTGGTCCAGTTCAGGTTTGGCAAGGTCACACATGATTGGCTGCCAAATTAATGAGACACGAACATTTGAATTCATACAGTCATATATGTAGTAGTTGTAATAGTTGAGTGGTTTGTAATGCTTACTGGGTTTTGTTTCCTCCTTTGTGTTCTCTGTCTGCTAGGTGTGATCAGCCGGTGGCAAGGCGAGCCTAAGGAACGTGTCATCTCACTTGTCCTCACTCATCTTCCGCTGCTGAAACCTGGTAATGTTGAAGCCAAAGGCGAATATATGCGGCTGCTGCCACGCATCCTGGCCCATACCATTGAGCATGGCCACCACCTGGAGGAGTCTCGCCAGCTCCTGTCCTATGCTCTCATCCATCCAGCCACCTCCTTGGAAGATCGTGCTGCCCTGGCACTCTGGCTCAACCACCTGGAGGAAAGGGCTGCTGCTCGGGGGGACTCACTTGAAAGGCCTCCTCCTTCTGGGCCCCACCACCACCATCACCATCACCAGTCCACACCACCATCCACCCTCACTTCATCAGGATCTTCCTCCTCCACCAACACATCCTCGTCAGGTAACATGTACACCTTGCATCACCACCAGCGCTATGGCTCAGATGACCGCCTCAATGGATGGCAGAGCTCCAGGGATTCTGGGCTGAGCGGAGGCTGGCATCAGCAGCAGGGCAATGAGAATGGGCACCTGCCTCTCTACCCATCGTCCTCTGTGCCAGCAACCATAAACACAGTGGGAACTGGAGGTGGTAACACGAGTAAGTAAAATGTATCCCAATTGGTCCTGTGTTTAACAGGGCTCAGTTATGTGGTGCTGTTACAGGACACAATTCAGCTACATGTTTGGTTCTTTGTTGATTAATGTAATCAATACAAATATGTAATATCATAGTGTAAATGTCATAGAAAATAACGTACAGAATATACAAATATACACTATTAAATACCATGTCATTTAAACCGCAGAAGTATTTAAAAAAGCACCAGCTTCAATAGCTCAAACTGTAAACAACATTTTTGTCTCCATTATCCTCATACTTAAAGTATGAAGTGACTATGGAGGGGTTGACAGAGACAAAGAAAATAGCGGACTATAGTTTAATTAGATCTTACTGCACCTTTGTTAAATTATTATTATTATTATTATTAGAACTTGACAATGTGGTTAGGCAATGTGGTTAAGTTCTTAATATGCTTCAACCTCAACTCCACCGTACTCTGTTCTGGTTTGTGTTCCTTTCTGTTTTCATTCTGTTGTCTTCAGGTGGAAATATAAAGCTCAGTTAATTGCCAGTGAAACCTGTGACTGGTAGCATTTCCTGTGCAAATTCTATTCAAGAAGGAAAATGTAACCAACACAGAATGGCGAGGCTCTTACATCTGTCCACACTATAGATTTAATTTAATAGGTTGAATCATTTTTAGTTGTGCTAAGCTTAAACTCACGTGGCAACAACTCAAAACATGGCAGGTTTTCTTCATCAAACAGAATGTTCTGCCTTTGCTTTACATATCTGAAACACAACGCAGGAGTAAAAAATGCAGAAATTGAATAATTCATTGACTGATTTAAAAAAAAACAACTGACACTACTAGCAAAACAAGACAGAAATAATATGAGGTGTATACCTAAGACAGTGTTCAAATGTGCTCACTATATACATCCTGAGCTCACTAAATAGATCCAACACCGTAAATGCACTCAGATGCACTCAGACAAACTGCTCTACGAACAACCTACACAGCAAGAGGCAGTATGAGGTGGTCAAAAACACACGGAGAGGGCAGGGCTGTTGAAATTGAACATAACTATGGTCAGAGCAGGATATTTCCAGACAAGAATGCAAGGGCTCTGTGTTTTTTTCCTAGGAGATGAAAGAAACAGCTGAGGGTTTATAAATAAAGACACATTTAAAGCCCTGCTCACTGCTCCAAGAAAGATCGTCTTGTAGTTTTGACTGCAAGCAGCTTCAGTCCCCCACAAAAACCTCAGGATTTCACAACTGATAAACTAGAGTTACCCCAGCCACCGCTCTGGAGGGCATGGTGAGCAAATGCTTTTCTTAACTAATGTAAGTGAAAAGAAGCGATGAATATACAAATAGAAAACTAAAACAGCTGTAACTGGAAGGGGATAAAGTATATTTGGTCAGTACATATGATCAATCAAGTTATTTTTTTATTGTGATCAGTGTAATATTACTGTGAAGATGATCACTAAATATGTCTAATTCCTATTACTAATCGTAATAGGAAGCCTTTCCCTACACACTGCTCATCTGTGTCATGACTTTTCATTTGTTCAACCTCTATTTGACCTGGAGAGTCCCATTGAGATTTAAATGGAGTCCTGGCCAAGACTGGCAGCAATACATCACCATACAAGTCATCCAAACAGACATATCTAACAATAACAGTTAACACCGAAGTGAATTATGACGTTGATGGTGATGGAGTATAATTGTCCAGTCACATCAACCTGTGTGCTACTGACACTGAACATTCGGATGACCTTCCCACCCATTTGCTCAGACTTGGTCCAAGCCACAGCAGGACATACCACCCATCCTTTCCCTTGTAAGGCAGCCTTTGTGGGAGACTGTATTTAGGGAAAATGGCTAATATTTAGGGACTGGAACTTGTAATGTTAGCTGGGCACCTATTTTAAACGGGGACCATGAAGTCCTATACATAGCGCCAACAGTAAGAGAACCACATATAGGAGGAGAGAGACAGGAGTATTGGTGGCAGCTTACCCCGTCAGAGTGGCGACACAAAAAGCTCTGTGGTTTTTCATTCTGTTTATCTCCTACAACAGGAAAATGCTATAAATGCTTGTATTACGTTAATGACATTGGGATTTAAGTAACTTAGTTGTGGCGCTGGGTTTGGCTTCATCCTGAGAAACAAAGATTTCACTTTATTCATGGAGAAAAAGAAAAAAAATATTATTATTATTATTATTCTTTCACTTCTTCTTCTTCTTATCATTATTATTATTATTATTATTATTAATGTAAGAACTTATTATCTTACCTGACTTGACCCGTCTGTCTTCTTGTGTTCTTACAGTCCTAACAAGTGGAGGTGGCAGCCAGCAGCACAGTCCTCTGAAGCGCTCCGTGTCCCTAACGCCCCCTATGAGCGGCCCCAGCAACCAGCCTCTAGGCCACGTTTGGCTCTCCCAAGAGGACCTAAGGACTGCTAGAGGCCCAGCCCCAGACCATGCACCTCTTTCACCTCAGAGCAGCATCGCGTCCTCAGGCAGTGGTGGCAGTGAGCATCTGGAGGAAGCTGGTTTAGGAGGAGGTTCAGGTCTGCATCGCATTTCCTTCCATGAGGAGGGCAGTGGCATGAGGGGTGAGTCTGAACGAATGACTGACAATAAGATGTGGATACGCGGCATCTTTAAAGTAGCTACATGGAGATTGTATGGAGAAGCCTCAAAATTTTCATAACCGCACCATCAATTTAGTGACTTTGTTACTGGTTCTTTTCTGATGTGATATGAGACTGGCTTTTTGTGCTGTCAACATGTTAAAAAAACGCTGTTATGTTTCATGAGGAATTTCACAAGAATAATTAACCAAGCTAACCTGCCCTGGAGGTCCCGGCTTTCCTATCAGTTCTGAGTAATAACAATGAAAGAGACATGACTCGTTCAGTGGGGGAATATTATACGACTGTGCACTAAATGTCTTACAAACTTTCAGCTGGAGGCTTTGGCAAGTTGTTGATCCAGTCAGAGCAGTTTGTCAGCAGCCAGAACTGTTGACACCGGTGACCTTACTCTGTGGCTGTCATTGTCTTCACTGGAGTTAAGCCTTTCATGTGGTTTCTGTCTTTCTCTCTCCACCACGATTGTATGTGTCATCATCCAACTAAACAGGAAAGCAAAGTTCCTTATGATAAACATCCTGAAGAAATCAATCACTCACTAAGCAGCGGACATTGGGTGTATCAGGTGAAAATGGAGGCAAAAGGTTTAGCTCTTTGAGACTTCATTTGGACCTGGTGTCAGCATCTGTCCTTTTAGATACCATAGATACCATCACAAGCAGACAATTCACAGTTCAGGTATGAAAGTATCCAAAGGTGTCCTCACTGCATTCTCAGGGCTAACTCAGACAACATCCGGAGCTGGTCTGGGGACCGTTTAGCCACATTCTTTTACATTTGTTCATGCAAAATGTGTCCCCATGAAGGTATAACGACCACTACTTACTCAATAAGTATCACTGTCTATGCATTGATTAATTTGTGATGTATTTTGATTGTGAATTAATTTTTTGAAATTGTCTTAAAAATAGCTCAACTTGTTTTAAGGTTGAGACCAGACACAATCAGCCTTAGTAAGCACATTTTCAGTTAGCAATGCTTTTCTGTGGTTAGTCAATCTAACCTGTGGGTGTGTATGTGTGTTTTGCCTCAAAGATGTTCCTGCGTGGCTGAAGAGTCTCCGTCTCCATAAATACGCCGCTCTCTTTTCCACTATGACCTATGATGAGATGATGTCACTGACTGAAGAGCAGCTAGAGGCACAGGTTTGTACGCACGTAGACAAACTCCTTTCAGTTTTCAGTCATTGCTGTTTCATTCTATTTGTGAAGTATGCTCTCCGTCCTGGTCACCGAGGTAAATTGTGAAAAGTGACTAAAATGTCATGTGCATATAATGACAAGCCTGGCCAAGTAAAGTTAAAGTTATTCTTTGAATACCTGGTACAATGATTCTACATATTATTCAAAGTAGCTAAGGAGTCTATTTTAAAACAGAGGATGCAGCTAAAATTAACACAGCTCACCGGGAAGTTGTATACTTCCTCCAGGTGCTGCTATGTAATTCTCTGTCAGACTGTAGCATAATGCACAGTTACACTGGGACATGCTGAACTCCAACAAAAAGACAAAGGGTTGCCTTATGTGTAAAGGACTTCATTATACTTACTGTTAACGTGATCTATATATGTCTGGATTGTCAGTATCAGTTCAAGGGACTGTAAGTCACACTCTGAAATAAAGATTTTCAAGAATCTGTATCAGTCCAATTCTGTCATGAGCAGATAAGTCTTTTTCCTCATTGCCTTTCTAGCAGCAGTTCTCAATGCTACATTGTCCTATAACATCATCTGCTTTTATTTTGTTCAAAGAGATCAGGTCCTCTTAAACAAGAATTCTGCACACTCCGTTTTTACATTTACACTTTACACTTACATTTAGACCAGTATTTTACCAATCAACAAAAGGATGTTTGACACAGAACTCTTTCCTTCGACAGAAAGTCACCAAAGGAGCAAGACACAAGATTGTTATCAGCATTCAGAAGCTCAAAGAGAGGCAGAACCTACTGCGCAGCCTGGAAAAGGTCAGAGTCTTCTCCTCTTCCACCTTATCTTCACACAGAACAACTGTCCTTAATGTTCTTACCTACCTGCCTGAAAACATATGAATTTGAATTTTTTTGAGAAGCATGTCCAGTTGTTACGGCAATACCTAATCCGGGAAGAAGAGCTTTGGACTCTGCTTTTAGAGCCATTTGCCTCCTCATCCGTTACCCCTTTATTCAGCAAATGACAAATCAGTCGGTTCAATAGTTGTTGAAATGTCATCACAGCATCTTCTAAAACCTCTGAATTCTAATCTTCTTATTCCTGTTTCCTCTTTTACAATTCGTGCCATTTACCACAACCAGGATGTGTTGGAGGGCAGTAATCTGCGTGCCCCATTGCAGGAGCTCCACCAGATGATCATGACGCCTATTAAGGCTTTCAGTGGAGGTGAGGAGGCCTCGGTCCATCGCACCCTCTTGAGCCCCGAGGGCAAGAGTGCTGCACCTGGCTCCCACCTGAGCGGGGGAGGTGGTGGGGAGGCCGAGTCAGGCACAAGTGTCATCGCAGAGGGGGATCTACCTGGCCAGTTTACTCGTGTTATGGGCAAAGGTGAGCCATATTCCCTTGGGATTTTTATTTTGACTGAAAAAGGCATTTAATTTGTTTTAATATTTCTTTTTTCCAGTTTGTACCCAGCTACTGGTGTCGAGGTCAGATGAGGACAATATCAGCTCTTACTTACAACTGATTGACAAGTGCCTTATCCATGAGGTACCCTCCCACTCAGGAATATTTAGCAATACTCTGAGCTTTTAGAGTTGGAGTTAACGTCAGTGTCATTATGTTGTAGTATTAAATGTGCAGTATCATGCACTCGGTGAATGAAAGAGTTTCAGGTGACAGTCAATGGCTGCGACACAGTGTACCTGAAATTGCAGCCCACTCGTCATGCTTTGTTTCATTCCTGATTCATTAATACTCGATGTTCGCCTCTTCCCCTCCCTCTCAGTCCTTTACTGAAACTCAGAAGAAGAGGCTGTTGTCATGGAAACAACAGGTCCAGAGGCTGTTCCGGTCCATTCCCAGAAAAACCCTTCTTGATATAGCAGGGTACCGACCACAGAGAAGGTACACACACAGAAAAGCATTATTTCCATTTCTTGTGTTGATGAAAACAATGTAATATCAAATATCTTCAACTTAAAACAACCAATGAAGTCATGTTAAAAGAAAAGGCTGATTTCTGTCCAGGAATAATTTGGAAATGTCAGATTTTTTTTTCTTTGGAAAAATTTCTTTTTCTGTTTAGGGTATCAGCATGTGGAACTCATTACTAACACAACTTAAAATAGATCCTGACTGAGATAATGAATGAGATAATTTTTAACTCTAACTGAAGTCATAATTTATTTGATCATCAATTACATGTTGCTAGTTGGATCTTTTCATAACAAAACATTTCCAACTTACTGTCTTGTGCTCTTGCATCATTGGGTGTGCTTGTTCACTGGATAATCTCATCAGTTTGACCTAGATTGCCCCCGGTGTTTCATTTTGTTCCAATGTTTTGTTCAACTCATTAGTGATTTACAAATAAAAAAATAAATTATTTGCTTACCTGTTTATCACTTTCCTCTCATCCTGCTGCAGCCGATTTGGTCAATCAAACTCCCTCCCCACCACTGGCTGTGTTGGGAGCAGTGTTTCGGCCAGGAGGAGCCTTCGTCAGTTCCAGATGCCCTCCAGGAGCTTGCCGGGTGCCAGGCTGGGCCTGTTGGGAAGTGGGGGACTCCTTGGACCCACACCTCGCAGCTCCAGCAGCACACCCACTGGTCCCAAGCAGGGTAGACAGGTGAGCTGAGCCAGCAGGAAAAACAACAAATTATGTTATTATTGACTACTCATTCAGTTATGCTTTGGAATCATTGTAAGATATAAAATATTAAAACTACCCATCTCAGTTTCTCAGGGAGCATTTCTACCCTTAAGATGTGTACAGATGTGTTGCATGATTATTTTCCCTGTGAATGGAAAAAGTAGACCTAAATTCCTCATATTATCATATTTGATTTTAGTGACTGGAATGCTGATGTTCGCGACTGTACAAAGGAATATTTTAAATGTGTAATATTACATTCTAGGATGTTTACAATAACCTGGGCAGCAGAATTTCTTCTTCAGCATGTATTCTTTCCTGAAATAGGCTTTTTATTCCATTACACAAAAATGTGGGGTGAGGAAGAGGAGCAGTGGTTGTGTTTGGTGGATGAAGTGAGGTAGATGGAACTTGTAGGCAGGTCACCCCACATACCAGAGGCCCTGCGTCAGTGCCGAACACTGAAACAGGAGGAGCTGTGGAGCTGTTTCAGGCCCATCCTGGCACACTTTAATCTGGGCTGACCCACTTCATTGTGAATCTCTCTCTCCCCCTCTCTCTCTCTCTCACGTTTACTTTGTCTCTGTTTCTGTCATTCTTCACAATGGGAGGAAATACCTCAGTTCCTCCTCATCACACTGGAGCTTCTTGTGTGGGACAGAAATGAAGATGTGGAGAGAGAGAGAGAGAGAGAAGCAGGGTGGGAGGGAAATATGTGAGTCATAGTTTGGGAGAGGTAACTGTGGTGTCGGAGGAGGGGCAACAAGAGAGAAAGAGAGCGAGTTTGTATCAGTATGTATGAGAGAGAGTGAGAGGGCTAGTCAGAGGCAGTGAGAACAGTGCACAGGCATTTCCTGTTTTTCCCTGGCCCACGGCACTGGAGAGCCGCGAGGGGGGTTGCACAGAGGGAAAGAAAACAGGGGAGGGGGGGTGTGGAGGTGGTGTTGGGGGTATAATAGGCAGGTTACAGTAAGGAATTCATGTGGTGAGCATCTGAGACTGTCATTAGACATCCATACAGAAGTGTGGGTGTGTGGGTGTGGGGGGAAGACATGTTCAAAAAGCTGCAACCTTGATCTGACACAGACATTTTAATCAGTGAAATTTCTGGCAGTTTAGATCAGTAAAAAGCAGCAATCTTTGAATTTGTAATTTACATTACATGAGCAAAGCATTGTTCTGCAATTTAAATACAGGGCGTCCTCGAGTTCCGACGGAGATCCTTTCCTGAGAATGTGTCGTAACCGAATTTCGACGTAAGTCGGAACATACATTAATATGTAAGGTAGATACTAAGTTGTGCCACTAGATGTCGCTATAACACCACCCTAAAATAAGAGTTTATTATGGTGAATTGCCTTTTGTTCCTCTTGACACACCGTAGGGGTTGATATGGGAGATGTGTCGTAACCACGAAAACGTCGTATCTCGAGACCGTCGTAACACGAGGACCCCCTGTATCAGTATTAACCAGTACACTCAGATCACTCAATAAAAATAACTTGTATAACCACCATATAATGATATATATGTGTGTTTGTGTGTATGTGTGTGTGTGTATATATATATGCGAGAGAGAG
The DNA here is from genome assembly GCA_016785345.1 of Trinectes maculatus. Taxonomy (NCBI): domain Eukaryota; kingdom Metazoa; phylum Chordata; class Actinopteri; order Pleuronectiformes; family Achiridae; genus Trinectes; species Trinectes maculatus. The sequence goes on from JAFBJQ010000435.1 coordinate 373,536, forward strand.
AGAGAGTTTCATGAAAAATTATCGTGGAGATTTCTCTGACGTTTGATGTACAGCAGGAGATGGTAGATGAGACCATAACCACAACAAGGCTGAGTTAATGTGTTGGTTACATTTCTCCTCAGGGTCTGTGGTTTGCCAACCCTGGAGGAAGCAACAGCATGCCCAGTCGGACCCACAGCTCCGTGCAGAGGACTCGCTCTCTGCCGGTTCACACCACGCCACAAACCATGGTCATGTTCCAACAAGCTGGTGAGAAATGCTGCAGAAACACACACACACATAATGACAGATGACGTTTATGTTTGAAACAGTTGTACGGCTGAAATGTTGTTTGTACATTTTACATTTGGGAAGTTATTACCTTTTTACTATTTTCTACTACTAAGGTAGAAATATATCATCATGATGTCTTTTCATCTGGTTCTCTGTAATTGGGCCCTTAAAGTATTATATTTAAACAGTTATATATAACTCTCCTTACCAAACAGTGATAGAAATATTTTCAGTGCATACTAATCAGGGTATTTATTTCACTTCCCCTTTAATCTAAACTGGTATTTGTCATTATGTCTAGCTTGCTGTAGGCACTAACATTAGTTGTAAACTCTTAAATTAACCGGTTAATCCATGTATTTATTCAACAATGCATTCTCTATGTTGTGTTTAATGATTAATGAATAATATTAGTTACTGTTATGTAGCGTGCAGCTGGGAAGGACTGCCAGTGGTATGATTTGAATGGCAATCAATGCTTTCACTTAATAAAGTAATGCAGGCCTTGTTATCTCTACTAGTTTTAATTGATTTATTTAATTATTTTATCATATTATATTAAATTATTTAATTTTATATGATGGTCTGGTGTGCAATGGCAAACAGTGAAAGATGGTGTGACCTATAGTAGCCACTGGTGACAGGACTTTGTCCATCGGGAGCAGTGGACAGTACGAGCACAAGGACTAGGACTTCCTCTGCTCTGTCACACACACACACACACACACACACACGCACACACACACACACACACACACACACACACAAATATATGCACGTACAGAGAGCGAAACCAGACGTGTCTCTTTTTAGAATGAAGAGGAAAAACAAACACGAGAAGGAGCAAAGAGGAGGGAAGTTAGGTGGAGGGAGAGTGGAGACTATGTGTGAGAGAGGAAGAGATGGAGGCAGCCAGGGAGGGAGGAAGGAGTCAGAGAAGCCTCACAATGAGGCTCTTGTGCAGCGAGGACGAGGCTCCCACTTTCCTTCCCTTCCTCCTCACCCTGACTTACTCTCTTTCTTAACTTTACCATCCCTCACGTCTTTCCTCCCTCTTTCCCTTCCCTCCCTCCATCTCGCCATCTTGCCAAGTTATACAGTCACTTTCAAGGGTGACTAGACATGATCCTCCACCCCCGCCACTCTCTCTCTGTCACTGTATATTTACAGTGGAGACACAGTACAAAAAATGAGGATGAAGGAACATGTGTGTGTGTGTGTGTGCGTGTGCGTGTGCGTGTGTGTGTGCGTGTGTGTGTTTGTTTGTTTTTTTCAATGTGCATTTGTGTCATTCTGAATTTTTGTGTACGTGGGGGGGGGGGGGGGGGGGGTGGTGTAATGTGTTAAAGCCTATAAATAGACCAATGTGGACTACTGGGCCTAACTCAGCTTTTCTATCTGGCCACAAGGGATTTTCATTGCCCAGCTTGTGTTGAAGACTCAGCTAAAGGACTAAATGTCTGGAAGGGGTTGCTAGGCTGTACTGTGGCCCAAATATAGCCCCCCACCACCCTCCAATGCACTCCTCCCATTTAGCCTCAACCCAGCAATCTACAAAACAGTCCCCACTATTCTCACAGTTGAAGTCAAGGTAGTCACTTGTTTCTCGTGCCTGAAAGGTTGAAAATATATAAAGGACAAATTCATATGTACATTTAACGTCATGTAGTAAACAATATGTTTAAAACAATTAACAGTATCAATTTGTTGTAACATTATTTTAATCCTAACAATGGCAGCAGTGAGAAACTAGGAAGTGAGTAAGCGTGGAACCAGGATGTGCAGTATGTCTGATAATTCAATCATTTCGCTGACTAAGCAATATGGTTGCTACAAAATATAATTTTTTGAAAAAGGTGTGGAAAAATGTAATCCTGGAAATGTTTGGTATATTCACTTGAAAATATTGTAATGCCAGTTCTGTCTTTATTAGTCATCAGGATATGCAAATTTCATATGTTTGATTTGATAATATTGTTAATATTTCATGCATTTGAAAGCAGATAACATTTAGCCTAAACCCTCTAAACACACACAGACAAAAGATTAAATGAGAAAGTTGTGTACACATAATTTTTGCCATTGAGAGTTGTTTTTTTAACTTGTTGAGCTTGAATAGCCAATACTTATTTTTAATCACAAATACTAATCTTACTTGAATTTGTCTTTGTTATGTTACAGATCTTCAGTTACCAGTGACAGAGCCAGACATCAACAATCGCCTTGAGTCTCTGTGTCTGAGTATGACAGAGCACGCTTTGGGAGGTAACACACATATTTTAATTGATTCTAAGTAGGGATGTTCGATATTGGCTTTTTTACCGATATCTGATATTGTCCAACTATTAATTTCCGATTCCAATATCAACCGATATATGCCCTTCCCCCCCCACCCCACCCCAAAAAAACATAAATCATTTCAGGTATACAAACAAAAGTAAACAAAACAAAACAAAGGTATCGCAAAAACTATACTACACATCTCTCATATTTTGACATTTTGAGTTAGAGGAGAAGTAGCTGAAGAGTTTGTTGTATAATATGTGCATGTTATGTTAAAGTTGTGTCATTAAAAAAGTAAATACAGATAATTTCCGATATTACATTTTAATGCCAATGTCGTCCGCTAATCTCTAATTCTAATCATTAATTACATACGTAAACCATAGTAAAGTGGCAACAGTTGTTCTGGAGAGGGTGGTGATACATTTCTCCTGCATTTCTTCTAGCTCACCAAAACAAAGTCAAAATTTATTCAGGAAGTCAGTACACTGATCTATTGGATCTCATTTAAGTCAAAATACTTGAAGTGTAACATTTGGTATCGTTTTACGACTGTTCGCCAAAACCATGTGTGTGCTGGAAAACCAACAATGGTCAGCTGTCATCACCAGTCGAAGCTGTGGCATAACTGCATATTTAACAGGAATTTATAATATGATGATTTTGGATGTTTATTATTTCACTTTGGGGTGTATGAAAGTGTAGTATGAAAATACAGCTTGTGTAAAATGTGTCTTTGTTAATTTTTTGCAGTATTGATAAAAAAATATACAGTAACAACATTTGAGTACATATGGCACCTCAAGGCTTCCCCTGGGGTCATAGCAACCATTTTAGGAAGCTTTGCACTTTTGAAGTTTTACAGCAATCGGTTACTTATGTTGGTGTTGACAGTTGACAGCAAACAACCACCGGAAACTTGCATAGTGTTTATTTGACACAGTATCATGTTTTAGTTTTTATTTTCTATTGTGCTTATGTTCTGTGTGTTTATGTAATTGTGGTATGTTGCTGGCATATCTGCATATAAACACATAAGCAGGACAACATTCCCTCGTGCTTCAGTCATAAACGCTGCTCATTCACTGGAGCTTCTGTGTTATGTTTAAAGCCAAAGGCAAACTCTCAGTCCATCTGTTAGTGAGTCATGTTCCGGCTCGATCACTTCAGTTGATCTTAACACCGATCTTAAGGCTGACTGGCACACTCAAAGCTTCAGTCAATTATCCTGTCGTGTGAACAGATTAAAGTGTAGGGATTCAGGCCCATCGATAACTCTAGACTTTTGGAGCCCGACTACAGTTTTTTCAGATGTCTTTGATATGTGTCTGGCCAAGCGGGTCCAAAACTTGCCAAGTCTGAGATTTGACAGTGATTCTGGCAACAGCCAGAGTGAGTTCAGCTCAGGAGGGAAATTAAATGGGAAAAATCAAAAGGTAAAAGTTGGGTTCAGCTTTCATCTACAACCTGAATTTACATCACCAGATATGACCTGCAGTACATAAAATCCAAACATAAATGCCAACAATTTTTAATGTAACACAAAAGTAAACTGTAAGTTGATGCAGTTAATCGTATCCACATTTAACAATAGAGGAAGCGATAGAGATAAACATATTTTGAGAAAGGTGCTTTTTGGTATATTAAAATGAATTGCCGTAATCAAGTAAGTTATTTATTGACCTGGGTTTTGAAAAATATTAACATGTACAGGGCCTGGGTTAAAGTCAGAGCCAACACCCCCCCTTATCCAAATCTCAGCTGAGGTAAAGACAGTGTGCCTCAGTGCTCGGCACAGAAAGGTGGACAAGTAATGCTTTGTGTGTGTGTGCGTGTGCCTGTGCGTGTGTGCTGGCTGAGTGTTAGGTGGGGAGCAGAAGTGAGCAGCGGAAAATGCGTTCAACTTCAAAAACATCTTCATAATTAGAGCTTTGCCTTTTTCTAGACTCTTGCACCCAAACATCAGACTGGCTGTGGTGGGCTACAGAAACATAACTTGGTAACTGTATCCAAACCAGCTACAGGAAATTGCCTTGGTCTCAATGTTTCATGAGTATGAGGAAAAGGATGTTGACATTTAGTCTGCAATTGGTCATTTTTGGAAATCCTAGTGTACAAAAAAGAACTTAAAGCAAACTGCCTTCAGACTGATGTTAACCCGCTATTTTTTTTGTCCTAATGCACAGTTTCTACATGAAAGAAATAATGGACAGACTTTATAAATCGAAACTGTTTATAAATCCTCAAAATAAAGACTAAATATGACAAAATATCAATTAAAATTGCAATGAAATAAGAAGAGAGGTTGGAATCATTATTATCCGTCATTTGCTGTGCTAGTCATCAACCACTCATAATGGCATACATGTGCCTCTTCAGTACAATAATGAAGGTTTTATTTTTGTGGAATAAAACTGTCTGCCCATGTGTAGCATGATAACATTTGCCTCAGCCACACTAGCGGCAGCAGCTGTCAGACAGTTGTTTTTCTCCAAGAGGCTCTATCAGTATTTTGACAGATGTGTTGTTCTCTCACCGTGACAGTATGGGCCCTGGCCCCTCACTGTTCCACAGGTCAGAAAAGCTTCAGGCCTTCTTGAAGCTAATGGAACAGTCAGATCGCCACACCTAATACTACACTTAAAATCACCTGAACTTTTATTCATACAACACCTTTTATATTAATGATTGTTTCATATAAAAGGTAAAATAAAATAAAAAAACACGCACCCTGTCTTTGTATGGTGGTAAAGATGTTCACACTGCTTTCTTCTCCTTCTCTTCCTTAGACGGTGCTGACCGCACATCAACAATATGAATTGAGGACTTGAGTGAGAGCAGCAGGACAGCGCAGGTTCACGTGGCTCTCTCACGATAAGTCACCTCGAGGTCACCGGCCCTCCCGTCCCCTCTCCCTGTAGCCAAGGTAGAGCTCAACCAAAGGACCGGGCGGGATCTGAGAAACACACAAGAGCCGATCATCAAATGGCCAACACAAGCTATCACATTGGCACCGTCCATTGGGTTGGAAAAAACACACTTCCTGCTCCGCCAGCACGCTCACAGTTACCTGCATCTGGGTGAGGAGAGAGAAAAGCATCAAACTCGACTTGGACTGTGTGTAAGCAGCGCCCCCTCTAGGGAGTTCAGAAGCAGTACTGCAGTCCAGTCAGCTTCAGGAGAAGGGAGATGCTGGCCTGTGGATTAGGGCCCCAGTGAGACTGAGTCCCTTTTCATCTCTGACACATTCTGGTCACTGCACGTTGACCACAGCTCGTGGCATCGTTCAAAATCAATATCAGTACCTCAGACGCAGACACAAGAAGAGACAAGAAGAGCCACAAGAATGCAGATGGAGGTGTGGGATTCCCTGGACAGTTGTCAGAGAGGACAGAATGTCCAGGTTATCCAGCTTTAGGAGTTTGTGAAGACCTCTTGCTCTGTAATGGGTGGCAAAAAAAAAAATCATTTATTTGTGTTATGTATTTATTGTTTACATAATGATGCTACTTTCAAAGGGTACAGAGATGTATGAATTTCAGGTATGAATTAATATGTACCACCTTTACATCCAATGAGTAGCCGTCACACTAGTTTACAACCCACCTGCTTATTGTTTATTGAATCAGCCAGCAACAGAAACAGAGACACGTTGGCTCAGATATTTACCAAGAGCGAGCGAGAGAGGAGAACAAGAGAGAAAGTGGTGATGCAGATGTTGAAGAGGGATAAGGGGAAGAAGATGAGGCGGAGAAAGACACCGAAAGTAGAAGAAGAAAGAATTGAGCTGAAGTGACACTGAGAAGGGAAGTGGATGTTGTAAGGAGAAAGACTTCAGAGGCAGGACCTTTGATCGGATGAAGATGATGGAGAATGATGATGTCATGTCTAATCATATAGTGAGTCTGTTCATGTGAGCGAGCGTAGGAGGAGGTGAATTTGGCTGTGGTTGCTTACACATTGCTTATCAACAGCGTGTACTGTATGAACTCTTCGAACTCAGAGCCCTTTTCGGTTAATTTGTTAAAGCGCAGGTTTTTGTACTGGTAAATGGGAGATGTTGAGACGACTGTATCGTCAGCGGGATCTGTCTGCATGTTCAGATACTATGTTCAGTTATATTCTAAAGCTGGGTGATGTGCTTAAGCTGCATGCTACAGCTAAATGTCTCTCTCAGTCGAAAGGAAAATATGTGAAATATGTGAAGCGGAGAAAAACAGGAGATCAGTTTGGTTAAGTGTTGCTTAGATGATTGCAACACTGGAGAAATTATACTGTCAATCCATGAAGGGTAGTTTTCCCAGAGATTGTCGCATTAGTGCTTAGTCCCATCTGCTGGCCAAACACAGTCATGGCAGTACATACACTCACGTCCACGGACACAGGAAACAGTGAAGATGCTTGCATTTTCTTGAAAAACAATCGATAGGAATGTTTTGAGAAAACATCAGTGCTGGTTCAGAAATTCCCTCACCACGGTCTTCTGTCCGTTTTGTTAGTGCAGGACTACATGGAATATATTTCCTTTATATTTCTTTTAATTCTAAATTTCATCGTTATTCTGTGTCTTAATATTTATCCTCAGTTTATTGTGTATGGAAAGCAGACTTTATACAAAAGGTTTATATTAAAATAAGCTGGTTAGGAAACTCCCCTCTGTGTCACTCTCAAATGAGCACCTGTGCAGAGACCTGACACCTAATGGTCATCATTTAGGGTTGTTGATTTATTATTTCTTAGTTTATTAATTAGTTTGTTGCAATTCTATAGTACTTTTTTGTATCCTGCACTTGATATGATAATGTGATACACTAAAATCCAAAGGTTCAAGGCTCAAGCAACAGTTTAATGCTTTGTGGTTGGATAATACAGAGCAGATCAAGGAGACGAGATTGAGACTCTCAACTGTAGCGCTTTAGTCTCAGTGGACAGAAAAGACAAAAGACAAGAGGTAGAACGTCGACGCAACACGTGATGATGTTGAACGCCACAGCTGACAGAATAATAATCTTGATTGACATTCAGTAATTGAGATGAAAACTCTCATGTTGTTTCAGGCTGAATCACCCACAGGGATCACACCAGTGTTTGTGCATGTTTTAGTCCATCCACTTATATTTGATAAGTTTATACTGTCTTATCATCAACAGTGATGCACTTACTCTCTGACCTAGATTAGAGGTGATAAAACATGCGGACATTCTGATATGGTTCATTGGCTTAAAGCTTCAACATTTATCCTTGATTAGCTGAATGTGGTGTCAGATCCGTTGAAAGCACAGTTTGGGTCGGTGGACACTTAGTACGCAAGTGTGTGTTGTTAGTTTGACTTTTGTGCAGATCTTTTTTTTTTCAGTTCTTCAGGCGTCTTGGTATTTTCTGCCCTTAAAATTTGAGTCTATCAGAGCCGATCATACGTTTGTGAATGAAGATGAAGATTCCGCCAAAGCATGAATGTGACGTGAACTCATTTGAATCCTGAATGAGGAAACTGATGTTACATCGATGGCATCCTCAGTGAATGGCAGCATCAGGATCTCATCATTTTTAGACTCTTTGAGTGTCACTGCCATATGAGTCAATACTTAAAGTAGATACAATTATTTATTCTTGTTTTTTTTTCATAATTTTTGCAGAGGTGATACTTTTACTCATTTAGGTGTATTATTATTTAAAGTACCATATGTATTAACATGTTATGGCTGGTGACCATACGTACATCTCAAATATTAACGTAGTTATTGTTGACTGTTTCCTTTAAATTTGTTGCTGTTGTTGAGCAATTATCTTGTTTGTGTCTATTAGTGTCATGTTGAGATTGTTCATGTGAAGTTTCGGTGTCGGAGCACAGGTGAAAGCAGGAGCCGGTCCTTCATACATCCATCGATTCACAGTCACGTACAAACGTCATGGAAGATGAGTTATTAGCGGACTAAACAGTGGTGAATCGCTTTTGTTGTGTTTATCTCTAGCAGGCCGAGATGTAGACTGGGCCAATCTGGGCCTTCAAGATCTAAAGTCCAAACTTGGTGCTGTGGGTGTATTATTACCTGACTTTAAGGTTGTATATGGGAGTTGCTTACAAGTTACTGGTGAAAATCCAGGTTATATATGGGAGTTGCCGATAAGTTATTGGTGTCAAACCAATATTATTATTTTTCATTTTTCTTACTGTGAACAAATCCAGTGGGAAAAGCCAAACCCAACAATATGTTATTGCATCTCTGTACTGTCCAACTTCCCTTCCCTGTCAGTGCTTCTCAGTTATTCGACAGAAGATTGACCTTTTCAGCAGCAGGTCCAAATATTTATTGAACACAGGAACAGTGGTCAGTACCAGGACTTCCTTTGCTCTATCACACACTTGTATAAGTCACTTAATTGTTGGCTTTTGTCTTTTCACAGGATTTGTTAACACAAAGAAAATTCTAGATGACCAGAGTTAGCCTTTAAATGTTTAACATAACTTCTCAAAGTGATCAAACCTGCAGTCAGTAACGTAATCCAAGGGATTATTGAAACGATTGTGTTTGTATTTTCTGCCATATCATTTTTGAGGTAAAAATATATTGATATAAAGTTCAGGTGATCTTTTTTTTTTTTTAATTTTGCATAAAAACACTAATTCACGTCTGTGCCACATGGTGTAGAAATAATGATGGTTTATGTGATTGTTTTTTTTTTCCTCTGGATGAAGTAGTAAAGCAAAGTTACATGTTTTGTATTTAGAGTACAAATTTACACCACTTGCCTCTTGTTTCTTCTCAACCATGGTTTCCCGCAGCATCTCTGGGTGAAAGAGACGTCTGAACATGGAATCTGGAAGGAGACAGTGGTGGGTTTCAGCTATAAGGTCTGGATCGCTACACTTCTCTTCAAACCAAATGCTTTGTTTTTGTTTTTGTTTTTGTTTTTACCTGAACGCATATCAGCTCCGTAAGTGTCCAGGAATGCTTCAATGCTGTGCACACTGCAGTATTAACAGTTAGATAATGCCTTGATATTCCAAAAAAAAAAAACAACAACATGTAATGTACTTTAAGTCAAGACATACAGTATATGCTGTTTTGTATGTTTTATTTTTGTCATAGATTCTGCAGTTTATTCAGTTTATGTCAATATGGGATGCCAGGAGGTTTCCTTTTTTTTTGTAATTTCAGCAGCATCCGTTCTGTAAAAGTGTTACCGCTTGACTGTGCTCCTATACTTCATTTAGTTTTATTTTATCAAAGAGCCGATGTCCTGTATTGACTGCAGGCTTGCGTATATATTTGACAAAAGAATATTGTATGTTTAATAATAAAAAACACAAAAAGACAAAAAATTGAAGAAAATGCAGAAAAAAGAAAAAGAGGGAATTGGGGGGAAAAAAAGTGTAATTTATATTTTAAAACTGCATGCACAAGGCTGGGAAAGTCATATTTAGAATAACAAATGGCAGTGCCTTTTTTGTACTCGAGACATTTACCCAAAATGTAAATGGTTTTATATTGACATTTAAAAAAAACTGTAATGTTACAGGATGAAACTAGCGAGAGCTGTGTCAGGTCACGTTCACACTGCAGCTTAAAGTGTCCAAGTCTTTGTTTCCCCAGTAAAATAGTCTGATCAGGTCATTTTCTGTAAGACTGTCAAAAGAAAACATCAGGATTCAATCTAATAAATCTGATCCATGTCCGACCTGTGGCCATGTGACCACAGCACTGATGCAGTGTTTACATCACTCTCCTCAGAACCAATCACTGTGCCTTAGTCCTCTGATAAGTTTGTCCTTGTCTAACCGAGCAACATTATTTATTTTATCTTATTTTAATTTCTTGATTGATCACTATTTTTGGCCCTTGAAAAAATATCTGATTAACTAATTATCAGACAGCTTCAGAATCCAGACAATAATACTGCAGCAGTGAGACCCACTACTTTTATAAATGCTGAGAATACTGGGGGTTTTTTTTTAGGTCTTCATTTCAAAGCTTTCAACATCTAAATGTGAATATTAAAGAACAAATTTCAGAATTGAACATGGACAGGTGCAGTGTGAACGTGGCGTGCAGCAGTGAACTCAGACTGTGCGATGACCGCCTGTGTTTCTGTACTCTGTTGGTACTTCTTAATGCCGATATGAAGTTATGATTTATTCTGGTCTGTACAAAAAAGTGTGAATGGCCGTGTGATAGCGAGTTTGTGTGTGTGTGTGTGTGTGTGTGTGTTGGGAAGACGTTCAAGTGTTTTTCATGTGTCTTGCTGTAATTTTGTCGCGACAAACCAGAATGCTGTGATTTGGCATGCCCCCGTTATACATAAAAAAAAAATTGTAACTCCTAAGCGTGTCTGTTTGTGTGATTTGGTCACAGTGGTAAGAAACTGTTTGAGTTTGAACTTTGGCTATGAGCTAAGAAACATGTGGAAAAGTCACTACTTTGACAACACATGTAGCATTTTGAAAAAAAGTTAGTACTGCAAAATGAGAAAATGTAACTAAAACCATAAACGTGTGGAGGAGAATTTCAATGACTGCAAAGAAAAACAGTGAAATATAGAGAGTTATATAAACTGTTAATCAAAACATGAAAACACATAATCAGACACAATAATCTGTCATTCCAATTCATTCAAATTGGTGAAGCTACATTTGTTTTAAGAGGCCTTATTATATTGATCTGAATTATGTTTATTCTAATCTTTTCAATCATAGATTGAGACCATTCAATAATAATCAAATCAAAGAAAATAATCGATAGATTAATCGATTACAAAAATAATCGATAGCTGCAGCTCAAATTCATTTACTTACACTGCGCCTTTGTCGATGTTACCACTAGAGGGCACTAAAGTTCAAACAATTTCAACTTTGCACGCTGGCTTTATATATCAAAATTTGAATCAACTTTAAAGGTTTAAAGTTGGATCCAAACAGTCCTTTAACAAAACACAAACAGATATTTTACTTTAATGTTTTCTGCAGGCTTCACCAAGTTAAAGGCAAAACATTTTAATTAGGGCTGGGCGATAAACCGAAAATTTACCGATACCGAAATTTACGACGATAACCGAATTCATTTTGCCCATGTCGGTATATTCGGTGTTTAAAAAAAAAAAGAAAAGTGGTTTTCGTCTTTTGGCTGTGTGTGTAGGTGGGCTGTGTTCCCCTTTAAGACGCCGCACACAGTACAACATATGTAGTCACGTGACTCCACCCCATCCAGTCTGTAACAAGAAGGGGAAGAGACGGTGAAGAAATGGAGGCGAGTTTAAATGCCGAAGCGGCAGCTGAAGCGCCAAGGGCGGAGGAAGAGCAGCAGCAGCTTGTTCCAAAAAAAAAAACGCCACTTCCATCGTGTGGCAGCATTTTGGATTCAGCAGGGAGGATGCTTGTCAAAAAAATGTAAAATGTAAGTTGTGCAAAAAGACTGTTGTCACCAGCCAGGGCAATACCACAAACCTTTTCCACCACCTGCAGTACAATCACGTGGTTGAATTCGACGAAGTTAAAAAAGCTCAAAGCGATAAGAGATCAGGGGGACCAGCAAAAAGTGCTTCCAGGCAGCAGTCATTAACTGAAGCATTTGCTAATAGTCAACAATATTTATAAGTCAACTATAAGTCAACTCAATATTTATATTCATTTATTTTCAGACACTGTAGGTTTACAGTCCTTAATTAATTTAACTAGCTGTGGAGCAATTATGCTGCCACAGCCCCATCTAGTGGACAAACTTTTTGCGCAAGGGATGGTGGTAGTTATCGTCCATTTATCGTTATCGAGGTGAACTGCTCAATTTATCGTGATATTGATTTTAGGCCATATCGCCCAGCTCTAATTTTAATACTACTTTAAATATAGATAATATGAAATCTTTTTTTTACTTATATAGTATTAATGTTAGTGTTTGTAATGCAGTTAACATCCGTTCCATATGTTTGATGTGAGGAATCATGCAGCCACAGCTGTCACGTACAATAAAGATTTATTTTCTCAGATTAAAAAGTCTTTGAAATTAACACTGTGCTTAAAGTGACAATGATGGTGAAGGGGCCAAAGAAACAGGCCATCCTCAACAAGGCCAATAAACAACATCACAGCTGTCTCCAACACCAACACACACATACACACACACACACATACACACACACAGACACACCACATTACACAAGTAAAATCCTGCTAAAATCTGTCTGGGGACATTAAGAGACTTTTGTAAAATTAAACGCAGGGTGTTTCATCTGATGGGACGATAATTGCAAATCGGGTACGCACAAACACACACACACACACACACACTTATTTTCCCCTCATGGAAACTGATGCTTTGTTTTTCCTTTCAGACAACAATGACAGTGCAGCTTCCTGCCTCGCCACATCACCGGGAGTCAGATTTTTGGTTTGACTGGAGAGGTGAGTTGGCACATCAGGAAGATTCTTACACGGGACTATGATTGTAATATTGATAACGACAACAATGTTAATGAAATGTGAAAATACTGGTGACATTTGACTTCCCTCTGCATTCAGCTCTGATGATCCCCTATGCTGTTTCATGACAATACAGTATATTAGTAGCTTTATGAAATGGTTGTTTTTTCTGTTGCTGTTGTGACATTAAGACCTAAGTGTATTGGTTCTGGTAAAAAAAAATCATATTAATTGATATTAAAGCAAGAACTACAGAGAAATAGTAAATGATGTGATGTGATAGTAAAATTGGTAAACTGTGGTTTTTGAGTTGTGACTGTTTCTGATTCTGAGCGTATCTGAGTCAGATGAATGATTTTTTTTAATGTAAAAGTAAAATTTTGCTGTCTTTTTATTAAGCTCTTCCAACGATTGTGTTTTTGGTTTCTGATTGTAGTTGTTTGTACATGATTCCATAAAAAGAACAAAAAACAGCCAAATCAGAGGCCGTTTGTTTTAACACACAGCCGTATATGCTCTGTAAACTCTTCTGTATGATGAGGCCACTGACGAATAACTGATTAACAAGCTCACATGGACACGTGGAGGAAACAGGCTAAAGTCTGTCCGGTCCCCTAAAAGTAAACAACCTGTTAGTCAGTGTCCTCTGATGGACTCTGTCCATCCAGAAATCACTGAGGTAATTCATTCTCTTATCTTACTATTAGAACGACTGACAACACAGTGATGCTGCCTTTGATGAGATGGACACACACAGTCACACACACTCAGACACACGCACACATATGTAGCACGACTGGTCCGTGCAGGTGGAGGTAACCCAGGCAACAGGAGGAGGAGGAGGAGGAGGAGGAGCTCTGTCCTCCTCAACTCCTGATCAGCGTCAGAAACTCATCACGGGTTTTTGGATCTTCCCTGAAAACTCCCAACATGGTGCTGGTGACAGTTTTACTGTTCATCTTCTGAACTCCACGCATCACCATACACATGTGACTGTGGAGAGAAACGAGATGGAGTGAAGAAGGAAAGTAATATAGAGAAGGAAGAATGACTTAAAGAGAGGGCGGAGTTGAAGGGGTGTTTTCGCCGATGAAACGTACGTTGCCTCGATGACGACGCCGACCCCTGTGGGCTGCAGGGCCTCAGTGATCGCCACGGCGATTTGTTTGGTCAGCCTCTCTTGAACTGCGGATGCGGGGACAAACAAAAACGAGGTTAAAGAGAACAAATACATCGATGGACAGAGTAAGATAAAGACGGTGAACTCAGCAGAAAACAAAAAAAAACATATATACACATACATATGTGTACATAAACATATATATATATATATGTGTATATATATATGTGTGTATATATATATATATATATATATATATATACATATATATATTTTTATATATATATATATATATATATACATATACATATACATATATATGTGTGTGTGTGTGTGTATATATATATACATTTCTTTGTACCTTGGAGTCGACGACTGTAGATTTCAACAATCCTGAGGGGGAAAAAAGTGGAAATGTGTGTCAATAATAATATAAAATAATGAAAACAAAGAAGTGTTAGAGTGAGACCTGGATGACTGTCATACACTCATGCTGAGAAACAAAGACATTAATGATGAGGTAACAGAGGGAAACTGGAGGGATCTTCAGGAATGACCTTTGACCTACTGCTCTTCTCTCTGAGCCAAACAGGTCTGGACAATTTCAACCCCATCCACCTCTAATGAAATGTCACAGGACCATATGGACAGAGTGGTGGGATGTGCATGAAGGAAAATCAAGATGCTCCAGCTGGAGAGAAGAACCTGAGCAGGTTTTTCTCAGTGTGGTTCTCACTGTAACCAATGTCCTCATTCATTGCAGGTAAATATGAAAAAATAATCATCTCACATCTTACTTATGTATTTCAAAACGATCAAAATTCAAATTGTATGAAAATGGAATTTTCTGGATTAAAGACACTGATCATATAGGTTATGATACTGATCATATAAGTTATGATCAGTAACTTATAAGATACTGATCATATAAGTTATGATACTGATCATATAAGTTAATATCAGTAACTTATAAGATACTGATCATATAAGTTATGATACTGATCATATAAGTTATGATCAGTAACTTTACTCCATCTCTCAGAGCAGACGGCAAATTCTATGTTTCTCTACCTGGTGACTGCAACAGGCTTCAATTCCCCCACAGCCTGAGCCCTTTGTTCTGTCTTAATGATGTCAATGGTTTAGCTGCTCTCATCACAGTGTCGCAGAGTGTGTGTGTGTGAGTGTGTGTGTGCGTGTGTGTGTGTGTGTGTGTGTCTGCATTAGTAAGGGTTGTTATAGTGTGATAAGCCTGAAGGTATTGGGGTCAGTGGGATCAGAGTCAACACTAGTACACACATGTTTTAATAATCAGCTTAAACACACACTAGCTTTCTCTCTCTTGCACACACACACACACACACACACACACACACACACACACACTAGACTAAATGGACCCACCTGGCCAGCTTGCTGAGGCCCAGAACTCTCTTGTTTGGGAGGTAACCAATGTGAACCTGCACAAAGACAAAAAAAAATAATTCTTTTACACTCGTTAACCGTGTTGTCAGATGGAAGGCGATGCAGTTACTGTGAACTGAATGATGAACGATGTTTGGAGGACAGGAGTTTTCTGAATGAAGAACATATCTGGACGGCAGGCGTCCAACTGGTTTTCATAATGTGGCAAATAAATGGAAAGTCTGAAGAGCAGGGTGGACGAGCAAGAGGAGAGAGGAGGACGTGATGGAGTCATCAGCTGGAGAACTGCTGCTGTGGATGACTCGAGGCTCTGATTCTCTCACACACACACACACATATATACACACACACACATACAGTATGTGGGCTCCACTCAAATGTCAAATGCAATTTGTTGACGAGACGAGAGAAAGGGCAGCGACAACAAGCATGCAAATGTCTCCTTTTCTTCCGATTTCTTCCTCCCCCCCCCGCTTTGCTGCTGCCGCCGCCTGATACAGTGTATCGACGTCAAACAGAGCCACCCTGATGGTCACTTCTCCACTTCTCTGCTCATGGGTTTCACATTTACAGCCACACACTGTGAGCCACACTGGGGCCTGGTTCAAAAGAGGGAGAAGCGGTAAGTGGACGTTAGAGCATCCTCTAAAAACCACTACAGAAACGTGTAGTTCATTACTGTGGCTTTACGGTGCGTTCACTGACCAGCTGTTTTCAGCAAACAGGAGCAGATGGAAACAGCAGAACATTTGAAACTAGAGGTGAGCAGATAAAGTAAAGACTCTCAGTCATTTATCATACAGGTACAGTCTGAGGAGATGACATCATCGCTCAAAAACATCAACTACAGGCAACTTCAGAGGTGAAAGGTCGTAGCCCTTTCGGTTAAGCCTGACCCCTCAATGAGCAGCTTCATCGCACCGATGAAGCGATGATGACTTTAAATGGAACCTGCTGGGAACCGCTTTCCTGTGTCACACACGGAAACAGTTTTTATCCATCAGTCACTGGCGACCTGGATGAAGAGGAGGAGGAGGAGGAAGAGGAGGAGGAGGAGGAAGAGGAGGACACACTGACAGATGAGTGAGGCTGGGTAAGAGGCAATGAAAGGGGGGGGAGGAGGTTCAGGGACGTAAGCAGCCATCACACTCACAAACAAACACGCACACACACACATACACAGAGGAGGTGTGTGTGTGTGTGTGTGTGTGTGCGTGATTCACTGCTGTCATCAGAGCCCATTTACACCGGTGGAAAAGGATCAGCTGCCAGCTCCTATTGTCTTAAACGACAGACACCTGCAGGCGATGATGAAGGGATAAGGGGAGCAGGGAAAAGGGGGAGGCGGCCAATCAGGCTTCAGCTGAGAGGAACGATGTGGAAGCAGCAGGAAGGAGGTTCAAGAGACCAAGAACAAATATAAGAGGAACAGATCTCAGCTAATCTGATTGTGTCTCAGCTCATGTCCTCATGTCGCTGTTGTTCAGAGCAGCCACCTTCAGATAAACCACAGAGAAATGTCCTCCTCCCATACCATGTTTTCTTTCATATTGTATTCACGTATCAAATGATGGAAACTCGTGTTTGTGTTTGTGTGTGCGTGTGTGTGTGTGTGTGAGCTTCTCTTACCCTGCCGAAAATGGGCACCAGGTGATGTTCACACATGGAGAACATGTCGATGTCTTTGACGATCACCATCTCGTCGTGGTCTTCGTCGAAGATGGCGTCGTTCAGAACGTCTGCGGGGGGGAAAACAGGAAAACAACAACAACAACAAAAAGTAAAAACCGATGAAATGAAAAGGAAAATCAAAACAAGTTTGATCTTTAAACATTATTCATTTCTCACTTCCTCTTTCTATATTTATTTGGTGTCATTTTCATGAATTAATTGAACCAATTGTAGTTGTTTGTCGTTGTTTGTGTGTTGCATCCTTATTTTATGACCTATTGACAACCAGACACAGCACCCGGTGCACCCCGACCGCGCTCGCCATCGTTGACCCGGCTGTTTCTCTCCAGCGCGCGCCGTGTTTAATTATAGCTCGGCGTCAGTATACTGCTTCCTGTTGATGCGTTATTGCGTTTTCGGTTGCCGGGGGCTCAATAAACTGTTTTATCAGTTTGCGCCGACGGCGCCGGCTCCTGCTCTCGCCGCAGCACTTTTTAATTTCCTGACTTGCTATCTATTAGAGAAACAGGGAGCGAGGTGAGGGAGGATTAGCCAAACAATAGAGTGCAGGCCCAGTTGTTGCCTCTGTCTCTGCTGCTTATTGTGTGTGTATATGTACGTGTGTGTGTGTGTGTGTGTTTGGAGTAGCAGATATTCTATGTTTGCAACAGGTTGATGAGATGAACAAATTGATTGTCTCATTATGATGGCGTTTGTGTAGCAAAGTAGTGTCATCCTACATCATGACGGTCTATAACCTCAGTAAGTCAGTCGTTTGTGTGAACCAAATTTTGTGCCAGTTCCATTTTTTTTTTAGAAACGTTAGAAAAATGCATCCTCTGTGGACCATGAATGTCTGAGTTTGTGGCACAAACAATACAAAAACAAAAGGTGGAGGACGTTTTCCTTCAGGGTCATCACTGTGATAAAGTGGTAATCAAGTTTCGTAATCAAGAACAAAGCGCTCGTAACAACATTGTTTTCAACAAATGAACACTATGGAAACACAATAATGTTGCTAAGGAAAAATACTCACAGAGTAAGAAACATGCTACAATTTAGCCTGGATATCGCATTGATCATTCCTTTACCATCGCTGGATTTCTATGATACTGCGAAAACAAAAATTTAAACACACACACACACACACACACGCCCTGGAGGAAAAAAACGTTAAATCAACCTTAAGTAAATAAAGCGCAGCAGCTGTGGGAACAGCTGGCTGAATCGCACTGGGTGACAGGAAGACAAGGCAGGTATCAGGTAATGACAGTGTTACTCATCATCAGGTCCACATTCAATAACACTGCCTCCTGTTTGCATGTGTGTGTGTGTGTGTGTGTGTGTGTGCGTGTCAGATTATTGACACACACACACACACACACACACAAACACACCGAGTTGACACGCACTGTATAAAACAGGACAAGGTGCACTGAACAACTTAACAAGGTTAATCATTCAATGTTTAAAGAGCCATATAAGTACGCACACACACACAAACACACACACACACATGTAACTCAGTCACGCACATCGTCTTAACCCTGTGCACAGCATAACGAGTCATGACCCATGTAGGGAGTCACGACAGTCTCAAAGGTAGAAATAAAAAAACGAATGAGTCATGTTTATTTATTGATGTGGCCCTAAAATTAGTTTTATTCCCATCGACTACACATGTGCACAGCTTCACTCGCGTCACTGCAACGACACGATTGGCCCGACGGACTTCCTGTTGCTCTGTTATACAGCAGATGATTGGTTTATCGACAAATATGTCACACACCTGGAGAGAGAGAGAAAGATTTTCCTGATATGCGTGTGTATGCATGTGTGTGTGTGTGTGAAACTGGACCGTTCCACATCTGGAGCGGAAACAAACCAACCTGGTCCTCTCACGGGCTGAGAGTTCCCGTTTAATCTCCACATAACTTTTCCTCTTTACTAATTATTTGGTCATGTGATCGGTAACAAGAGGATTTCAGGCTCAGGATGTGATGCAATGCGTCAAATGCCTCACATGCGCCTACTCGTGTCGCCTTGCGCAGCACCGTCCTCCAGTCATGTCCAACAGTCATGTCCAACAGTCACGTCCAACAGTCACGTCCAACAGTCACGTCCAACAGTCATGTCCTCCAGTCATGTCCAACAGTCATGTCCTCCAGTCATGTCCAACAGTCATGTCCAACAGTCATGTCCAACAGTCATGTCCTCCAGTCATGTCCAACAGTCATGTCCAACAGTCATGTCCTCCAGTCATGTCCAACAGTCATGTCCAACAGTCACGTCCAACAGTCACGTCCAACCCTGGTTATCTAATGCACTCATTCTCATTGTCCAGTCATTGTCATTATAGGTAACAGGTTATTACCACCTTTGTTTCAGAAGCATATCACTACACTTCCTTATGTGATATCCTGTGGGAATCAGTTCATGCGTATCAGAAGGAACAGGACCTGCAGGTCATGGAACAAACATCACACAAAACCTGCTCATTTAATCTCACACGCACACACACACAGCACACACACACAGTACACAGTACACAGATGCTCGACATGTTCTGCAATTAGTTCTCCTCATAACTTCTTATTGACTTTTCATCTGTTTACACGTTGATGAACAGTGTGTTTGTACAGTATCCTGACATGGAGATCAGGTCAAACACACGTTGAGTGCATGTGCGTGCACGAGAGCAGCTGACCCCGGGGTCTGCGTGCACCGTGACGTCACACCCGCACACGTGTGAGCACACGGATCGAACCTCTCTGCCAGTGTCAGTCGAAAAATACATTATACCATTTTTTTTTCTCTCTTTTTCCAACAAATCACAGAGGGGAGGCTCCTGTAGCAGCCAATCAGCACACAGCCAGAGCACCGCCGCTGCCTGACGAAACACACACACACACACACACACACACACACAGACTCCATCATTAGTATGAACAGGCCTCTGCTGCTCACAGGTAAGTAGACGCACCAAGTGGCCCACACGTGATCAGTCTTCAAGAGTTTTCTCAGAACAACAAAAAAAAAACCCCCACAACATTCCTCTCTCTCTCCCTCCACTGCATTCTTCCCTGTAGCATTACAGCTGCTGAGGACATCTGACAACCCCCACTCCGCCAAACTACCTCCAGATGGATCTCAGGAGGAGGCAGACAAGAGGGGCCAGATCTCCAGAACTTCATCACCGTGGCGTGGAGAAGCGGACACATGTGGAAGTGACACCCTGTTTCAAGCCTCATCCATCCCCGTGTTTCTGTTTTCTGTGAGTCAGCAAATCGTCCAACTGGTTTTTGAAGAACATCAATAAAGGGATGTGTGATGGCACGCAGGTTTTTTTTCCCCCCACTGGGATGAATTGTTGCGTTTTTGACACATGGGAGTGGCTGAGTGGTTTGTCCAATCAGAGAGCAGATTTCACTGAGGTGTGGCTGATCAGAGTAACACACCCGCCCCTTAATCAGTCAGTGTTAGTGTAATGTCACTGTTGCCCCACTGCTCAAAGCAACAACTTCATATCACTTGTTTTTGTCCAAACCCGGAAATAACGAGCTTCCAAATCAAACAAGGTCACATGATGAAGCCCCCCCCCACTAATCATACAGCTCCATGCAAAACGTGATTCTCTGCATTTGTGACAGAGGAGCAGTAAAATAAATAAATAAATAAATAAATGGGGGTTTAGTGTCATGTTTATTGTGGACACAGACACAGAACCTGTGGACACGAGGAGAACCGTCTCTGGGTGATTTAGTGGACCTGAGTTTCAGAATCTCGACGGGTCAGGAGATAACCACCGGGTTCAGATGATACAAACCGGGTTTGATGTGCATGGTTTTAATTTGACAGCGAGTTTTTATTCAAAACAAAAAGGGAACGCAGCTCCGCAGCTCATTTCTATTTTAATGTAACAGGATACTCACCGGGTTACAGGTACAGAACTGGGTTGCAGATTAAAAGATAAAGTGACTTTAACAATCTAAAGTCAGATATGTATGTGTGTGTGTCATATATATATATATAATATGATGTGTGTCATATATATATATACAGTATATATATGACTGACATCATATTCACCTGTACATCCAGATCAAACATTAGCAGCTAAATATCTGGCTGCTTCTGAATGAGTCATTATCACATGTGTGTAGCAACTGCACCTCACCCAGTGTGTGATTCACTACACACATCCTGCACGTGACGGATTAACATCACATAAACATCATAAACCCTTCTCAAACAAATGACACTGCGACTCAACTTTACATTATTCAGACCATGTTAGAGTTGTTTATCTCTGTGGGAACAGTGTTTGAATGATGCAGGCGGTGAGGATGGAGCTGATGGAACCGCTGTGTGTTGTTGTTGTGTATTTGAATGTCACCTTGTATATTTAATAAACTTTAAAAAAAAAAAAATCTTTACATGCAAAGAATAAACTGACTGTAGTGAAATACATCATAGTGAAAAGCAGTGGAAAAACTCCTTATAAATAATAATATGAATAAAAGGTGTATTCCGTGTAATCTGCAGGCACAGAGATATCAACCTTCCCCGGTCTCACCTGACACCTGTTGACCTCAGGACCCTGACCCTAACCCTGCACCCTCTGGTCCATGAACTCACCTATGATCTTCTCCTGGTATCCCTTGGTGAAGAACTGCATGGCCGTGGCTGCTCTCCAGGGGGTCTTCAGGAGCCCCTGCCGCTGCGGGTCCTCCCCGAGCCCCCGGAGGATGGTGGTGTAGGCTGCGGCCAGGGACGGCAGGCTCATCTCGTTGTCCTCCACGCTCCTGGTGCGCTCCTCCCTCCAGCTCTCCATCACCGAGGCGCTCGCTCGCTGCGCGCCGGAGTCCGCGCCCGGTGCCTGCGGCGCGCTGACGCGTCCCGAGCCGCCGGCCGCCCGCTTCACCAGCCCGTCACAGTGTCCGTTGAGGACGGAGCCGCTGTCCCCGGCGTCCTTCTTCTCGTTGGGGGCGACCTTTGCCTGTTTGGAGTGCTCCATCACCCGTCTGCAGCTTCTTCTCAGCGCAGCGCCTGTTGGCCACAGTTGGTTCCGCAGGCTCCACTGGTGGTTTCAGGTGAACGCACCCGTCGCTCCCTGCAGACTCAGGCTTTATGAGAGCGGGATCAGCCAGGGAGAGCTCCCATTGGCCGCCCGGCTCCAGAGGGGAGGGTCACAGCCCCTGACTCTCACATGGGTCCCGGAGATGTTCATCTGGTTGGGTCTGCACCTCACAGAGCCCGGACCCCAACGTCATGGAGCCAGTCACAGCATTTTCTAAAAGTTAAAAAATTAAATGCAACATGTAAATACATTTATAAATTAATAAATAAATTTAAAACACACACACACACACATATATATATAAAACTTCCTATGCACCAAGTAAACCTTACCTGCAAACACGTGGTTGAAAAGTGACAGATGGAAAAATGTAAATAAACTTGATGGCTGCTTTTCATTAAGCTGCTTCAGAGTCAGTGTCACGTGTTCACGTCTTAATGGGACATAACGCCTGAGCTTTTCTTACCATGACGCGTCAACAAATCATGAGCAAACATCATGACTCACCAGAGAGTCACTGAAAAACGACATTTTTGTCATATTCGTTAATCAGCTGATTGATCAGAGATCTGGTTTGGGCTGGATTCCCCATTTCTTTCAGGTGAGTTGTGAGATGACACAAATCTGCACGTGGACTCAAACATTTACATTTATTCAAAAGTTAAAACACACTGAAGTTTTTTTCCCCCTCCAAACAGAACAGGATAATGAATCAGGAGATAAGTCATTAATGATACTGGAACGAGCAGGTGAATCTCACCGATCCATCTCTCGCTCTTTAAATGTTCTTGTCAAATCCCAGTCAACATATTCATCAACAAACAGATGGAACCTGTGTCAAAGGTAAGCGATGAGCCACTGATCCCAGAACAGATACCAAAACAACAAAATACAACTAAAATGTTCAGTTTTTGTTAAATGCAAACGCAGAAAGCTTGGAGGACGGATCCAAAGACTTCTTCTTCTTGGCATTGTTTTCATCTGCGTCTGTCAGGCCGCCGTCGTTTCCCACACGCTCCCCTCCTGCTCGTTTCCTCTTCTTCAGATCCGTCGCGTCTCCCGTTTGGCCTTTTGCTCTTTCAGTCCAGGACTGTACAAAAGTAAAAATAAAAAAAAATAAAAATAAAAATTAATTAAAAAGAAACAAAATAAGCAAATGAAATATACACACGTTAATTACCGAGCAGGAAAC